>JAPDNY010000011.1:98856016-99411016 GCA_029375565.1 Gekko gecko
TTATTTCGCATGAACACGTGAAGCAGCCTTCTACTGGGTCCATCAGAGTTGGTATTGCCTACTCAGACCGGCAGAGGCTCTCCAGGGTCTCAGGTGGAGGTTTTCACATCACCTACCACCTGGTCTTTTTTAACTGGAGATGCTGGGGATTGAACCTGGGACCTTCTGTGTGCCAAGCAGATGCTCTGCCACTGAGCCATGACTCTTCCCATGAAGTTGCCTTCTATGGAACCAGAACCTTGGTCCATCAAGGTCAGTATTGCCTGTTCAGACTTGCAGGGGTCTTAGGCTGAGGTCTTTCACATCACCTACTGCCTGGTCCTTTCAAGTGGAGGTGCCGGGGATTGAACCTGGGACCTTCCACTTGCCAAACAGATGCTCTACCACTGAGCCATGGAACTCTCACTGAATCAGAACTTGGGTCCATCCAGGCCAGTCTTGTCTTCTCGGACTGGCGATGACTCTCCAGGGTCTCAGGTGGAGGTCTTTCACACCATCCATCACCTGGTTTATTTAACAGGAGATGCTGGGGATTGAACCTGGGACCTTCTGTGTGCCAAGCAGATGCTCTGCCACTGAGCCATGAAGCTGCCTTCTATGGAACCAGAGCCTTGGTCCATCAAGGTCAGTATTGCCTATTCAGACTTGCAGCCACTCTCCGAGGTCTCTTTCACATCACCTACTGCCTGGTCCTTTCAAGTGGAGATGCTGGGGATTGAACCTGGGACCTTCTGCATGCCAAGCAGATGCTCTACCACTGAGCCATGGAGCTCTCACTGAATCAGAACCTGGGTCCATCCAGGTCAGTGTTCTCTTCTCGGACTAGCGGTGACTCTCCAGGGTCTCAGGTGAAGGTCTTTCATATCATCCTTCACTTGGTCTTTTTAACAGGAGATGCTGGGGATTGAACCTGGGACCTTCTGCATGCCAAGCAGATGCCTAAGTATGAGCTTTGTTGAGTTGCTGCTCACTTCCTCAGGTACCTTACAGTTAAAGGAGCATGAAGCTCTACCTAGGAAGTGCCTGAGTATGCAGACAGGATTGTGAACACCCGAAGGAACCAAGAGCCCGCCGTTACCTGACTGTGTCAGTTGGCTTCCTCGATGGACTCAATCCCTTTCAGGTTGAGAGCCAGTTTGATGTAGTGGTTAAGAGTGGTGGACACTAATCTGGGAGAACTGGGTTCGATTCCCCAATCCTCCACATGCAGCTCCTGCTGGGTGACCTTTACATGTTGGAAATCTCTTATTTTGGGGGCTGGGACTGATGATGCCATCTCAGGGGTTCCCAATGTGTTTAAGCCTGCGGGCACCTCTGGAATTCTGACAGAGGGGGCAGACCCAACCCAAAAGTTTCTGCCAGGGGAGGTGGCGCCAACTGCAAAATGTCAGGGAGTGAGATCACACGTAACTCTACTTGTAATTCTTCAACGATTCAGGCAGATGCTCCGTCTAACAGGATGCCTTTGGAAATGAACACATCGCTGTGAACTGTTTTCTTGCTTAAACGCAACTTATCCTCAGACCCGTCTCCCATAAGCTGTGCGGTCAACCAGATCTCCAAGTGGCCAATCAGAAACCCCACCTGGTCTCCACCACTTTTGAAGACCTTGGCGGGAACCACTTCCAAAAACACAGGGGCCCCAAGTTTGGGGATCCCTGTGCTACCTCAAAGGACGTCAGCCTTTAAAAGCTATATATCAAAGGACCACAACCCATTTTGTGTCATCTGTCATCAGACACAACGTACCGTGACATCTTACATTTTATCTTCTGCCCAAATTAAAAAAAACCCAAAACATCACGGTAAAATATCTCAGACATTAAATGCAAATTCAGAATGTATCTGGGAAATATATTAATATTCAAACACCACCAGACGAATTCTCAATATGCACAGGAGAGATTCGGGGGAACAGATGAATAATGCAATTTTTTAAAAATCCACTGCCAGTGGTAGTGTTTGGTCTACTCCCAGTGGCTTCATCCACAGATGAATTATACAACTACGTTACAAAACATTGCAAAATACAGACAAGATGATTAGCGAGCTCTTATGCCAGGCTCGTGGGCATTCGGTGCCAAGGAAACTCATGTTTGGTGAGCAGCTTCAGTTACATAAAGCAACCAACTGTGCATATATTTGGAGCGAGCGACTCAGCGTGCCTGAGCATGGGGGGAGGTACATCACTCTAAGGGTGTATCGGTGTTACCTCCTTGAATGGGAGGCCTCTCTTTGTCTTCACCTGGGAGCTGCCCTCTGACCTCTCCTCTCTCCCTTTGTCCTCTCACTTCCTTCACATGGCCTTCCATGGAGACACATGTCCCTGCAGGTCTCTCCCATAGGGACAATACCCTCATACTCCCTCACACATGATGCCGGACAAGCTGGCCATTTGTGATAGGGAAAGTACTATTAGGATAAGGCTTCTTACTCTCCTTTCGACTGCAACCGGAGCGTGAACGGGATCTACTTGAATAAATGTCAGTCGACCCTCTTTGCAATATACTCCTTTGGGAGATTTATTTACCCCACTCAGGATCATGCTTCTACAATGGGGCAAAACTATGCTATGGCCCCGGGTCACACGGAGAAGTTGCCGCGCTGAAGGCACGAATGTCAGGCGGATTTTCGGGGCGTGGTCATACCGCAACGTCTGGGAAGCGTAGCGCTCCCGTGGCCAACCCGTGGCTTCCCGCCGAAGATGCGGAGTTAAAAAGTACTGTGGAAAGCACACTAGTATCCGGTAAACGTGGGGCAAAGGCGGGCGTCTGATCGCGGGAGCGCTAGTATCCTGTGACATCTGGCGCCCGCCCATGTCCCGTTGCAAACCGGATGTTGTAAGTCTCCATAGGATGCGCACCAATGCCGAACTGCGCATGCGCACAAACAAGACACTGACAGCAGCCCCGCCCCCCGGAACGGTGCATGCGCACAAACAAGAAACCAAAAGCAGCGCTGCTTGTGTGATCATGCCGCGCCACTTCTTTGCCACGCTTCAGCATTGCTGTGTGATCAGCAGCCAACAGCCAAAGCGTGGCAACTCCGGGGCAAACAGCCATGCCTCCCCCTGTGTTATCTGACCCGTGTGATCGGGGCCTATATTAAACAAATATCCCAGTACATATATTGGTTTCCAGCTCTCTCCAAACTGGGAAGGTTTTAACAATGGGCAGCAGGGCTCTTTTTGTAGCAGGAACTCCTTTGCATATTAGGCGACATACCCCTAATGTAGCCACTCCTCCAAGAGCTTACAGAGCTCTTTTTACAGGGTCACAAGTTCTCTCAGAGCGGTTCTCTCAAGGGCAGTCCTTGGGAGAGCTCTCTCAGCCCTGCCTACCTCACAGGGTGTCTGTTGTGGGGAGGGGAAGGGGTTTGTATGCCACTCTGAGACTCTTGAGTGAAGGGTGGGGTATAAATTCAATCTCCTCTTCTTCTTCAAGAGCCAGTTTGGTGTAGTGGTTAAGCCCTGCCTACCTCCCAGGGGTGAGCTCCTGTCTCTAGTTCCAGCTCCTGCCAACCTAGCAGTTCGAAAGCAAGAAATTGCAAGTAGATAAAGAGGGACCACTTCGGTGGGAAGGTAACAGCGTTCCATGCACCTTGGTGTTTAGTCATGCCAGCCACATGACCACAGAAACATCTTCGGACAGTGCTGGCTCTTCGGCTTTGAAATGGAGATGAGCACCGCAACCCTAGAGTTGGATTCGACTGGCTTTTGAGCAAGGGAACCTTTACCTTTACCTCCCAGGGTGTCTGTTGTGGGGAGGGGAAGGGAAGGGAGTTTGTAAGCTGCTCTGAGACTCCGAGTGAAGGGCGGGGTATAAATCCAATCTCCTCCTCCTCCTCCTTCAAATTCATCTCCAGACAACCAAGATCAGTTCCCCTGGAGAAAACAGCTGCTTTGGAAGGTGGACTCTAGGGCATTATACCCTGCTCTACCCCAAACCAGCTGTCCCCATACTCCACCCATGGCCTGTAGATAAGTGAGGCATCTCAGGGCCTGGCCCCACGACTTACTGGCAAGGCCCTATTGTCAATAGCAAGTATGTCTAGGCATTCTTCTTAAGAAACAGAAGCTTTATTGGAATACAAGGATGTTGCCCACAATAATAACACTATTGTCAGGAATGCCCGGCTAGGCCGGGCCTAGTGCAATTATAGTATGATGCAAAGCCAAACTAGCAAATGAATTCTCAGCGCGCATGCGGGAAAACTCCCGGCAGGGTGTTACTTAATGACTGGGAGAACTCCGCCCCCCCACCGCCTAGTCACATAGGACTGGAAACTTTCCCTAGGCTGAGAAACTGCTCCATAGCCTCTTCGTCAAGGCCGTTCCGATAACAGGTGGCAGAAATGAGTTCTCCCACAGTTGCAGCTGGCCAACTAAGTGCAAGCGCAGAAGCAGGAAACAATACGAGAAACAATGAATACAGTATACTTGGCAACCAAAGGCTCATGGCTGTCTTCTGACACCTATGACTTCCCATCCAGCCCCCCCAATCCTTATTTTTCTCATTCCATCCTGCACCACGCCATCACCCTCATTGTGTCTGCCTGCTGGAGTCCCGCCCCTGCCCTCATGCTGAGACCTTGCCGGCCAGCCCCACCCTCCATTCCTACACTGCTGGATAGGATGCTGCTGGATGGGGTGTAGGAAAAAAAGCAAAGTGGTGGTGGTAGCGGTGGGATCAATCCAACAACCCTCCTCATCTTCTTGTCTTCGCCTGCTCCAGAAGGAAGCTCAGTGGTCCCTCAGTCCATCCCTCCTGACCTAATGGAAAGCTGCAGGGCTCCTTGGCCTGACTGCGGGAGAGGAAGGGAGGCGACCAGGCCCCACTCTGGGCCAGTGGAGAGGAGGAGGAGGAGGAGGAGGAGATTGGATGTATACCTCACCCTTCACCACCCGAAGGAGTCTCAGATTGATGTCTACTGTTTACTTGTGAAAGCTGTGTATCTTTTTTGACGGTCTGCCCTTGCGGTTTATATGTTTGCACACTATCTGTATGGTAAGCTCAAGGCAGCTTACGATATGGATAAGAAGAAGAAGAGGAGGAGATTGGATTTATACCCTGCCCTTCACTTTTGAGTTTCAGAGTGGCTTACAAACTCCCTTCCCTTCCCCTCCCCACAACAGACACCCTGGGAGGGAGGCGGGGCTGAGAGAGCTCTCCCGAGGACTGCCCTTGAGAGAACAGCTCTGAGAGAACTCGTGACTGACCCAAGGTCACACCAGCAGCTGCATGTGGAGTCGTGGAGAATCAAACCTGGTTCTCCCAGATTAGAGTCTCTGCTCCTAGCCAGTACACCAAACTGGCCAGCAGCCCACCCCGCTGCTGCTGCCTGCCAGGGCAAGCCAAGCTGGCCACCTGTTGCCTCCTTCCTTCCTTGTTCCGGCTTCTAGCTGCCTGTTTTCGCTAGGGCCTTTGGCGGCTTCACTGTGTGCAGTAGTAGGCTCATCTGTTCCATCCCGGGAGTGTGTGCATGGGTGCCCCCCCAACTTATTTAAAGGCCCCCAAATAAAAAAGTCCTGGCTAGGGGCCAGCTCCACCCGCCAAGTCTCCAGGTATTTCTGAGCCCAGACCTGGCAACCCTAGGCCCTGTCCACTTTCTAAAATCATTTGGTAGTCTCCAGGAAAAGTGTCGGTGGGCACCATGGTGCCCGCGGGCACCACGTTGGGGAACCCTGCTCTGAGGTCCTCCTGGACCCAAATCTTGCTGTTCCACTGCATGCCAAGCGGGCTGCCCTCTGAAACTGTCGTTCCCCTCCGAGCCAAAAACCTCTAACTCCTACAAGAGCATTTCCAAACAGTTGCCCTTGAGTATCTTACGGTGATGACCTCTCGGGATTTTGATATCGCCGCATGTCGGGGCCTCGGTTACATGCCCTGTCCCCGTTTAATGACTTGGCTGAAAGGCTGGTGCCCTTTACCGGTGTCATCGGGTTCTCATTAGCAAAGACAGTGGAAAAGAACACGGCTCTGCGTGTCTCTATAACTCGAGGAATGTGTTCCTGGCATCCAAAAAGATGAAGAGGATTAAGGGGAAAGGGAGAAAGAGAAACCAAGGACGGATCGGACGGGGCGTGGGGACGATTCTTAAAGCTGCCGAAGGGCAAAGATGTGCGTAAACCCGACTGTTTTGGGAATGCCCCTTCATCCTTAGATGCATCAGGATACATGTGATTCGCGTGTGTAGCCCTGTGTGTGTATTTGGTGCCGTCAAGTTGTTTCTGACTTATGAATTGATGACCGCCAAAATGTTCTGTTGTTAACAGCCTTGCCTAGGTCTTGCAAACTGAGGGCTGCAGTGGTTAAGTGTGCGGACTCTAATCTGGGAGAACCGGGTTTGATTCCCCCCACTCCTCCACTTGCAGCTGCTGGATGACCTTGGGCAAGCCGTAGTTCTGTCAGAGCTGTTCTTGAAAAAGAGCCGTTTCTGTCAGAGCTGAAGGAACCAAGAGCCCGCCGTTACCTGACTGGCTCTGTTGGCTTCCTCGATGGAGTCAATCCCTTTCAGGTTGAGAGCCAGTTTGATGTAGTGGTTAAGAGTGGTGGACTCTAATCTGGAGAACCGGGTTCGATTCCCCACTCCTCCACATGCAGCTCCTGCTGGGTGATCTTGGGTCATTCAAAGTTCTCTTAGAGCTGTTCTCTCAAAAGCAGTTCTCTCAGAGCTCTCTCAGCCCCACCTGCCTCACAGGGTGTCTGTTGTGGGGAGGGGAAGGGAAAGGAGTTGGTAAGCCACTCTGAGACTCTGAGTGAAGGGCGGGGTATAAATCCAATCTCCTCCTCCTCCTTCTTCCATACATGCATAAGTTAAATAGGAACAAAACTGCATTTTATCAACGTTTTCTCTCAGGTTGGCTGGTATTAATTTTCTCCGTATCCATCTTCGCTCTACGTCCCACACAACAGAGCTGAAATCCTTTTCCTGTCACTTTTGAAACTCACTACTTACCCCTTGTAGATGTAAGAGGAGCTTACATTTGCAACCAATTCATCTTGTAGCATCGCCGTCCCTTGGCCGGTCATCCCGTTTTCTCTCTCGTTCAAAGCTGTTATCCCGCAGGTTGAAACAGGAATCGATATATTCACAAACAGAGCAAAACAACCAAGCTCTCCTTTCGAACATCCTTCCAAGTTACAAAGGCGAAATGTGATAAGAAAAGGCAGAGGCAAAGTCAAATTCATTAAGAAGGTTGGGATCTATGATAGGAACATGTGGTTTTACCATAGAGTTCCTGTCAATTCCTAGAACTCTCTTTTGTAGGCTGCTTTGGGTGCCCATTATGCAGAAAGGTAGGGTATAGGATTGCCGGCTCCGGGTTGGGAAATCCTTTGAGATTTCAGGTGGAGCCTGGGGAAGGGAGGGACCTCCGTGGCGTACAATGCCATACAGTCCGCCCTCCAAAGCAGCCATTTTCTTCAGGGGAACTGATCTCTCTTATCTGGATCAGTTTTAATTTTGAGACCTCTGCGGGTCCCACCTGGAGGCTGGAAACCCTACCAGGGGCAGAGATGGAATAAGTTAACAATAAATATAGCTGGGGGCTTTCGGGGAAAGGGAAAGAAGAACCAGTGGGGGAGGGAGGCATGAGAGCGGCCTCGCAAGTCCTCGCGGGTCCCCCACTTGTATTTTACAAACTGCAAACCTTATAGAAACTTAACAGGATGTTCTTCTATTGAAAAAAAAAAATCCCCCAGCCAGCTGAATTTGAGTGGGTTTTGTTGTTCCAGGGGTTCTCTTTGTTTCCTACTGGATCCGCTCGGCTGGCAAATGGGCCGTCAGCATTTCACAAACAATATGCAGAAATTCTTTTTAAAAAATTCTGCAAAGAGGAGTTGAAGGATCCGACGGGCAATCACATTTCACCGACCAAAATGCACGCCTTGGGGAGTGTCGTCCTTGCTCCTAAAACATTCTGCCGTTTGGCACTGGCAGGAAACTTACCTGCCTTTTCTTTTATTCTGATTTTTTCCAGCCTCTCTTCTCAGCCACGGCTTGTCTCTGTGGGCCAGCGTGCCGCAGACGCCGAATCCGGTCTCCCTGGTGATAGCAGAGGCAGCTGCCTTTGGGGAGGGGGGAAATTATCAGCTTTAAAATATGCAGGATAAAATTACACTAGGAGTTCCCGGAGAGTCATTTAAGAAGGGGCGGAATCCCTTCTAGGCCCTGTTGGTCTTCGTAGTCCTCTCCCTTCTAAAACAAAGCCTTCACCCCTCCCTTTCACCTGCCCCACTTTTAAAAAAGGAGTACAAGAAAGAAAAGAGGGCCGTGGTGGCTCAGAGGTTAAGACGCTGAGCTGCAGACCAGAAGATCTGTAGTTCAGCAGTTCGAGACCCGAGTGCCGTGTGATGGAGTGAGCTCCCATCTCTGGCCCCAGCTCCTGCCAACCTAGCAGTTTGAAAGTAAGAAATTGCAAGTAGATAAATAGGTACCATTTTGGTGGGAAGGTAACAGTGTTCTGTATGCCTCAGCGTTTAGTCATGCCGGCCACATGACCACGGAAATGTCTTTGGACAGCGCTGGCTCTTCGGCTTGGAAACGGAGATGAGCACCGCATCCCTAGAGTCCGATTCAACTGGCTTTTGAGCAAGGGAAACCTTTACCTTTACCTTACAAGAACAAAAATGGCCTCTGAGCATGCACTGACTGCCATTTCCTTGTTGCTGAGCAACTGCGGCCTGCAGCGGCAAAGGTTAGAAGCATTGCAGTTGTCTAGACTTCACAACCCAAACCTGACCCCAGGCCAGGGCTGACAATCTCCAGATGTTTTGGAAGAACTGGGACTCCCAGTGTAAACCAGTTGATAGAGGCAAAGAAACACCGGGTGTCTAGCCATTGCAAGCGCTTAACTGAAATACAATCCAGAATCATTTTTTTTTCTTTTGTGTAATGTTTATAAATTATATAATCAAATATAGAATAAAGTATATAAGCAATTTCTGTGTAGTTATCATAGGTAAAGGTTCCCTTGCTCGAAAGCCAGTCGAATCCGACTCTAGGGTTGCGGTGCTCATCTCCGTTTCAAAGCCGAAGAGCCAGCGCTGTCCGAAGACGTTTCCGTGGTCATGTGGCCAGCATGACTAAACACCAAGGTGCACGGAACACTGTAGTTATCATAGTCTCAGCTTTAAACATTCTTACAGTCACTGAAGCTCGCGGCAGTAATTTCCGCTGTTCACAACATACAATTCACAATCGCATGAAGGCGTTCGCAGATGCAATACAGTTTAAAGGGACAGTTTTAAGCAACACGTCCTTTACAAGTTAAAGAAACAGTTCCAAAACAGTTCAGCACCCACAACAAAGGTTGCATAAATATACAAATTAGAAACTCACAAATTTCAACGTAAGAATTAAATAGTCTGTAACATGGAGTGGTTTCTTTTGCAGTCTGAATCCTGCGCAGACGATGCGTCTCCTAGGTAAGTTGCGCATTTCGACGAACTTCTTCAAGTGCAGCGAAGACCTCAGCTGGAAGGAGGAGGAGGAGGAGGAGATTGGATTTATACCCCGCCCTTCACTCCGAGTCTCAGAGCGGATTACAATCTCCTTTCCCTTCCCCTCCCCACAACAGACACCCGGTGAGGTGGGTGGGGCTGAGAGAGCTCTCTTGAGGACTGCTCTTGAGAGAACAGCTCTGACAGAACTTGTGACTGACCCAAGGTCACTCCAGCAGCTGCATGTGAGGAGTGGTGGATCAAACCTGGTTCTCCCAGATTAGAGTCTGCACTCTTAACTGGTACACCAAAAAGGAGGAGGAGGAGGAGGAGGAGGAGGAGGAGGAGGAGGAGATTGGATTTATACCCCACCCTTCACTACCCAAGGGAATCCCAGAGTGGCTTACAATCTCCTTCCCCTCCCCCTCCCCATAACAGACACCAAAGAGTGATTAACATCTGGAATTCACTGCCACTGGAATTCACTACAAGCATGGACATCTTCAAGAGGGAATTAGATAAGCATATGGAGCAGAAGTCCATCAGGGGCTATTAGCCACAAGGCATAGTTAGGAACTCTCAGTCTGGGGCAGGCGATGCACTCTATTCTTGGTGCTGGGGGGAGGGCAGCAGTGGGAGGGCTTCTGGCCCCACTGCTGGACCTCCTGAGGGCCCCTGGTATTTTTGGCCGCTGTGTGACACAGAGTGTTGGACTAGGCCATTGGCCTGATCCAACATTGGCTTCTCTTATGTTCTTATGTTCTTAGGTGGGGGCTGAGAGAGCTCTCTCGAGGACTGCCCTTGAGAGAACAGCTCTGACAGAACTTGTGACTGACCCGAGGTCACTCCAGCAGCTGTATGTGGAGGAGTGGGGGATCAAACCCGGTTCTCCCAGATTAGAGTCCGTGCTCCTAACCACTGCACCAATAGAAGGAGAAGGAGAAGAAGGAGAGAATCTTTTTAGCATTGCTGCATTTGAATTTGGTTTCACTGTTAATCTTGCGGTGAGAAACGAAAGCAGCCAGTAAAGAAATGGATGCAGATAAGGATCTGAAGCCCCCTTCTGAATGAGGGTCATCACACAGGGAGCTGAAGAGCCTCGTAGCTAGGGATTGGGGGGGGGCTTTGAAGGGGCCCACCAGCTAATTAAATCAAAGGCTCCAGGGCAAGGGGGGGCTATGCCCAGTGGCTGCAGCTTCCCTCCCCCTTCCCCCAAGGGCAGGCCTTCCCTGGAACATCCGGCTCCCTCCCTCCCTGAGAAGCCCCACTGCCCCTTCCCACGGCGCGGCGCCAGGGGCAGCCTGACTTCCCCCCTCGGCTCCCTCTCGGGGCTGGGAGAGATGGGGCTCCGGATGGCTGGGCTGGCCATGGAGGTGCTGTGTGCAGGCTCAGTGCACCGGAGCACAGCTGGGTCAGAGGAGGCGCCTGCCTGTCTCCTTGCCTTACCTGGGCTTTAGCATTCATGCTTGCTGGCCTGGGGGGGTTCTCTCAGCCTCGCCTTGCTGCCGCTACCTCTGAAATCACTGCCCTTGTCCTTGTCATGGGCAAGGATGAGCTGACAGAGCCCGCAGAAACCACAGCTGGCCCCTCTGAAGCAGCAGAGGAGGAGAGCTGGCAAGTGCCAGTAACAGCAGTTTTCACACCTGGCCCGGATAAGAAGGAAGAACTGCAAGCTGAAAGTCCTCCTGACTCACCCCCACGTGTGACTCGTTTAAGGGAGCGACTGCGGCAAAACTTAGTAACCAGGCGAAGAGAGGCCAGGCTACAGGGGAGCCGCTCAGCTAGCCCAAAGTTCTAACAGGAGCCTGGCCGATCGTGCAGCTGGCTAATTGGGAGCAGCATTTAACTCCACACTCTGGGCAGTACTCTTTGTGGAAGCAACAAGTCAGCTTCATGCTGCTAGCATCCATGCTGGCTCAGTGCTTGCACCTAGACCTGCAGACCCCTTGGCTTTGGACGTGGCTCTGTGTTCCTGGCTCCTGACCCTGGCTTGGCTTTTTGGACTTTGCACTGTCTTCTTGGCTCCTGACTTTGTCCTGTTCTGGACTCTATCTGACTAGCACCCCAGCCCGTGACTGTCCTGTCTGTGGACAGGCTGACAGGCAATTAGGGGGAGGGGACCAGGGGAGGGGGAGCAGGGCCCATAAAAACCACCAGGGGGCAGGCCCCATGGGCCCCGTGGTAGCTACGGGCCTGGAGCTGAATGAATTTCTGTGCCCCTCACACTCCTGATCAGACACACCCACATTGGAGCATGCAACCCCCTCCCCAGATCCCACCCTCCCTAGGCCCCACCCCGCAAATCCCCAGGGATTTCCTCACCGTGCTGAGCCTGGAGATTTTATTTAGCCCTGTGGCCACAGGATATGGAACATGACTTATAGCAAATCAGGCCGTTGGTCTATCAAGGTCAGACTGGCAGCAGCTCTCCAGGGTCTCAGGTGGAGGTCTTTCACATCACCTGGTCCTCAGCTGGGGATCGAACCTGGGACCTTCTGCATACCAAGCAGATGCTCCCCCACTAAGGCACATCCCCTCTCCTGGCCAATGCCTGTTGATCAACCCTCCTCCATGACTCTGTCCCCTGCTCAATCCAACGATGCTACAGACTCTCCCGACATCTTGTGGCAAGGAATCCTGCATGCTAATTACACATTGTGCAAAGTGTTTCGAAAGCACGTAAAGACTGTGTGATTTCTTTCAAGAACATCAGAAGAGCCCTGCTGGATCAGCCCACTGGTCCATCTCGCCCAGCAAACTGTCTCATGCAGTGGCCAACTAGTTCCTCTAAATGACCAACAACAGGGCATAGAGAGGTCAAGACCTTCCTTGGTAAGGACATCAGAAGAGCCCTGCTGGATCAGCCCACTGGTCCGTCTAGTCCAGCATCCTGCCTCACACAGTGGCCAACCAGGTCCTCTGGAGGGCCAACAACAGGGCATGGAGGCCAACACCTTCCCCTGAGAAGAACATCAGAAGAGCCCTGCTGGATCAGACCAGTGGTCCATCGAGTCTACCATTCTGTCTCACACAGTGGCCAACCAGTTCCTCTGGAGGGCCAACAACAGGGCATAGAGGCCAAGGCCTTCCCCTGATAAGAACATCAGAAGAGCCCTGCTGGATCAGACCAGTGGTCCATCTAGTCCATCTCACACAGTGGCCAACCGATTCCTCTGGAGGGACAATAACAGGGCAGAGAGGCCGAGGCCTTCCCCTAATGTTGCCTCCTGGCTCTGGGATTCAAAGGCTTAGTGCATCTGAATGTGGAGGTTCCCCTCACTCACCATAGCTAGTAGCCATTGACAGACATCCCCCATGAATCTCTCTAATCCCCTTTTAAATCAGTCTGTGCTTGTAGCCATCACTACACCCTCTGGCAGCAAATTCCACATTTTAATCACTTTGGTCTGTCCTGAATCTATTGCCCATCAGTAGAAAGAAAGAAGAGCCCTGCTGGACCAGACCAGTGGTCCATCCAGTCCAGCCTCCTGTCTCACACAGTGGCCAACCAGTTCCTCTGGAGGGCCAGCAACAGGGCATAGAGGCTGAGGCCTTCCCCTGGTAAGAACATCAGAAGAGCCCTGCTGGATCAGACCAGTGGTCCATCCAGTCCAGCCTCCTGTCTCACACAGTGGCCAACCAGTTCCTCTGGATGGCCAGCAACAGGGCACAGAGGCTGAGGCCTTCCCATGAGAAGAACCTCAGAAGAGCCCTGCTGGATCAGACCAGGGAGGGTCTATCTAGTCCAGCCTCCTGTCTCACACAGTGGCCAACCAGTTCCTCTGGAAGGGCAACAACAGGGCATAGAGGCTGAGGCCTTCCCATGAGAAGTACCTCAAGAGCCCTGCTGGATCAGACCAGTGGTCCATCCAGTCCAGCATCCTGTCTCACTAGTTCCTCTGGAAGGCCAGCAACAGGGCATAGAGGCCGAGGCCTTCCCTGATGTTGCCTCCTGGCTCTGGAACTCAGAGGATTAGTGCCTCTGAATGTGGAGATTCCCCTCAGTCACCATGGCTAGTAACCATCGATAGACTTCTCCATCCATGAATCTATCTAATCCTTTTTTAAAAGCTGCTTATTCCCGTGGCCGTCACTCCATCCTCTGGCAGCGAGGATTCCCTCACAGATTTCTTCGCAGGAGTGTTCTTTTTAAAATTTCATTTCCCTGTGTTCGTCTAGCGAGCCCTCCGCACAGAAACGCAGACAGCTGTCAAGATGGGAAGCGAATCTTAAAAACGACACCGATCGAAACCTGGCAGACTTTCCCCAGGAGCCCTTTGAAGAACATCCCCGAGGAAAGATGGAGACATATTCCCGAAACATCGCAAAACTCCCCGGAGTAAAAATAAATGGGAGTCTTATGCCCACCTTTATTTTAACCTAATACAAGCTTTCTTGGACTATAAACCTCCAAAAATGAACTCCTCAGGGTCTAAGGATACCTCCTCCTTTGATTATCAACAAACGTTGCCCTCTTCGGACAGTCTGAACGAGAAATCTCGTCATCCCTCTTGTAGGCACGAAAGATAGAAGGGTTTTTTCCTTCTGGGTGTCATGCGGGAGATGCCGGTCTCCATTTTTTACTGAAATTCAGGCTTCCCTCGACATTCCCGGACGACAAGAGCAACCCCAATAGCCCCACAAGAACATCAAGAGACTTCTTCATCCAGTCCCTGGAGAGAGATGAGAAACTCTGGTGAGATTTTGCTCCGGTCCATTTGCTAGATCCAAAGTAGTGAGTGACTGTCGGACGCCTGGGTTTTTCCAGGCAGGCACTCCCCCCCCCCGTCTCCCTTTGAATAACGATTTCTTTAAAAGGCTTGAAAAAAAAAATTACAGCTAGCAGCTAGCAGAGAGTTTGCTAAGGAGGATGGGGCGGGGGAAAGCCGAAGAGAAGGGGGGGAGACTTGGCAGGCAACCGGCGCTGGGCTTCAGTCTTTCCCTCCCTTTCCACGTTCTTTCCTCCCTTTGTGTAACACCCCTTTCCTCCTCCAGACCACCCAAAGCCCTATAAATAAACCGGAGCGCCCGGCTCCTTCTCCAGACTCCAGCCAGGCAGCCCGATTCGGCAGGCAGGCAGGCGGGTCGGTGAGAAGAGAGGCAGACGGGGGGAAGGCGAGAGACCCAGAGGAGAAGAAGGAGAGGACCAGGAGGGAGAAGAGAAGTCCAGGAGGGAGAAGAGAAGTCTAGAAGAGAAGCTGCGAGTGGGAGGAAGAAGCCACCATGGCCAGCGAATTCAAGAAGAAGGCCTTCTGGAGGGCGGTGGTGGCCGAGTTCTTCGCCATGACCCTCTTCATCTTCATCAGCATCGGCTCGGCCCTGGGCATCATGTTCCCCTTGCCGAAGAACAACGAGACCCGCGCCCAGGACAACGTGAAGGTCTCGCTGGCCTTCGGGCTCTCCATCGCCACCATGGCCCAGAGCGTAGGCCACATCAGCGGGGCCCACCTGAACCCGGCCGTCACCCTTGGCCTCCTCCTCAGCTGCCAGATCAGCGTTTACCGGGCAGTTATGTACATCATCGCCCAGTGCCTGGGCGCCATCGTGGCCACGGCGATTCTTTCGGGAGTCACCAGCTCGGCGGAGAACAACTCCCTTGGCCTCAACCAGGTAAGGTGGCATCAGAGCCTTCCTCCCCGATCCCTTTTCTTCTCCTTTTGCGTGCCCTAGATTGGAACTCAAGGCTTCCAGCCTAGCGATTGGATCTCTCTGAGCCGTCATTCAGACCTGGCTAGGTGCGCTTGGGTGGAAATGGAGTGTTTGGCCGTTGACTGCTGGAAAGCCACGTTTTGAAGTCATCCAAAGTTTCTTCCGTCCGAAAACTGGAGGGAGAGAGAGGGAGAGTAGGTTGGCCAAGCAGGATGGGTGGATAAAACTCAAGGCTGCCAACTTCTTTTCTGAGAGGGCTTCTGGGCAGGGTGACAGGCAGAAATTCAGCAGGGGAAGCTTTTTTCGAGCTGCGTGAGCGCAGAGAACAGGGATCTCCAGTGACTTCGGTCATTTTGTGGAAAGTGGCACCAAGTCTTGACTGACTTATGCTGACTTACGTAGGTTTCGGTGTTGTGGTTAGGAGCATGGACTCTAATGTGGGAGAACCGGGTTTGGTTCCCCCACGCCTCCACATGCAGCTGCTGGTGTGACTTTGGGTCAGTCACGAGTTCTCTCAGAGCTGTCCTCTCAAGGGCAGTCCTCGAAAGAGCTCCCTCAGCCCCACCTACCTCAGTGTTCCCTCTAAGCTGAGTCAGTGTGAGCTAGCTCGCATTTTTTTTTAGCCCCTGGCTCAGACATTTTTATCCTAGCTCAGGATGGATGGCTCCAGAACAAACTAATTTATGCAGCAGCCAAATTGCTCGCTCACAACCTTAAAGCCCAGTAGCTCACAATGTAGAATTTTTGCACACAACACTCCACAGTTTAGAGGGCGCACTGCTCACAAGGTGAGCCAGTTTGGTGTAGTGGTTAAGTGCGCGGACTCTAATCTGGGAGAACCGGGTTTGATTCCCCACTCCTCCACTTGCAGCTGCTGGTGTGACCTTGGGTCAGTCACAAGCTCTGGCACAGCTGTTCTCTCAAGGACAGTTTCTGTCAGAAGTTCTCTCAGCCCCACCGACCTCACAGGGTGTCTGTTGTGGGGAGGGGAAGGGAGAGGAGTTTGTAAGCCGCTCTGAGACGCCTTTGGGCAGTGAAGGGCGGGGTATAAATCCAATCTCCTCTTCTTCTTCTTCTCTTATGGACAGGGGAAAGGGAAGAAGATTGTACGGCGCTTTGAGACTCCTTCAGGTAGTGAAGGGCAGGGTATAGATCCAATCTCCTCCTCTTCCTCCTCCTCAAGGCTAGAGACACTCAGAGACGGTTTGCCATTGCCTGAAGAAGAAGATTGTAAGGCACTCTGAGACTCCTTCAGGTAGTGAAGGGCAGGGTATAGATCCAATCTCCTCCTCCTCCTCCTGAAAGCTAGAGACACTCAGAGACGGTTTGCCATTGCCTGCCTCTGTGTCCCGCCCCTAGTATTCCTTGGTGGTCTCCCATCCAAATACTAGCCCGGGCTGACCCTGCTTATGCATCATTAGGTGGCGAGCTGGGTTTGTTTTTAAGGCAAGAGACATTTCAGAGGTGGTTTGCCGTTGCCTGCCTCTGCCCCACACCCCTGGTATTCCTTGGAGGCCGCCTGTCCAAATAACTAGCCAAGGCTGACCCGGCTTCACTTCCGAGATCTGACCCGATTGGGCTCTCCAGGTCTGGGCCGGTCATTCTGTCGGCAGAGGCAATCGGGACAGACAGAATTTGTCACCCCCAGCTGAATCTGCAAGGAACTCCTTGCTTTATAGGAGTTCCGGGGCTGCATCTAGGTTTGCCAGCCTCCAGGTGGAGCCTGGAGACATTCTGGAATTATAACTCATCTCTCGGGGACAGAGATCAGTTTCCCTGGAGAGAATGGCTGTTTTGGAGGGTGGAGGCTATGGCATTATACCCCGCTGAGCTCCCTGAGAGAACCAGTTTGGTGTAGTGGTTAGGAGGGCGGACTCTAAACTGGGAGAACCGGGTTTGATTCCCCACTCCTCCACATGCAGCTGCTGGTGTGACCTTGGGTCAGTCACAAGTTTTCTCAGAGCTGTTTTCTCAGGAGCAGTCCTTGAAAGAGGTCTCTCGGCCCCGCCTGCCTCCCAGGGTGTCTGTCAATGTTCCCTCTAAGCTGTGGAGTCTTGTGAGCAAAGATTCTACTTGGTGAGCAACTGGCACTGAAGTTGTGCAGCGAGCGATTCGGTTGCTGCATACATTAGTTTGCTCTGGAGCCATCCCTTCCTGAGCTAAGACAAAAACGTGTGAGCTGGAGGCTAAAAAACTGTGAGCTGGCTCACACTAACTCAGCTTAGAGGGAACACTGGTGTCTGTTGTGGGGACGGGAAGGGAAAGGGATTGTAAGCCGCTCGGAGACCCCTTTGGGTAATTCAGGGTGGGGTATAAATCCAATCTCTTCTTCCCTTCTTCTTCCCCTATCCAAAACCCCGGCAAACCTGGGCTCCCTTCCAAAAAAATCTCCAGGAATTTCCCAATGCAGAGTTGGCAGCCCAAATTCCTTGCTGGGAAAGCTTCCTGATTTTCTGTTTGTCTATGTGGCCATCGAAGGGTCAGGTGGCTACCCGAACAAAGTTGGCAACCGGGGTGTGTCCGTTCTCCTTTTCCCGCCCTGGTTTTGCAAAAGGGACCACTGTCATAGAATCATAGAATGTTAGAGTTGGAAGGGACCTTGCAGGTCATCTAGTCCAACCCCCGGCACTCTGCAGGAGTGTAGCCGAAAAAGAGCCCTACAACGTACCCGAAAGACGGTCGCCCAGCCTCCGCTTGAAAACGTCCACTGAAGGAGCATCCACCACCTCCTGGGGCAGTCTGTTCCACTGCTCAACCACTCAACTACTCAAACTAGGAATATGAGATTAAAGTGTTCTGGGTGCTTCCAACTTTTCCGCCTTTTCTCTTTATTTTATATACATTATTTATATCTGGCTTTTCCCCCCAACGGGGACTCATAAGAACATAAGAGAAGCCAATGTTGGATCAGGCCATCCAGTCCAACACTCTGTGCCACACAGTGGCCAAAAATACCAGGTGCCATCAGGGGGTCCATCAGTGGGGCCAGGACACTAGAAACCCTCCCACTGTTGACCCCCAAGCGCCAGGAATACAGAGCATCACTTGCTCCAGACTGAGAGTTCCTACCTATACCTTGTAGCTAATAGCCACTGATGAACCTCTGCTCCATATGTTTATCCAGTTCCCTCTTGAAGCCGCCCATGCTGGTAGCTGCCACCACCTCTTGTGGCAGTGAATTCCATGTGTTCATCACTCTTTGGGTGAAGAAGGACTTCCTTTTATCTGTTCTAACCCGACTGCTCAGCAATTTCATTGAGTGCCCACGAGTTCTTGTACTGTGAGAAAGGGAGAAAAGTACCTCTTTCTCGACCTGCTCTATCCCGTGCATAATCTTATAAACCTCGATCGTGTCACCCCTCAGCTGTTGTTTCTCCAAGCTAAAGAGCGCCAAGTGCTTTAACCTTTCTTCATAGGGAAAGTATTCCAACCCTTTGATCATTCCAGTTGCCTTTTTCTGCACTTTCCCCAAAACTATAATATCCTTTTTAAGGTGTGGTGACCGGAACTGTGCACAGTATTCCAAATGAGGTCGCACCATTGATTCATATAGGGGCATTATGATACTGGCTGATCTCCCCCCTTTTTACCTTCACAACAACCCTCTGAGGTAGGTTAGGTGGAGTGCGTGTGACCGGCCCAAGGACACCCAGCAAGCTTTCATGACAAAGTGGGGATTCGAATCCGGGTCTCCCAATCCTAGTCGGACTAACCAGTGCACCATGCCGTCGGGGTTTCTGTGCTTTCAAGGCTGCGGCAACAGGCCGAAATTGAACAAGCGGCATTTCCCCCAGTGGTGCGACCTTACCAGTTGGTTTTCCGCCTGTGAGTCCCCGCGGGAGCCAAGAATGAAAAGCCCTGGCATCCGTCTTCCACCCGCCTGGTCTTTCAGATGTTGCTTCAGAAAGGCTTTTACTGATGTTTTTTTTTCCTGTTCCCTTTAATGGATGCACTAATTACCGTTGCTTCCTAGAGGAGGCAGTGCCCTAAATGAAGACGCTGATAAATGCATTTTTAAAAAAACAGGGAACCATTTCTCGCCATCCGGCCAGTCATCATCTTGCAATTTATCCACGCGGGATTAACTCTTATCTTATCCAGCTGTCTCGCTGCAATGAGATAGTGGAAGTCACCAAAAAACCCCCAAAACCACCCTTTCAGGGCCCCTCTACCTTTAAGAGTCGCAAACAGAAGAGCATCTTTCCAGGGGTTGCCATCCTCCAGGTGAGCCCTGGAGGTCTCCCCGAATGACAACTGATTGCCAGACAATGGAGATCAGTTCCCCTGGAGGAAACGGCAACTCCAGAGAGCAGATTCCGTGGGATTAACTGCCCACTGAGGTCTCTCCCCTTCTGGAACTCCACCCTCAGGGTCTGACCCCAAATCTCCAGGAATTTCCCAAGCAACAACTGGCAACCCTAATTCTTGCCAGATGCAGGTTTTTCCTCTGTGTTTGCAGCTGTAGGAGAAGATTCAGTTGTGTGGTTTTGGTCTCTGGGCACGCACGCCCCAGACCAAGCATTATTTTGCTGATAACCATGCGGAAAGAGATAGGACCCTGCATGCATGAATTTCTCAGCTATCCACCTATGCATTTTTAAAACCCAATCCATCCTCCGGGGAACTCACTCTACTTTATCTGTACAATAACCCTGACAGGTAGGCCAGGCTCAGACAGACTGCTCAGAGTCACGAACGGAACTTCATGGCAGGGTGCAAATTCGAACCCACATCTCTCCGGGTCTAGTCCGATGCTCTAACCGCTAGGCGGCACCAGTGTCATACTCTTTAGGGTTCCTACTAATGAGGTCTGTGGAAAGGAGAGGGCTCTGGGGGGAAAACCTTGATCGTTTGCACAGAAAGATCTAGAAACTTAGGCCGGGGGGGGGCAATGAGGGATGCCAGCCTCCAGGTTGGACCTGGGGATTTCCCGGAATCATGGCTCAACTCCAGACTACAGAGAGCATTTTCTTAAGGTGCTTTTTCACCAGTGGGAACAGAAGAAGAAGAAGAAGAGGAGATTGGATTTATACCCCACCCTTCATTCGGAGTCCCAGAGCGGCTTACAAACTCCTTTCCCTTCCCCTCCCCACAACAGACACCCCTGTGAGGTAGGTGGGGCTGAGAGAACTTCTGACACAAACTGCGCTTTTTCAAGAACGGCTGTGCCAGAGCTGGTGACTGACCCAAGGTCACATCAGCAGGTGCGAGTGGAGGAGTGAGGAATCAAACCCGGTTCTCCCAGATTAGAGTCCGCACACCAAACCACTACACCAAACCACTACACCAAAAAGGCCATGTCTTTGTATCCATCCACCCCCCGCCCCCGGCAGGTGAAAAATCATATTTAAGAGATCTAGGCGAGCGCGATCTTGTCAGATCTCAGAAGCTAAGCAGGGTCGATAAATATTTGGACGGGAGGCCTCCAAGGAATACCAGGGGTGTGTCACAGAGGCAGGCAGCGGCAAGCCGCCTCCGAACATCTCTTGCCTTGAAAACTTCACAGAGTCGCCGACAGTCAGCTGTGTGACTTGACGGCACTGCTTTGGGTTTGGCCCTGGGATAGGGCCGTGGAAGAACGGAGGGAACCGAAAAAACTTGGCTGAAGGTCTAGCTCAAGTCCATGAGCCCTTCGGAATACTGAAAAGGCCGGCGGGAGCCGTTGCCCCTCAACCGGCTGGCGGGTCTCCAAAGGAAAAAAATAATAAAGGGAAATGAAAAAAGGCCAAAGCGTTCTGCTTATTTACTCAACTTTAAACAAATCAGTCCTCCGTGGCGACTGTGGAGTCATAAACTTCAGGCTGCTGCTGTTGGAAATTCTGACCGGGGAGGAAGCACGGCTGGGTGTGAGACCCTCTGCCCGTACTGCCCAGGGTTCAAGCTTAATGGAAAGTGAAGCACAATGAAGAAGTAGAAAAGATTGGGTTTATACCCCGGTCCGTCACTCGGAGTCTCAGAGCGGCTTACAAACTCCTTTCCCTCCCCCTCCCCTGTGAGGTAGGTGGGGCTGAGAGAGCTTTGACAGAAACGGCTCTTTTTCAAGGACAGCTCTGACAGAACTGTGGCTTGCCCAAGGTCATCCAGCAGCTGCAAGTGGAGGAGTGGGGAATCAAACCCGGTTCTCCCAGATTAGAGTCCGCACAATTAACCACCACACCAAAGCACATAGGGAGGGGCTGTGGCTCAGTGGCGGAGCATCCGCTTGGCACGCAGAAGGTCCCAGGTTCAATCCCCGGCATTTCCAGTTTAAAAAGATCAAGCAGTAGAAAAAAGCCAGAGTCCAGTAAGAAGTGCGCAGTGACTCACGAAAGCGCATCCCCTGCCATAAATGGTGTTAGTCTTGACTCTGGCTCTTTTCTAGTGCCGCAGACAGACTAACACAGAGACCCATCTTGATCCAAGATCAGGTAGTAGGGGACGTGAAAGACCTCCGCCTGAGACCTCTGGAGAGCTGCTTTCAGTTTGAATACATAGTATTAACCTTGATAAACCAAGGGGCTGATTCAGTATACGGCTGCTTCATGTCAAGGTAAAGATAAAGGTTCCCTTGCTCGAAAGCCAGTCGAATCCGACTCTAGGGTTGCGGTGCTCATCTCCGTTTCAAAGCCGAAGAGCCAGGGCTGTCCGAAGACGTTTCCGTGGTCATGTGTTCTGGACTCAGATGGGCAGTAGCTCTCAAAGGTCTCAGGTGGAGGTCTTTCGCCTCACGCCCTCCCAGTTCCTTCGCCTGGATCTGTCAGAAATTGAACCCGAGACCTTCTGCATTCCCAGCAGACGCTCCACCGCTGAGCCACGGTCCCTCCGCGATCACGCCCTTGAGTCAAGTTTTGATTCAAGCCCAGGTCAACACATCTTTGGTGACTGGGATTTAGTGTTCTCACAGCCACGGAAACGCCCTCACGGTTTCCTTGCGGAAAGAGTCATCGCTCGTATCTTGCAAATACCGACTTCCAGCTTCTGTCCTCTTCGTTTTGAACACATGGTGTGTGGGGGGGTCTGGAGACCAAGTCTCATGAGGAAAGGCCGAAGGAGCTGGGTCTGTTTAGCCAGGAGAGGAGACGACGGAGGGGTGAATTGATAACCAACTTCAAGTGCATGAAGGGATGTCACATAGAGGACAGCGAGGAGTCGTTTTCTGTTGCCCCAGAAGGTTGGACCACAACCAATGGGTTGAAATTAACTCAAAAGAGTTTTTGGATGAACATTAGAAGGAACTTCCTGACAGTTCAAGCGGTTCCTCCGTGGAACAGGCTTCCTCGGGAGGTGGTGGGCTCTCCTTCTTGAGAGGTTTTCAAGCAGAGGCTAGATGGCCATCGGACAGCACTGCTGATTCCATGAACTTAGGCAGATCACGGGAGGGAGGGCAGGAAGGGTCGCCTCAGGGCTTAGTTCTCGTGGCCCTTTCTGACACGTCCAGGGAAATGCCCATCGCCACTTTGGGGACAGGAAACAATTTTTCCCCAGGCCAGTTTGGCCGGGGATCCTGGAGGTTTTTTTTTGCTATCTTCTGAGTATGGAAATAGAACATAGAACAGGGGCCACTGGGTGTGTGTGGGGGAGAGACCCAGTTTGGTGTAGTGGTTAAGTGCGCGGACTCTTATCTGGGAGAACCGGGTTTGATTCCCCACTCCTCCACTTGCACCTGCTGATGTGACCTTGGGTCAGCCACAAGCTCTGGCACAGCTGTTCTCTCAAGGACGGTTTGTGTTAGAGTTCTCTCAGCCCCACCTACCTCACAGGGTTTTCTGTTGTGGGGAGGGGAAGGGAAAGGAGTTTGTAAGCCGCTCTGAGACTCCAAGTGAAGGGTGGGGTATAAATCCAATCTCTTTTTCTTCTTCTTCTACCTCACAGGGTTTTCTGTTGTGGGGAGGGGAAGGGAAAGGAGTTTGTAAGCCGCTCTGAGACTCCTTTGGGTAGTGAAGGGCGGGGTATAAATCCAATCTCTTCTTCTTCTTCTTCTACCTCACAGGGTGTCTGTTGTGGGGAGGGGAAGGGAAAGGCATTTGTAAGCCGCTCTGAGACTCCAAGTGAAGGGTGGGGTATAAATCCAATCTCTTCTTCTTCTTCTTCTACCTCACAGGGTGTGTCTGTTGTGGGGAGGGGAAGAGAAAGGCATTTGTAAGCCGCTCTGAGACTCCAAGTGAAAGGTGCGGTATAAATCCAATCTCTTCTTCTTCTTCTTCTTCTACCTCACAGGGTGTGTCTGTTGTGGGGAGGGGAAGGGAAAGGAGTTTGTAAGCCGCTCTGAGACTCCTTCGGGTAGTGAAGGGTGGGGTATAAATCCAATCTCTTCTTCTTCTTCTTCTACCTCACAGGGTGTCTGTTGTGGGGAGGGGAAGGGAAAGGCGTTTGTAAGCCGCTCTGAGACTCCAAGTGAAGGGTGGGGTATAAATCCAATCTCTTCTTCTTCTTCTTCTATCTCACAGGGTGTCTGTTGTGGGGAGGGGAAGGGAAAGGAGTTTGTGAGCCGCTTTGAGCCACCTTTGGGCAGTGAAGGGTGGGGTATAAATCCAATCTCTTCTTCTTCTTCTATTTGTGAATTTCCTGCATTGTGCAGGGGGTTGGACTAGATGACCTTGGAGGTTCCTTCCAACTCTGTGATTCTCCATGAAGCTACCTCATACTGGACTGTCGGTCCGCCAGGGTCAGTCTCCTCAGACTAGGCAGCGGCTCTCTTGGGCTTCAGGCAGAGGTCTTTCTCATCACCCCCCCCCCGGTCCTTTTAACTGGAGAGGCCAGGGATTGAACCTCGGACCTTCTGCATGCCAAGCGGGTGCTCTGCCACTGAGCCACAACCCCTCCCCAAGGACAGATGGCCCACAGAGCAAGGAAGGAGACCGTAGAAAACTACCGACTATCAGAGCTGGCAGTAGTGAGCCAGCTGGTGTGATTCGGGCAGCTGCAGAGAAACGTAGCCGAGAATCCAGCATGCGGCGACCGCCTCATCTGATCTCCTTT
This sequence comes from Gekko gecko, assembly GCA_029375565.1. NCBI lineage: Eukaryota > Metazoa > Chordata > Lepidosauria > Squamata > Gekkonidae > Gekko > Gekko gecko. Next base: position 98,880,067 of record JAPDNY010000011.1, read on the forward strand.
TAGATTAACATCGGTCTCCAGCACGACAGGAAAGCAAGCCCCGGCCCATTCTGCCTCTAGCATTCGCTCCGCTGTTTTACCAAACCCCCGTTGGAACAGAAGTTCCCCTCTACATTGCATGCCGCTTCCGCTTTCTTTGATTGTCGGATTTTACAGTAGCCTCCACACTGTGTGCTGCCTTCACTTCCTTTGATCTCTCGGTTTTATGGTAACGTCTGCATGGATTTATGGCTGTTCAGGAGTGACTCTGCCGTCAGTATGGGGTTGTCCCAGGGTATCTGAATGTGATTTGGAGCTGCAATGGGAGATTCTGCACCTAGAATTCACTCCACATTTCCTCAACTGGGAGGGAAAAGTGCAGCTCAAAAAAACCACGTTCAAATATCTCGGGGCAACGCCGTACTGACTGCAAAGTCACCCCTGGACGGCCATAAAACGGCCTTAAATCTGTGCAGAAGGTACCATAAAATCCTACAATCAGAGAACTCAAAAATGGCACTGGAGTGTGGAGGCTACCATAAAATCCTATGACCAAAGGGAGCAAAAGCAGAACCGAGTGTGGTAAAGGTTCCCTTGCTCGAAAGCCAGTCGAATCCGACTCTAGGGTTGCGGTGCTCATCTCCATTTCAAAGCCGAAGAGCCGGCGCTGTCCGAAGATGTTTCCGTGGTCCTGTGGCTGGCATGACTAAACACCAAGGCTCACGGAATGCTGTTCCCTTCCCACCGAAGTGGTACCTATTTATCTACTTGCAACTTCTTGCTTTCGAACTGCTAGGTTGGCAGGAGCTGGAACTAGAGACAGGAGCTCACCCCGTCATGCGGCACCCGGGTCTTGAACTGCTGAACTACTGACCTTCCACAGCCTGCAGTTCAGCGTCTTAACCACTTGAGCCACCGCAGCTCCTTACGGAGTGTGGAGGCTACCGTAAAACCCGCTAATCAAAAGGAAGTGAAAGTGGCACATGACGCGGAGCGGGATTTCTGTTCCAACGCGGGTTTCGTAAAACAGCGGAGGGAAAAGGCGATGCAGAATCAACCCTCTTTCCCCCTGTTCCGGTGTGGGTTTGGTACAACAACGGAGCGAACGCTAGATGGAGAATGGGCCCCCTGAGAGGTCACTCTTGTCAATCCTTCTTCACCTGCCCGGTTTTTTTGCTCCCGTCGCTGACTCCTTCTCCCCTTTTGGCCGAGAAACAAACAGCTGTGCAGCTGTGGACCCAGGATGGAAAGAGGTTGATCCGCTTCCAGCGCAGGGAGGGATTACTCATAGGATTCCCCCCCCTTCCACTGTGACCGTCACAAGACTTTTGTTTTGCAAAGACAGCCCAGAGTGGGTGGACGGGAGTGCCGTCTGACTTCTGGTAACCCTTCGAATTGATGCTCTCCAAAACGTCCTCTCATTGACCGCCTTCCTCAGGTCTTGGGAACGGAGGGCCACGGCTTCCTTGACGGAGTCGATCCATCTCAGGTTGGGTCTTCTTTTCCTGCTTCCCTCCAATTTTCCCGGCATTATTGTCTTTTCCGGTGACTCTTTGTCTTCTCATAATATGACCAAAGCATGATGGCCTCAGATGAGTCGTTTTGGTGTAGCCAGTTTGGTGACATGGCTAGGAGCTCAGACTCTAATCTGGGAGGACCCCACTTTGACTCCCTACTGCTCCACATGCAGCTGCTGGGGTAACATTGTGCCAATCACAAGTTCTGTCAGAGCTGTTCTCTCAGGAGCAGTCCTCGAGAGAGCTCTCTCAGCCCCACCTACCTCCCAGGGTGTCTGTTGTGGGGAGGGGAAGGGAAAGGAGATCGTAAGCTGTTCTGAGACTCTTTCAGTTAGTGAAGGGCGGGGTATGAATCCAATCTCTTCTCTTCTTCTCTTCATGTTAACTTCTCAGGAGAAGACAGGCTTGATTTGATCTACACCAGTTTGGTGTAGTGGTTAAGTGCGCGGACTCTAATCTGGGAGAACCGGGTTTGATTCCCGACTCCTCCTCTTGCACCTGGCTGGATGACCTTGGGCTAGCCATCGTTCTGATAAGAGCTGTTGTTGAAAAAAGAGCAGTTTCTGTCAAGAGCTCTCTCAGCCCCACCTACCTCACAGGGTGTCTGTTGTGGGGAGGGGAAGGGAAAGGAGTTTGTAAGCCGCTCTGAGACACCTTTGGGTAGTGAAGGGCAGGGTATAAATCCAATCTCTTCTTCTTCTTCATTTGTCTTTTTTGGTGGTCCACGGTAAATGTGAAACGCTCCTCCAACACTGTGTTTCCAATGAACCCACTTTCTTCCTGTCAGCTTTCTTCATTGTCCAGCATTCACACCCGTACATAGTAATAGGGAATACTATGGCATGAATTAACTTGCTCTTGGTCACCAAAGACACATCCCTACACTTAAGGATCTTTTCTAGCTCTTTTGCGGCTGCCCTTCTCCAACTCCGTATTTCTTGCTCGCAGTCTGCCTCTCGGTTGACGATGGAGCCAAGGAACAGGAAATCCCGAACCATTTAAATTTCTTCTTCGTCTCCCTCCAAGCTGTGTTGTTCCCCAGTGGCCATGACTTCTGTCTTCTCGATGTTCAGCCGTAATCTTGCTTTGGCACTTCCTGCTTTAACTTCCATCTGGGGTTGCTTGAGGTTTTTATTACTTTCTGCCTGTAATGTGGTGTCGTTGGTGGATCTTAGATTTAAATGTGTTCTTCCCCCGTCTTTTTCCTGCTGAGAAATCCCACATCCAACCTGCTTCGGCCCCCGCCAGTCCTGCAGTTTCTCGAGGGGGGCTGTTTTCGACAGGAAAATGGCAGGAAAGAAAAGCACGGCTGTGCCTCTCGGTGAACCTGCAATTGTTTCCTCCTCCTAAAAAGCAAACCCTGGCAGCTGGCTTTTTCAAAAGGGGACAAAAAAGTTGTGTAAAATGAAGGGGGGGGGCTGAGAGCAAGCCAGGGAGGGACTGTGGGTAGTTAGCAGCAGTGTTCCCTCTAAGCTGAGTTAGTATGAGCTAGCTCACAGTTTTGTAGCCTCTGGCGCAAACATTTTTGTCTTCGCTCAGGAAGGAGGGCTCCAGAGCAAACTAATCCATGTAGTAGCCAAATCACTTGCTCACAACTTTTATGCCAGTAGCTCACAAAGTAGAATTTTTGCTCACAAGACTCCACAGCTTAGTGGGAACATTGGTTAGCAGGGCTCTTTTGTAGCAGGAACTCCTTTGCATATTAGGCGACACCCCCCCCAATGTAGCCAATCCTCCAAGAGCTTACAGAGTTCTTCTTATAGGGGCTACTGTAAGCTCTTGGAGGACTGGCTACATCAGGATTGGCCTAATATGCAAAGGAGTTCCTGCTACAAAAAGAGCCCTTAGCAGGCTAGTGTGGGATCCAGGTTCATATCCCCACACTTTTGTTAAGCTCTTGAGCCAGGGACACTGTCTCTGAGCCAGTTTGGTGTAGTGGTTAGGAGCGCGGACTCTGATCTGGGAGAACCGGGTTTGATTCTCCACTCCTCCACATGCAGCTGCTGGTGTGGCCTTGGTTCGGCCAAAAGTTCTCTCAGAGCTGTTCTCTCACGGGCAGTTCTCGGGAGAGCTCTCTCAGCCCCACCTCCCTCGCAGGGTGCCTGTTGTGAGGAGGGGAAGGGAAAGGAAATTGTCGGCCGCTCTGAGACTCCTTCGGGTAGTGAAGAGCAGGGTATAAATCCAATCTCCTCCTCCTCCTCCAGTTTGGTGTAGTGGTTAAGTGCACGGACTCTAATCTGGCAGAACTGAGTTTGATTCCCCACTCCTCCACTTGCAGCTGCTGGATGATCTTGGGCAAGCCATAGTTCTCTCAGAGCTGTTCTCTGAAGGGCAGTTCTGGAAAGAGCTCTCTCGGCCCCACCTACCTCACAGGGTGTCTGTTGTGGGGAGGGGAAAGGAAAGGAGTTTGTAAGCTGCTCTGAGTCTCCTCCTCCTCCTCCTCCTCCTCCTCTTCCTCTTCTTCTTCTTCTTCTTCTTCTTCTTCTTCTTCTTCTTCTTCTTCTTCTTCTTCTTCTTCTTCTTCTTCTTCTTCCTCTTCTTCCTCTTCTTCCTCTTCCTCTTCCTCTTCCTCTTCTTCTTCTTCCCCCTTTTATCCCTCAGGGCTCTTCTTTTATTTTTGTGCACAGTACAGAGCCTGTAGTTACCCTGTTTTCATACTTACAGCGGATTTTTTAAAAAATATATAATGCAGTGATTCCACTGCTTCCTTTGCATCTAATGTGCCTGAATTATTACGTGCGTGGGAAGAAAAGACAGCATAGTTACCGTTCACAACAACCATGACAATATTTTTTTTGGTCATGGTTTATACCCTTAAATTTCAGCAACTCTCGACGCTACAATAACAGTGTAACCCTAAACAGAGTTATACCCTTATAAATCAGTTGAAGGCTGAGATAGGCAAGGCTGTTGAGGGATGGTAAGGGGCGCCAACCTCCAGGCGGGGCCTGGGGACCTCTCAGAAGGAGCTATGATCCTTTGCAGAGGATTAACCTGTACGACATATCAATTTCTTAAAAACACATAGGCAGAGCGGAGACAAAAATGTGTGAGCTGGAGGCTAAAAAACTATGAGCTAGAAGAAGAAGAAGAAGAAGAAGAAATTGGATTTATACCCGGCCCTCCAATACCCAAAGGTGTCTCAGAGCGGCTTACAGTCTCCTTTCCCTTCCCCTCCCCACAACAGACACCCTGTGAGGTCGGTGGGGCTGAGAGAGCTCTTGACAGAAACTGCTCTTTTTTCAAGAACAGCTCTTACCAGAGCTACAGCTTGCCCAAGGTCATCCAGCAGGTGCAAGTGAAGAAGTGGGGAATCAAACCTGGTTCTCCCAGATTAGAGTCCGCGCACTTAACCACTACACCAAACTGGCTCTCGAGCTTAGAGGGAACACTGCCCAGGGGAGCATTTTAACTTCTCAAGCTGTCCCTGCATGAGCCAGTGTGATATCATGGTTAAGAGCGCGGACTCTAATCTGGGAGAACCGGGTTTGATTCCCCGCTCCTCCACTTGCACCTGCTGGATGACCTTGGGCAAGCCACCGTTCTCTCGGAGCTGTTCTCTCACAAGCAGTCCTCGAGAGAGCTCTCTCAGCCCCACCTCCCTCACAGGGTGTCTGTCGTGGGGAGGGGAAGGGAAAGGAGTTTGTAAGCCGCTCTGAGACTCCTTCAGGTTTCGAAGGGCACAGTATAAATCCCATCTCTTCTTCTTCCTCTTCTTCCACCTACTGGGGGGGGGGGGTTGTCTGGTTTCCTAAGTGGAAGAAATGGCTGCAGGAATAGTGCCCAGCCAGGCAACTGAGCCGGGAGGGGTGACATTATATAGGTTTGCCAACTTCCAGGAGTGGTCTGGAGATCTCTCAGAACTACAACTGACTGCAGAGATCAGTTACCCTGGAGAACATGGCAGCTTTGGAAGGTGGATTCTCTGCTGAGGCCCCTTTCCAAAATCCACCCTGTCTTAGCTCCACCCCAAATCTCCAGGTTTTCCCAGACCGGAGTTGGCAACCCTAGATATCGCGACATCTGACTGAGGGAACACTAGAGGCAGCAAGATACTTCTTTTAACATTATGTGTGTCTTCAGTCCCAGTATAAAGAAATATACCAGCTAACTAGCCGTCATTTCTATCCTATCCTTCGTCTCTTGATCTCAAGGTGGCTTATCTGGTTCTCCCCCTCCACCATTTTTATCCTCACAACAACCCTGCAAGGTAGATCAGGCCGAGAGAGAAAGGCCAAGATCGCCTAGTGAGAGTCGTAGCTGACAGGTGGATGTGAACTGGGGCGTCCCAGGTATCACTCCGACATTCTGGCCGTTACCTCGCGCTGAAATCCAACTCTGAGTTGGAAGTAAACGCCACGGAAAACATCAGGAGGCGCTGCCAAGTTGAAATGTTTCACAGTTGGCTTCCACAGCCGCGCTGGATTCCAGCCGCTCTTCGTCCCGTTAACCCGAAAGCGCTTGGGCCGGGGCTGTAAGACGGAAACTGGCTCATTCCCTCCGAAACCACAGCCTGAGAGAAGGAGCCCACGCGGCAGCAAGGCACGACCACAGGGGCTTCCCGTGCCAAGCGGCACGGCCTCGCAAAACTGGCCAGCTGACAGGATTTCTGAGGGATGTGTGGTCTGGTTTCCAAGGGTGTTGGCATCTGGGCTTCCCAGATTGCGTTCTCGCTCGTCATTCGGCCCAGGAGATCTGGGTTTCCTCAGCCTGGAGACAGCCCTGAAACGTAAATTCAGGCAGCTGTCTGAGAGAGAATTGTCCCTGAAACCTCTGGCTCTCCTCACAAAGTTTTAAAGCAGGAAGTAATGATTAAATGGGCACAGAATGTAGGTCATAGGCCCTGGTCACACGGGCCAGAAAACGCGCGGGGGCGGCGTGGCTGTTCGCCCCGGAGCTAAATAAGGCGCGGTAGCCCGATCTCACAGGCCACCGGGTTGCCACGCGCCAGCACGCCGCGATCACACCGCGCTGCTGCAGTGCGGCAAAACAGCAGCACAGCAGACCACGCAAGTGCGAAGTGCACATGCGCCGTTGGGGGGCGGGCCGCTGTTGGTGACTTGTGTGTGCGCATGCTCTATCCAGCATTGGTGCGCATCCCAGGGAAACTTACAACATCCGGAAACCCCAGGCACATTGGCGGGCTTCAGAAGTCACGGGATACCGGCGTTCCTGTGATCAGACGCCAGCCTTTGCCCCGGGGTTTCCAGAAACTAGTACCTCAGACCAACTAGTTTTTTACCCCACATTTTTGGAGGGAAGCCGCGGGTTGGCCACGGGAGCGCTACGCCTCCCAGATGTGCTCGTATGAACGCGCACGGAAAGTCCGCAGGGCTCCCGTGACTTCAGCGGGGCAATTGCTCCGTGTGAACGGGGCCTTCATATACAACTAGACCAATGGGAGAAAGTTCGGAAAGTTAACATAAGATTTGCTAAAGCGTCATCTTATAAAGAGGATCTGTATAAAATGTTTTATAGGTGGTATATGCCACCAGAGAAACTAGCTAAATGGTACCCACATATGTCAAATTCAGGCTGAAAACGTAAACTTAAAACGGGCTCATTTTACCATACGTGGTGGACGTGTAATGTGGTTAAAAATATTAGATATAGGTGCATGAAATATTACCAAAAACACTAGATAAAGCTATTCCATTTATACCAGAATGGTTTTTACTGAATGTTGTGCCACGAGAGTTTAACGTACAAGAGGTATATATGATTGTTCAAGTTGTAACCACAGCTAGAATTTTGTATGCAAAATATTGGAAGAAAGAAGAAGTCCCGAGAAAAGAAGGCTTGGTATTCAAATTGTTGGATGCAGCAGAAAGGGATAAACTAACGCTACAGCTACACGAAAAACCTGAATGTGACTTTGAAAAAAAACAATGGGAGAGATTTTAGAATTGGTTGCAAAAATATCAGGGTAGCTTAAGGGACAGATCTTAACAATGACCAACAAATGATAAAAATGAAATTGATTCGAAATAAGCATATGGTTTATAGTAAATGTAGAGTACAGACTCCAGCACTTAACTGTTTTTTCTACTCTGTTTCTTGCTGTATTTCTGTCTTTTTACTGTTTAAAAAATAATAAAAATCCTTAAACCCCCCCCCCAAAGTTTTAAAGCAGAAGTGGTTTCCCAGGTGCATCGATGGAAAGCCCTGCGTGTGAGGGTCTGTGCAGGGATGCCAGCCTCCAGGTGGGACCTGGGGAACCCCCAGAATTACAGCTCATCTCCAAACTACAGAGATCAGTTGCCCCGGACAAAACAGATCCCTTATTTATATTTTATTTTACTTCTAACTCCGTCCTCCCCGCGAGCGGGATCAGGGGTCAGGGCAGGTCACGAGATAACAACGAAGAAGAAGAAGAAGTCGGAGTCTCTCAGAGTGGCTTACAATCTCCTTTCCCTTCCCCCTCCCCACAACAGACACCCTGTGAGGCAGGCGGGGCTGAGAGAGCTCTGAGAGAACTGCCCGTGAGAGAACAGCTCTGAGAGAACTTGTGACTGAACCAGGGCTGCACCAGCAGCTGCACACAGAGTGGGGCATCAAACCTGGTTCTCCCAGATTAGAGTCTGCAGTCCAGTTTGGTGTAGTGCCGGTTTGGGGTAGTGGTTAGCAGCGCAGTTCTCCGGAGAGCTCTCTCGGTCCCACCTACCTCACAGGGGTGTTTGTTGTGGGGAGGGGGAGGGAAGGGAGTTTGTAAGCCGCTCTGAGACTCCAAGTGAAGGGCAGGGGTATAAATCCAATCTCTTCTTCTTCTTCTTCTTCTTCTACCTCACAGGGTGTCTGTTGTGGGGAGGGGAAGGGAAAGGAGTTTGTAAGCCGCTCTGAGACTCCTTCGGGTAGTGAAGGGCAGGGGTATAAATTCAATCTCTTCTTCTTCTTCTACCTCACAGGGTGTCTGTTGTGGGGAGGGGAAGGGAAAGGAGTTTGTAAGCCGCTCTGAGGTTCCTTCAGGTAGTGAGGGTGGTGTATAAATCTAATCTCCTCCTCCCCCTCCCTCTTCCTCCTCCTCTTCTTCCTCCTCCTCCTCCCCACTATAGCAAACTGGCTCTCCTTTAACTGACATTAAAAGCAAACAATTTAAACAAAGCTACAATAAAATGGCATTGGACCGCACAGAGGTCCCTGCGTTCCCCAGGCCCTACCTACCAACCCACAGTTGGTAATCCTAGGTTCACCTGCGGTAAAATCTGCCTCGGACCCTTTTTGCTTTGAATTTTGCTTCAGAAACCAAGTTTTCAGTAGCGATTGCAAGCACACACACAGAAAGAGAGAGAGAGAGTTTGGAGACTGGATCATGCATTATCCCTGCCTGGACGGACAAACAGGAAGACTCAAAATGTTATATTCTCTTGAGGGGGGAAAAACCCCCTGTGTTCTTAAGCAGCTCTTAGGACTCGGCTTTTAGTTGCATACCTGAATATTTAATGGTAAGTTCTCCAGCCTTCCTCTGCCCGCCCCCCCAATCCTGTGCCTGCAAGTCACTCTATTTATACTGTTTCTAACTATATTATTAACTGTCCCTGGAGCCTTCTACATTTCCACAGACGTGCAGGAACATGTGAATAACATTGAAGGAGGCCAGGAGTGGGCAGGCAGATAACTCTGGGAAGCTGGCTATTTGGATATACAGTGGATAGAGCCCTCCCAGCTCCGTTTATTTCCACCGTCTGGGAATCAGATATACTGCTTTTAAATGTGGAGTTTCTATTCCGAGCTTCTTCTCTTGCTACTTTGGTGTAGTGGTGAAGTGTGCGGACTCTAATCTGGGAGAACCGGGTTTGATTCCCCACTCCTCCACTTGCAGCTGCTGGTGTGACCTGGGGTCAGTCACAAGCTCTGGCGCAGCTGTTCTCTCAAGGACAGTTTGTGTCAGAGTTCTCTCAGCCCCGCCTACCTCACAGGGTGTCTGTTGTGGGGAGGGGAAGGGAAAGGAGTTCGTAAGCCGCTCTGAGACTCCAAGTGAAGGGCGGGGGTATAAATCCAATCTCTTCTTCTTCTTCTACTACTACTTTAAAAATGCTGTAATATCGAGTGTGCCGTGTAGCAAAACATATTTCTTGCATCAGTTCATATGGGGGGATTCCTTCCTTCGAGTTGCTGGGGAAATGCAGTTATGTGGCCTTTGATGCAGCTTTTTTTCGGTTGCTGTATGTGTGTGTGTGTGTGTGGGGGGTGGCTGATGTGGTAAGTCTGTTTGAGTCTACAATGGAGAAAAGTGGGCTAAAATGTCTCTGTGTGTTTCTGCTGTCAAGTTGCTTTGATTTTGTTGGAGTGAGCGACTCCGCGTGCCTGGACATTGGGGGAGGGGCCCTACATCACTCTAAGTGTGTGTAGATGTTATCTCCTTGAATTGGAAGCCTCTCTTTCTCTTAACCTAGGAGCTGCCCTCTGAACCCTCCTCTCTTTTTGTCCTCTTACTTACTTCACACTTAACCACTACACCAAACTGAGCTGGTAATGGGCAGAGTTCACCCATGGCTAATAATAATCACCAATGCTTTGACCTGTGCATGGAAACAAACAGTGTCTGCAATAAATCAAATGTAGAAAAGTATTGTTTGCTTGCTGTGTGTGTTTTTTTATTTTTTTTAATAGCAATAATTTTTATTAAATCTTAACAATATACATCATATTTAACCGTAAGAAGGAAATTCACAGATAAAAACAACCCACAGGTGAAACAGAATAACATCAATACTGAGCATAGCGCAGCATTTTACAAAGGTGGGTTGTTATGTAAGAGGTGAAGAAATGAATCAGCTTACGAAAGAAATGCATCAGTACACTTCTAGAGGAAAGCCAGTGGTAAAGAGGGGCGGACTCTAATCTGGGAGAACCGGGTTTGATTCCCCACTCCTTCACATGCAGCTGCTGGTGTGACCTTGGGCCAGTCACAAGTTCTCTCAGAGCTGTTCTCTCAGGAGCAGTCCTTGAAAGAGCTCTCTTAGCCCCGCCTACCTCCCAGGATGGCTGTTGTGGGGAGGGGAAGGGAAAGGAGATTGTAAGCCGCTCTGAGACGCCAAGTGAAGAGCAAGGTATAAATCCAATCTCTTCTCTCCTCTCTCTTCTATTCTCTCCTCTCCCTCTTCTTTCCTCTCCTCTCTCTTCTCTTCTTTCCTCTCCTCTCTCTTCTTTCCTCTCTCTCCTCTCTCTTATCTTCTCTCCTCTCTGTTCTCTCCTCTCTGTTCTCTCACCTCCTCTCACCTCCTCTCACCTCCTCTCACCTCCTCTTCTCTTCTCTTCTCTTCTCTTCTCTTCTCTCTCTCTTCTCTCTCTCTTCTCTTCTCTTCTCTTCTCTTCTCTCTCTCTTCTCTTCTCTTCTCATATTTTAGAAATACGCTAACAAAACGATAACATTGTTGATTAGAGAAGTATGGTTTGAATGAAATATCCTGAACTGTATATTTCAAAAACAGGAGCCACTTTTCTAACATGCGAGATAAACCTTAAACTGTGCCATGTTTAGAGATGGAGTCTGCAATTTTATCCATTCGGAAAAATCCCCACACTTTAACATACCAACCATCGAGAGTCGGCAGAACACTGTTTTTCCATTTGGCCGCCATTAAATATTTAGCTGCAGTCAGTGGAACAGAAATTAATTCCTGTCTGATCTTGGGAATCTTAGGGTTATTCCATAAATGTACAAAAATATGACTAAATCCTTGTCAGGGAGCAGTTTCTTCTGGACAACAGAATTTCACACCCGTAGAAACTTCCAGACAGTCATCAGACGCTGTCATCAAAGCAATGGTGGTCATTTGACTTCAGCTTTGGCAGGATCCAAGCTGTGCGCTGTGACTAACAGTGCTCTTAGAGAGCCAGTTTGGTGTAGTGGTTACGTGCGCGGACTCTAATCTGGGAGAACCGGGTTTGATTCCCCCACTCCTCCACTTGCAGCTGCTGGTGTGACCTTGGGTCAGTCACAAGCTCTGGCACAGCTGTTCTCTCAAGGATAGTTTCTGTCAGAGCTCTCTCAGCCCCGCCTACCTCACAGGGGGACTGTTGTGGGGAGGGGAAGGGAAAGGAGTTTGTAAACTGCTCTGAGACTCCAAGTGAAGGGTGGAGTATAAATCCAATCTCTTCTTCCTCTTCTTTTAAACTGGTGTCTGTCCTGCAGCCTATATCAATGACTGTATTGCCAGCTCCATGTTTGGAAATACCTGGAGACTTTGGGGGCGGAGCCTGAGGAGGGTGGGGTTTTGGGTGGGGATGGACTTCAGTGGGGCGGAATGCCATAAAGTCCACCCTCCAAAGTGGCCATTTTCTCCAGGGAAAATGATCTCTGTTGCCCGGATATCAGTTGTAATCCTAGGAGACCTGCTGCCACCACCTGGAGGGTAGCCACCCTTCCAATGAGTCCCATAAATCTGTGAAGAAAAACTTATGGAGGAAGGTACATTCAGGTGGGTAGCCGTGTTGGTCAGAAGCAGCCAGTTTGGCGTAGTGGTTAGGAGAGCGGACTCTAATCTGGGAGAACCAGGTTTGATTCCCCACTTCTCCACATGCAGCTGCTGGGGTGACCTTGGGTCAGTCACAAGTTCTCTCAGAGCTGTTCTCTCAAGGGCAGTCCTCGAAAGAGCTCTCTCAGCCCCGCCTACCTCCCAGGGTGTCCGTTGTGGGGAGGGGAAGGGAAAGGAGATTGTAAGCCGCTCTGAGACTCCTAGTGAAGGGTGGGGTAGAAATCCAATTTCTTCTTCTTCTCTCTCTTCAGAACAACGTTTGAGTCCCGTGGCACCTTTAAGACCCGCAAAGTTTTATTCAAGAAGTGGGCGTACACACAAAAGCTTATTCAGTGAATAAAATTTTGCTGGTCTTAAAGGTGCCACAGGGCTCAAATTTTGTTCTCCTGAAAGAAGGGTGAGCCATTTCACACCATACGAACCGGAACTCGCTTCTCTCAGACAAAACAGAAGCACACCGTTTCCCTCCAAAACTGCATCGTGCCTGTACAAGGCAGCTTCTCAATCTCTTGGTCTGTAAAAGCAACACTCAGAATGTTCCGGCCCAAAGTCACAGATGCAGAATCTCCCTTTTCCTTGACATATGCTTGTCGCTTGAGGTAAGAGAGGAGGCGGGATCGCCATGGAGATGGGTAGGGCAGCAGCTGTTGTTTTCCCGCAAATAGAAGAAAGGGGAGGAAGTTTATACAAGCCTAGATGGGTTTTGTAGGCAAGGCAGTGATGGGAGAAAACAATGCTGTAGAAGTCTAGAAGGAGATTTCCCACAAAGCGTGCTCTTTTCCAAGGACAGCTCTGACAGAACTATGGCTTGCCCAAGGTCATCCAGCCAGCTGCAAGTGGAGGAGTGGGGGAATCAAACCCGGTTCTCCCAGATTAGAGTCCGCGCACTTAACCACTACACCAAACTGGTACCATGGGACTCTCAATTTTTTCTACTGCTTCAGACCAACACAGCTGACTGCCTGGCTCTATGTATTCAAGTAGATCCAGGTCACATTCAGGTCAGTCAAAAGGAGAAAGAGAAGCCTAATCTGAAGAGTACTGTCCCCTATCACAAATGGCCAACTTGTCCAGCATCATATGTGTGGGAGTTACAAGGGCGTTGTATCTATCCACGGGAGAGACCTGCAGAGACATGTGTCTCCATGGAAGGCCATGTAGAGAGAGGGAGAGGGCAAAGAGAGAGAGGAAAGGGGTCAGAGGGCTGCTCCCAGGTTAAGACAAAAAGAGAGGCATCTCATTCAAGGAGATAACACCTAGACACCTGTAAGAGTGATGTGGTGCCCCTCCAGTGTCCAGGTATGCTGAGTCATTTACTCCAACAGATTCATGGTGTGGCGTTCTCTCAAGGCCTCCCTTCCAACTGGCTGCTTGGGTTTTTTTTTCCTGATGTTTCAGATGCCTTTGTGTGTGTGTGTTTGGGGAACCCTCCAGTTTTCAACTGTGTTTTCAACTCTGGGTTGGGAAAGCCCTAGAGATTTTTGGGGGTAGAGCCTGGGGAGGAAAGGATATGGGGAAATGGGAGACCACAGTAGGATATAATGCAGGGTTACCAGATGTCCTCTTGTTAGAGGATATGTTGTCTTTTATTGGTGTCCTCCCTCTTTTGGGCTCTTTTTAAAAAAATGATGAGAATGTCTTCTTTTTCGGGTTGGAACGTTAGGAATATACACTTTTTATTGTTGTTGTTGTTCAGTCGCACAGTCGAGTTGCATCGGTGACACTGTCTGACCATCTCATCCTTTGCTGTCGCCTTCTTCTTTGACCTTCAGTCTTTCCCAGCATCGGGGCCTTCTCCAGTGAATGCTCCCTTCTCATCTGGTGGCCAAAGTATTTGAGCTTCAGCTTCAGGATCCGGCCTTCCAGGGAACAGTCAGGGCTGATTTCTTTTAGGACTGACTGATTTGATCTCCTCGCAGTCCAAGGGACTCTCAAGAGTCTTCTCCAGCACCATAGTTCAAAAGAATCTATTCTTTGTTGCTCGGCCTTCAATATGGTCCAACTCTCGCAGCCATACATGACCACTGGGAATAGCATTGCTTTGACCATGCGGATTTTTGTTGGCAGGGTGATGTTTTATCATGCTGTCTAGGTTTGCCATCGCTTTCCTCCCAAGGAGCAGGCGTCTTTTAATTTCATGGCTGCAGTCACCATCTGCAGTGATCTGGGATCCCAGGAATGTGAAGTCTGTCACTGCTTCCACGACTTCCCCTTTTATTTGCCAAGGAGTGATGGGGCCAGATGCCATGATCTTCGTTTTTTTGATGTTGAGTTTCAAGCCAACCTTTGCACTCTCCTCTTTCACTGAATATTCCTAGTTAGTAGATACAGTCTGGAACCAACATATCTAGGAGGCTGTTTCTCTTGGTATACCCCCTGAAAAGCATTATGCTCAGGGGAAAAGAACCTACTGGTGATCCCTGTCCTGAATAATATTTGGATGTCCTCAACCAGAGCCAGGGCTTTCTCTGCCCAGGCACCAACCTGGTGGAACTCTCTACTGAACAATATTTATGCCCTGCGGGACCTAGCCCAGTTCCACAGGGCCTGTAAGACAGAGATGTTCTGTCAGGCCTGCGGCTGAGGACAGCAATGGTTTCCATCTAGCCTGGCTCCCTCCTCTCTGTCCTTTCTTTCCTTTCTCCACAAGAAGTAAGGATATCAACTGATATATTTTAAGCATTATCTGAAACTGTTATTGAATCGCTATAGTGTTAATTGTCATTAACGGAATCTGTTATTGAAATGGAACCTGGAAATTGAAATAGCGGAAATGGATTAGGTTGACAGACTCGCCGAAAGATCAAAGTAAACAAAATGTGAGAGAAAATTGGACACCGTTTTACAAATGGGTGAAAAGAAACTGTGGAAAGGAAGATCATGAATAACGGATTAGAGCTACTATAACCTAGAATAAATGCAATTTGAACTGTAAGGAATATATACTTTTACAAGAACCATAATAGAAGATTTTAGAGATTGGTTTAAGTGCTTACAGATTTAGAAAATATATAAATGAAGAGAAGTATGGAAACAAAGGTTTAAGATGGAAATTGTATTGTAAGAGCTACTATTTAAGCTCGATGGAAGTTTCCTTGATGTCTTAGCCCCTCCCCCATGTCCTCCCCTCCCTAAATGTCTTTTATAATTGGTGAAAAACAAATTAAAAAAGAAAACAAATGGAACATGAAACAGGGGACACTGGGGTTGTGTGTGAATTTCCTGCATTGTGCAGTGGGTATTTGTGAATTTCCTGCATGTGCAGGGGGTTGGACTAGATGACCTTGGAGATCCCTTCCAACTCTATGATTCTAAATGTTATGAATGTATTTATTGGAAATGCTGTTCATTTCCCTGAGCCCTGTGTACAGGGGAGGATGGTCTACAAGCCAAACAAACAAACAAACAAACATATAATCACAGCTTAAATAGTAGTGATATTTAAAGTGAGATTTGTCATAGTGATCACTTGTTTGAAGTAGTCAGTCAGGAAAATGTCCTCTTTTTTGCTTTTCAAAATATGGTGATTCTAGTATAATGCCATAGATTCTACCTGTAAAGTAGCCATCTGCTCCAGGTGAACTGATCTCTATCGTCTGGAGATCAGCCGTAAAACTGGGAAATCTCCAGGCCCCTCTTAGAGACTGGCAAGCCTCAGTATAAATAAAATAAAAAAATAAGAAGAAAGGATTTCCCACTCTGCAAAGTGCATACAGTCATGTGACCGTCTGTCTGATGTATTACGGTTCGCGCATGTTTCCCGTGTCACTAAGAAATAGTCTTAAACAACCTGTAGAACATTTGAGTTAGATCTTTTATTGTATCGTAGATCTATTGTATGGTAGACCTTTCTCTCTCCCGAGCTTCGTAAGGCCAGTGAGAAGTAATGACTGAAGGCAGCACACGAGAAAATAATAGGTTTGGAAAAAGCTGGAATGGCCATTGCTATGTTGGGAACTTTGTTTACGTAGGCAGACGGAATCCATCAGTCAGATGACACACACAGTTGTGGCTATTTGAGGGTATCCTGGGACAAATGAGGAAGCTGTGCATGATTGAAGGTGTTATCCGGATTCCCCCAAGATGTTACGCATCCTCCCTCCCTCCGGTCCCACCCATGCTGTTTCCTTGGTGATGATATTCGTTCCTTCAATAATGGTTTGAATGCTGGCGAGCTGTGAGTCAGAGTCCTTTTTAAAGTTTGCAGTCAGTCTCTGTTGCTTGGCAAACGTTGCTTTTTAAATATATCTACATTTACCAATCTATCAGTCTGTCCTCTCCCTCTCTCTACATGGCCTTCCATGGATGCAGGTCTCTCCTTTAGCGAGTGTATGCAGGCAATGGCAAACCACCTCTGAATGACTCTTGCATTGACCTGACTGGCCCAGCCTGGCCTGATCTCATCAGATCTCAGAAGCTAAGCAGGGTCAGCCCTGGTTAGTCCTTGGATGGGAAACCGCCAAGGAAGTCCAGGGCTGTGACGCAGAGGCAGGCAAATGGCCAAACACCTCTGTTTATCTGCCCTGACCTGGATGGCCCAGGCTAGCTCAGTCTCGTCAGACCTCAGAAACTAAGCAGGGTCAACCCTGGTTAATACTTGGATAGGAGATTCCAATGCTCCCTCTAAGCTGTGGAGTCTTGTGTGAGCAAAAATCCTACTTTGTGAGCTACTGGCATTTAAAGTTGTGAGCGAGCGATTGGGGTCCTGCATAAATTAGTTTGCTCTGGAGCCATCCCTTCCTGAGCTAAGACAATAAATGTGTGAGCCGGAGGCTGAAAAACTGTGAGCTGGCTCACACCGACTCAGCTTAGAGGGAACACTGGAGACTACCAAGGAAGTCCAAGGTCATTATGCAGAGGCAGGCAATGGCAAACCAGCTCTCTTCAGTGCTTGTCTCGAGAAGAAGAACATAAGAACATAAGAGAAGCCAATGTTGAATCAGGCCAATGGCCCATCTAGTCCAACCCTCTGTCACACACTGGCCAAAATATACCAGGTGCCCTCAGGAGGTCCAGCAGTGGGGCCAGGACACTAGAAGCCCCCCCACTGCTGCCCCCTCCAGCACCAAGAATAGAGTGCATCACCTGCCCCAGACTGAGAGTTCCCATCTATACCCTGTGGCTAATAGCCACTGATGGACTTCTGCTCCATATCTATATATCTAATTCCCAAGTGGCCCCCTATGTGCGGATATCTAAATCCGCACATCGGGGGCACCTGGGGGGCAGGGAGATTTTCCTGCGCACGTGGGGCAGTCCCCACGTGTGCAGAAAAATCTAAAAAGTTTAAAAAATTATACGGGGATCTTTAAATCCCCCCAAAAGTAAAAGAGCCCTCCCTGCGCATGCGCGGGGAACGCTCTACAAACTGGCCATTGCCGCCGCGCCCTCATCACTTCAAGGGATGGGAGGGTGGGAGAAGGCTTGGCGGGCCAGCCGGCCTTGCCGCTGCCGCTGGGGAGGGAGGAAGGGGGAGGCTTGGCGGGCCGGCCTCCCCCCCCACCGCCGTCGCTGCCATCCTGCTGCTTGGGAGGGAGGGGGAGGCTTGGCGGGCCAGGCCAGGCGGCCACGAGGGGGAGGCTTGGTGGCCGGCCGGCCTCGCCGCCCTTCTGCTGCTGCTGGGAGGGGGAATCTCAGCGGGCCGGCTGGCCTTGCCGCTGCTGCTGCTGGGGGGGAGGGTGAAGCTTGGCGGCTGGAATACTCCCTCCCCCGCGAGTATCACGGGTCCAGCCTCTTGTGTTTATCTAATTCCCTCTTGAAACTGTCCATGCTTGTAGCTGCCACCACCTCCTGTGGCCGTGAATTCCATATGTTAATCACTCTTTGGGTGAAGAAGGACTTCCTTTTATCTGTTCTAACCTGACTGCTCAGCAGTTTTATGGAGAGAAGAAGAAGAAGGAGAAGAAGAAGAAGAAGAAGAAGAGATTGGAAATATACCCCGCCCTTCACTACCCAAAGGAGTCTCAGAGCAGTTCACTGTTGCACAAACTGACTTAGGAAGCCTGCCGTAAAGTCTGGGTTCTTTGTTTACGCAGAGGGAGGCAATCCATCTTCCAACTGCCAGATGCGGTTGCGTTCATTACTGATACCGCAGGACTCTTGGGGGAAATAAATGTATTTGTCTGGTCTGATGGATTCTGGAAATGCTACTCAGCGGCATTAGTGGCTGGTAATGGAAGGAGCGGCAGTTGGGAAACAGGAATCGGTACGCATATTGTTGGGGGTGAGTAGTCAACCTGGGTCCAAATCATTCTCTGGCCAGTTTTTCTTTTCCCGTCAAGCCACACAACCAACTCACGGTGACCCCCCTTCATGGGGTTTTCAAGGCCAGAGATGTTCAGAGGTGGTTTGCCCTTATCTGCCTCTGCGTAGTGACCCTTGGACTTCCTTGGTGGTCTCCCATCCGAGTGCTAACCAGGGCAGACCCCATTTACCTTCTGAGATCTCATGATATTGGACCAGCCTGAGCCACCCAGGTCAAGGCCAGAGATGTTCAGAGGTGTAGTGACCCTTGAACTTCCTTGGTGGTCTCCCATCCAAGTGCTATCCAGGGCAGACCCCGTTTAGCTTCTGAGATCTGATGAGATTGGGCTAGCCTGGGCCAGTCAGGTCAAGGCAAGAGTCGTTCAGAGGTGGTTTGCCCTTGCCTGCCTCTGCATAGCAACCCTGGTCTTCCCTGGTGGTCTCTCATCCGAGCACTAACCAGGACTGACCCTGCTTAGCTTCCAGAACCCAAGAAGATCAGGCTAGCCTGGACCACGTACCCCAGGGCTACCTGAAAACCATTCTTAACCACTGCCTTTGTTCTTGACAGGAGCTGCGGTGGCTCAAGTGGTTAAGACGCTGAACTGCAGGCTGTGGAAGGTCAGTAGTTCAGCAGTTCAAGACCCGTGAGTGCCGCATGACAGGGTGAGCTCCTGTCTCTAGTTCCAGCTCCTGCCAACCTAGCAGTTTGAAAGCAAGAAATTGCAAGTAGATAAATAGGTACCACTTCGGTGGGAAGGTAACAGCGTTCCGTGCGTCTTGGTGTTTAGTCATGCTGGCCACATGACCACGGAAACGTCTTTGGACAGCGCTGGCTCTTCGGCTTTGAAATGGAGATGAGCACCGCAACCCTGGCTTTCGAGCAGGGGAACCTTTACCTTTACCTTGTTCTTGACAAACCTTTGACAGCAGTACGAATCCCAGTGCTGTGAGCGGTTCCTCGCCGGCTAGCCCGTTCCCTCGTCTGCGCCGAGCAGACAACCATGGTGACCATAGAAGGGAAGATGCGGCGGCAGAGCAGTATTTCAAACTTTGCTGAGAAGCCTCCTGGCTCTCAGTCTGTTTGGATTCACCCTGTAACCCTCCTGATTTATTCCCGAACATTGTCTGCCATTCCAAGAAAACTTTCCCACAGGGAAGAGATGCTCAGTGCGACAATTCCGCAATGTCTCTGGCTGTCAACCTTGCACGAAAGGCTCCTGGAAATGTAGTGATTTGCCATCTCCTACGGCAATCGCACTTAATGTTTTACACCCTTTAGGGTCATACAAATGGAACTATCATTCTGGGCTTTTTTTTTTATGGTTTTGCCACATACAAAGGAAACGACTACTTTCTCACCCTGCTTCAGAGTTATTGGAGATTTAATGGCTGGGGAATTACCCACTGGTGCCAAAGAAAGGCAAAATGGGCTTCACAGTCGTTAAGGAGCTTGTTTTGATAAGTAGCAAAGGGTAAAATATCCCAAATTGTAACACTCCAGTTTAAAGATAGGGGGCTGAATTGCTAGGTGCTCCCTGTTTTTTTTTTTTTTTTTGTAATACCTCTCTCTGGGTGCGGTCAGACAGCGTGGTGGGAGCGGTATAAATTGTTCCGGTCCCGATGGTTTTTTTTTTAACCCAGAGAATCGCGATCACACTCACCTCCTTCTTCCGGACCGCTGCGCAGCCACATCGGAAAAAACATAAAGGCCAACAATAAAACTTTCTTCAAATACACTCAATGAAATTGCTGAGCAGTCGGGTTAGAACAGATAAAAGGAAGTCCTTCTTCACCCAAAGAGTGATTAACACTTGGAACTCACTGCCACAGGAGATGGTGGCAGCTACAAACATGGACAGTTTCAAGAGGGAATTAGATAAACATATGGAGCAGAAGTCCATCAGTGGCTATTAGCCACAGGGTATAGATGGGAACTCTCAGTCTGGGGCAGGTGATGCACTCTATTCTTGATGCTGGAGGGGGCAGCAGTGGGAGGGCTTCTAGTGTCCTGGCCCCACTGCTGGACCTCCTGATGGCACCTGGTATATTTTGGCCACTGTGTGACAGAGTGTTGGCCTAGATGGGCCATTGGCCTGATCCAACATTGGCTTCTCTTATGTTCTTACTCACCGTCAAAGACAAGATAAACTTTCTGGTCTGGCACGGGGAGGGAGATGGTAACATCTGCTGGAATTTAAATTAATGGCCTTTTACTAACCCTGATAAATCATTTATCTTTAGAGAGGCGCTTAATGGTGTTTTTTGGCTTGCGGTTTTGTTACAGGTGCATCTAGAAAGGCGTTTTTTATATATAAAAAAGTGTATGCTTTATATAATTTGATATGCAGTTTTAATTTCATGGGTAGGTTGGGACTGCTTCTTGGAGTTGTTTCGAATCTTGAGAAAGGCGTGAAAGGCATGGCTCAGTGGTAGAGCCTCTGGCCGAGTTCAGACTGGTAGTTTGGCCCGACGGAGGCACGTTTCAGAGACGTTTCACAAACGGATTAAAGGGCCCGGTTCACACAGGCACAGCTGTCTGGCATTCCCCAGCCGTACTTAACCTGTTTTGTAAGGCTTTGCTCCCGAGTTTAAAAAAATACCAGGTGAAAGGGGTAGCAAACCCTGGAGAGCGCATTTATTCCGCTTCCCAGATGTGTGAATGCAAACAAGCTGATCCGGTAGGGATGCACTTATGCGCATGAGCGCATGAACGCATATAACCGGATCACACACACACAAAAATCCGCTTACAGCCGTGCCTCCACCGGGGCGGGCCAGCAGTGCGAATGCTCCCTTGCGCGTTCTCCCTGGTATGCTCCCGCATCAGTCGGTGCAGAGTGAACAGGAAAACCCCAGAACACTTTGTTCTGGGTCTTTTTGCCACGACTCCCTCGCGCTTCAAACTGCCAGTCTGACCTCAACCTCTGTTTTGCATGCCGAAGGTCCCAGGTTCAATCCCGGGCATCTCCAGTTAAGGATTCGGTACTGGGATATTTGGTTAGTGTAGCAGAGTTTTGCCTTGTTGTAGAAGTGTGAAACCCAGTGCAGTAAATAAATCTCCCAAGTATTATTGCAAAAAAGGTCAACTTACATTTCATAGAATCATAGAATGTTAAGAGTCAGAAGGGACCTTGCAGGTCATCTAGTCCAACCCCCTGCACTCTGCAGGAGCATAGCTGAAAGATAGCCCTACAACATACCCGAAAGATGGTCATCCAGCCTCCTCTTGAAAACGTCCATGAAGGAGCATCCACCACCTCCCGAGGCAGTCTGTTCCACTGCTCAGCCACTCTTACAGTTAGGAAGGTCCTCCTGAAATTTAGTCGGTATCGACTCCCTTGTAATTTCCACCCATTAGATCTCGTCTTGCAGTCTGGAGCAAGAGAGAATAGATCTGCTCCATCTTCTACCTGACAGCCCTTCAAATGCTTGAAGACTGCAATCATGCCCCCCTAAGTCTTCCCAGGCTAAACAGACCCAGCTCCTTCAGCCTTTCCTCGTAAGACTTGGATTCCAACCCTCTCACCATCCTGGTCGCCCTCTTCTGGACACGCTCGAGCTTCTCGACATCCTTCCATTTATTCAAGTAGATCCAGTTCCCATTCAGATTGCAGTCAAAATAAGAGAGAGAAACCTAATCTAAAGAGGACTCTCCCTGTCACAAATGGCCAGCTGGTCTGGCATCATGAGTGTGGTAGTGTTAGGGCACTGGATCTACAGGAGAGAGCTGCAGAGACATGTGACTCCATGGAAGGCCATGTAGAGAGAGGGAGAGGACACAGGGAGAGAGGAGAGGGCAGCTCCTAGGTTAAGAAAAAAAGAGGCAATGCCTTCAAAGAGATAACACCTAAACACACTTCGAGTGACAGCCAGTTTGGTGTAGTGGTTCAGTGCACAGACTGTACTCTGGGAGAACCGGGTTTGATTCCCCACTCCTCCACTTGCAGCTATTGTATGATCTTGGGCAAGCCATAGTTCTGGCACAGCTGTTCTCTCAACGGCAGTTCCCAAAAGAACTCTCTCACCCCCCCCACCTCACTTGGTGTCTGTTGTGGGGAAGGAAAGGAGTTTTGTAAGCCGCACTGAGACTCCGAGTGAAGGGCAGGGTATTTCTTCTTCTTCTTCTTCTTCTTCTTCTTCTTCTTCTTCTTCTTCTTCTTCTTCTTCTTCTTCTTCTTCTTCTTCTTCTTCTTCTTCTTCTTCTTCTTCTTCTTCTTCTTCTTCTTCTTCTTCTCCTCCTCCTCCTCCTCCTCCTCCTCCTCCTCCTTCTCCTCCTCCTCCTCCTCCTCCTCCTCTAAAAAGGGAACAAATTGAAACTTCGGCAAGCTCCTGGAGGATTGCCTAGATTAGGGGTGTGTCACGTAATATGCAAAGGAGTTCTTGCTCCAAAAAAAAGCCCTGGACAGAAGTAATGCTGGTTGGAAAGGAGAAGGTCTTCTTGAGGGACATTGTTCTCCCAGCTTGAGATGGAGTTCAATGGATCCTTGCTGACTCAGTTAATAGCCTTGGGGGTCATACCGGGTTCAGCTTTATTACTGTAAAAAACAAGTCAATGCAGCTGCATAAAAATGGCTGTCTGCCAACTCAGCCTAGCTCGTAGGATGGCCCCTTGCCTTGATACATCTGACCTGGCCACCTGTGTCCGTGCCGCAGATGGTCTCTTGTCATCTGAGGGGGAAGGCATAATTCTGGGAGGTTTCCCGGCTCCACCTGGAAGTCGGCAAACTTATTTATAGCTGATTAAGTGGCAGAGAGTCTTCCGGTGAGCCGGAGGCTGTGCAATGTTAACGCGGCACCATTCCGTGCCACAGTACCATCCTCTATAACAAACAGCCTTATTCGCTGTTGAAGATTTTTCGGGCTGTCTGGCCATGGTCTTGGCATTGTAGGACCTGACGTTGCGCCAGCAACTGTGGCTGGCATCCTCAGAGGTGTGACACAGAAAGATAGAGTGCTCTCTGCGTCCAAGTTTGGCCCTGGTTACCACTTAGATGGGAGGCCACCAGGTTTGTTATGTAGGGCCAGGCCATGGTTAGCCTTGGACACAGAGAGTACTCTATCTTTCTGTGTTATAACTCTGAGGATGCCAGTCACAGCTGCTGGCGCAATGTCAGGTCCTACAATACCCAGACCCCGGCCAGACAGCCCGGAAAATCTACACCAGCTAATGAACTCCGGCTGTGAAAGCCTTCGAAAACAGCCTCATGTTGATAGCAACATTCATGCAATGGAACCCTCCCCCACATATCCTTTTCTCATGGTTAATTGGGGGGGGGGAGCAATATTATCTAGCTGCTGGTAAAGAATGTGGCTTGGTTTACCTTGGTCCAGTTTGATTTCCTGTTTCCTCTTTCTGGTTTTTTTTTAATTTAAAAAGGCAGATAACCAATAAGGGCCTCAAATCTCAAATATGCTGTTTGTTAGTGGCAGTCCTGGTGAAATGCCTGAGAACAGGGCCATCGACAAAACCAAGACGAAGCAGAACGTGTTTACGCAGCCCAAGTTCAGAAGTTCTTTCTGCAGGCCTCGGTTCATGAAGGTTCCTGCCAATAGTCTTGTTTTCACAGCTGCGCCCCTTCAGATTTCAAGCGAGACTCGTGGGACCGAATATTGCTCAATAAGAAAAAAAAATCCCCGTAGATAGAAATCTAGTGTGTCAGGAGTCTAGTTAGGACTTTTTTTTTTTTTTTTTGGCATGGAGAACCATTCTATCACATGAGCTTTCATGATAAGTGTGAAGCAGAGGCGGTCGGCTATTGCCTTCCTCTGCAGAGTCTTCCTTAGTCCATGACTTACGGTGACCTCAGCAAGGGGCTTTCAAGGCAGGGAAGAAACAGAACTGGTTTCCCATGGACTTCCTCTGCAGAGTCTTCCTTGGTGGTCTCCCATCCAAGACTTATGGAGATCCCAGCAAAGGGCTTTCAAAGCAAGGGAGAAGTAGAGGTGGTTTCCCATGGACTTTCTCTTCAGACTCTTCCTTGGTGGTCTCCCATCCAAGACTTATGGTGACCCAGAAAGGGGCATTCAAGGCAAATGAGAAGCAGAAGTGGTTGGCCATTGCCTTCCTCTTCAGAGCCTTCCTTGGCGGTCTCCCATCCAAGACTTATGGTGACCCCAGCAGGGGCTTTCGAGGCAAGTGGTTATGGCCTTCCTCTGCAGAGTCTTCCTTGCTGGTCTCCCATCCAAGACTTATGGAGTCCCCAGCAAGGGGCTTTCATTGCAAGTGAGAAGCAGAGGTGGTTGGCCATGGCCTTACCCTGTACAGTCTTCCTTGGTGGTCTCCCATCCAAGACTTATGGTGACCCCAGCAAGAGGCATTCAAGGCAAATGAGAAGCAGAGGTGGTTGGCCATTGCCTTCCTCTTCAGAGTCTTCCTTGGTGGTCTGCCATCCAAGACTTACGGTGACCCCAGCAAGGGGCATTCTAGGCAAATGAGAAGCAGAAGTGGTTGGCCATGGCCTTCCTCTGCAAAGCCTTTCTCGGTGGTCTCCCATCCAAGTACTGACCCTGCAGAGGTCCTGAGATCTTACAAGGTCAGGCTACACCATGGTGCCTTCTCTTCAGAGTCCATAAAATATCACCGACTCCATATTCCACAATTCTTTTCCTCCAGTGAAAACTCATGTTGGGAAGTGAGAGGAAGTGAGGGGGCCTTGCCAGCAAGTCAGGAGGCCTAGCCCCGAGATGCGCCACTGTAGCTATGGGCCTGTGTAGGGCAGAGTCCCACCAACGCAATTCTAAAGATGTTGGAACACAACACAGGAGCATGAAGGTGGGGACAGTCTTGCCACTATCTTGGCTGACCCAGCGATGGCCCAGCGATGTTTTCCATAAAGCATGCACTTTGTGGTTCAGACATGCATCGGGGACACATACATGGATGTCAATGTTTCAGTTCTTTTTGGACCCATATAACTGCGAGATAGCCAGAGATTTATTTATTTTTTTAAAAGGGAAGTAACTAGTTAAGGTACGAAAGTCAAAGCGTTCTATTGTGCATCCAAGTGCTGAAGTCAACAAAAAGAGTTATCTCCCGGAAATTAGACTGGAAATGCAAGAGAGGAGGTTTTCTTTCAAGCCCCATTTCCTGCGCATTCCCCAACTCCGGCTTGGCCGTGAGATCAATTCCACATGTTGTCGAAGAGTGTGGCTTCAGCTCCTTGTAAACACCCACCGCTGCCAGATGAGATAACTTCTGCCTGGCAGGGAAGTTAACCTTTGAAAAGCATCTCCTGTACAAAAACACACATACGCTTGTTGGTTTGAATACAGCCTCGTGCATTTGCTGGTGGAACCAGTTTGTAGAGAACCGTTGGAGAGAGGGGTTTGGGGCAAATTCAAATAGATTGAAATACAGAATAAAACACAAAGCAAAATGTAAACCTAAATTACATAAGCTCGTCGTGTAAGTTATCGCTCAGTTTAGCAATAGAGCTCGTGTAGCACCAAGTGCAACAGCCAGTCGGTGTCAACAATAAGAACATAAGACTATAAGAGCAGCCCTGCTGGGTCAGACCAGGGGTCCATCTAGTCCAGCATCCTGTCTCACTCAGTGGCCAACCAGTTCCTCTGGAGGGCCAACCACAGGTCACAGAGGCTGAGGCCTTCCCTGATAAGAACACCAGAAGAGTCCTGCTGGATCAGACCAGTGGTCCATCTAGTCCAGCATCCTGTCTCACTCAGTGGCCAACCAGTTCCTCTGGAGGGCCAACCACAGGTCACAGAGGCCAAGGCCTTCCCCTGATAAGAACAACAGAAGAGCCATGCTGGATGAGACCAGTGAGGGTCTATCTAGTCCAGCCTCTTGTCTCACACAGTGGCCAACCAGTTCCTCTGGACAGCCAACAACAATGCATAGAGGCTGAGGACTTCCCCTGATAAGAACATGAGAAGAGCCCTGCTGGATCAGACCCAGTGGTCCATCTAGTCCAGCATCCTGTCTCACACAGTGGCCAGCCAGTTCCTCTGGAGGGCCAACAGCAGGGCAGATAGAGGCCAAGACCTTCCCCTGATAAGAACATCAGAAGAGCCCTGCTGGATCAGGCCAGTGGTCCTTTGGATAGGGTTACCAGCTCTAGGTTGAGAAATACCTGGAGATTTTGGGGGTGGAGCCTGGGGAGGGCAGGGTTTAGGGAGGGCGGGGACCTCAGCAAGGTACAATGCCACAGACTCCACCCTCTAAAGCAGCCATTTTCCACAGGGGAATTGATCTTGGTTATCTGGAGATCAGTTGTAATAGCAGGAGATCTCCAGGTGCCTCATGGAGGTTGGCAACCCTACCAACAACAGCGCATAGAGGCTGAGGCCTATCCTGGTAAGAACCTCAGAAGAGTCCTGCTGGGTCAGACCAGGGAGGGTTCATCTAGTCCAGCATCCTGCCTCACACAGGGGGGAACCAGTTCCTCTGGAGGGCCAACAACAGGGCATAGAGGCTGAGGCCTTCCCCTGATAAGAACATCAGAAGGGCCCTGCTGGATCAAACCTTTCTTGGTTGGAGACCTAATCCCGTTCCCCATGGACTGATCCTGGGATTTCCAAGCTTTGCTCGGTTGTCTGGAGTCTGTGCAGATACTGTTGAATTTTGACTGGCATCCATGTATGGGGAACCTGATCCAACTTTGGCTTCTCTTATGTTTTTATGTTCTTATGTTCTTAACTAGGAGCAAAGCCCATTGTAGGGACAATACAACAGTCGCTAGAAAGAGAGGAGACATCCTCCCCCGCCCTGCTGTTTGTCCCCCCTCCACAGACCCCTGGGTGACTGGGCAGTGACTGGTGTCTTGGGCGGCCATGGCCAGTGGCCTCCGGGCCACCTCGATGGTGTGTGCCCCAGCGGGGGGGGGCGTGACGATGGCAGGAATGGGCTCGGGGTCTTAAGCATCCAGCTGCCGGAGCATCCATCCCGGCCGGTAGCTGCTGACACACCGCGGGTGAGAGGCTGTCTGCTGGCTCTGTGGGCAGGACTGAGCCAATGCAGCAAGGCAAGTCAGCCAGTGGCCAGGGACCCATTTCTGACTGGCAGTTCATGCGGCAAACTGATTTTGCCGCACATCGAATCTTGCCAGACCACTACTCTTTTATATAATAGGGAAGGATATTCAGCAGAGGATTTCTGAGCATTGTCCAGGTTGTCATTTCAACGACCATCATTGAGTCCTTCCTTAAAGCAAAAAGATATCCAGGTGCACTGCCCCATGAGCTTTATAGTTTTAAGGCTGCGTTAGCAGTGAGTTGTTTAAGGATTACGGGCAATTTTCTTGCAAGAACGAAACGGTGCTAAAGGTGGGGCAGAATCCTTGTTTCGTTTCAAAAAGTGGAAAAGACTTTAAACTCACAAAATGTGCGTATGTGTAAGCTCATTTATCCAGCAGTCTCTAAGTGCAGCTTGGGGCAAACCCAAGATTTAGGGCTTTTCTAAAATGCAGAGAACGAAGGCGAGACGGTTCAGCAGGCATTATCCCCTTAGATACCGGTGACCTTTTACTTCAAGAACAGGCTTCTGGTTCCAATTAACACATTTCTTTGCAAAAGCTGCTGATAAAGATGTGCTGGCGCAAGTTCCCACAACGATCAAATTCAAGTTCAGCACATTTTTTTTTTTAAAAAAATGCTCTCCTCGCCCAATGGCATTTTATGGGGATGTTATGAAAGGCACGATCAGCGTGAGGCCAGAATTACAGTCATCGCATGTCTGACGAAGGCATAAGTAAAAGGTAAAGGTTTCCCTTGCTCGAAAGCCAGTCGAATCCGATTCTAGGGGGCACTGCTCATCGTTTCCAAGCTGAAGAGCCAGCGCTGTCCGGAGACTTCAGGTGGCCGGCATGACTAAATGCCAAGGCTCATGGAGCACTGTTACCTTCCCACCGAAGCGGTACCTATTTTAAAGGTAAAGGTAAAGGTTCCCTTGCTCGAAAGCCAGTCGAATCCGACTCTAGGGTTGCGGTGCTCATCTCCGTTTCAAAGCCGAAGAGCCAGCGCTGTCCGAAGACGTTTCCGTGGTCATGTGTCCGGCATGACTAAACACCAAGGTGCACGGAACGCTGTTACCTTCCCACTGAAGTCGTCCCTATTTATCTACTTGCAATTTCTTGCTTTCGAACTGCTAGGTTGGCAGGAGCTGGAACTAGAGACGGGAGCTCACCCCGTCATGCGGCACCCGGGTCTCGAACTGCTGAACTACTGACCTTCCACAGCCTGCAGTTCAGCGTCTTTACCACTTAAGCCACCGCAGCTCCTGGTACCTATTTTATCTACATGCAATTTCTTGCTTTCGAACTGGTGTGACCTCATTTGGAATACTGTGTACAGTTCTGGTCGCCACACCTCAAAAAGGATATTATAGCATTGGAAAAAGTGCAGAGAAGGACAACTAGAACAAACAAAGGGTTGGAACACTTTCCCTATTAAGAAAGGTTAAAACGCTCGGGGCTCTTTAGCTTGGAGAAACAACGACTGAGGGGTGACATGATTGAGGTTTATAAGATTATGCATGGGATAGAGCAGGTTGAGAAAGACGTACTTTTCTCCCTTTCTCACAATACAAGAACTCGTGGGCACTCCATGAAATTGCTGAGCAGTCGGGTTAGAACAGATAAAAGGAAATATTTCTTCACCCAAAGAGTGATTAATATATGGAATTCACTGCCACAGGAGGTGGTGGCAGCTGCAAGCATGGACAGTTTCAAGAGGGAATTAGATCAACATATGGAGCAGAAGTCCATCAGTGGCTATTAGCCACAGGGTATAGATGGGAACTCTCAGTCTGGGGCAGGTGATGCACTCTATTCTTGGTGCTGGAGGGGGCAACAGTGGGAGGGCTTCTGGTGTCCTGGCCCCACTGCTGGACCTCCTGATGGCACCTGGTATTTTTGGCCACTGTGTGACACAGAGTGTTGGCCTAGATGGGCCACTGGCCCGATCCCAGCATTGGCTTCTCTTATGTTATGTTCTTATAACTGCTAGGATGGCAGGAGCCAGGGGCAGAGATGGGAGCTCACTCCGTCACGCGGCACTCGGGTCTCGAACTGCCGAGCTACTGACCTTCTGGTCTGCAGCTTCAGTGTCTTAACCACTGAGCCACCGCGGCCTCCATGACAAAGGCATACAATCTGCTTTATACTGTGTCAGATCACTGATCCAGCTTCCTCACTATGGTCAGCTGGGCTGCAGCTCTCTAGAGGAAGGGTCTCCACTGTAGTGTACTCCTAATGCCGCACAGTGTATCGCAATGATGGAGGGTGATATTGGGGTTGCATCTGATCCTTGCCCCCGGAACGCCAACCTTTTTGAGCCTGGGAGCACCTTTGGAATTATGACGCAGTGTGGTAGGTGCAGCCACAAAACAAATTAATAAAATAAAAATGTTATGAAGAGGAGGAGGAGGAGGAGGAGATTGGATTTATATCCTGCCCTTCATGACCTGAAGGAGTCTCAGAGCAGCTTACAATCTCCTTTCCCTTCCCCTCCCCACAACAGACATCCTGTGAGGTAGGTGGGGCTGAGAGAGCTCTGAGAGAACTGCCCTTGAGAGAACAGCTCTGAGAGAACTTGTGACTGACCCAAAGTCACACCAGCAGCTGCATGGGGAGGAGTGGGGAATCAAGCCTGGCTCTCCCAGATTAGAGTCCGTGCTCCTAACCACTACAACAAACTGGTTCTCAGTGCAGCTCAAGGATCCCCACTGTTTGAATGAACGTAAGCCACGGCCGCCATTTTGTGGCTGCATCTACCACACTGTGTCAGAATCCCAAAGGAGCCCCCAGGCTCAAAAAGGTCAGCATTCAGGTGGCAGGGACCAGATGCAGTCCCAATATCACCCTCTACTGTTCCAATATACCGTGTGGTGTTGGGAGCAAGTAACCGCTCGATCCTTCCGACGCACGCGTGAAGCAGCCCCATAGCTGCGTGGCTTGGTCCTCCGCTCTTCGGAGCGCCACCCTCACCAGACTGTTGAGGCGAGGAATAATCGGTCCTCTTCTTCATCTCCTTCTCTCACAGCTGTCAGATGGAATCAATGCAGGGCAAGGCCTGGGCATCGAGATCTTCGCTACCCTGCAGCTGGTGCTGTGCGTCCTCGCCACCACGGACCGGAGGAGGAATGACCTATCGGGATCGGCTCCCTTGGCCATCGGTATTTCCGTGGCCTTGGGGCACCTTCTTGCTGTGAGTAAAAGTTCTAATAGTGTGTGTGTCTGTGTTAGGGCTGCCAAGTCCCCCCGGGGGGCGGGGATTCCCTTAATTACGTTGCCCAGAAAGTGACGTAATCACGCTGGGCATGTTGCAGGGTGGTGCTCTAGCAATCGCCCTAAAAACTCTATGGTACCATAGAGGAGACCATAGAGTTTTTAGGGCGATGGCTAGAGTGTCACCCTGCAACGTGCCCAGCGTGATTACGTCACTTCCGGGTGGCGTAATTGCAGCGTGCGTGCACTTTGCATGTGCACAAAACTCCCAGACCAGGATCAGGTCCCCCCCCGCTATTGCAGGTAAGAGACTTGGTGACCCTAGTCTGTGCGCGTGCACAGATGCGCACATTCTGAGGTTCTCCAGATGAAAAAGAATATTCAAAGGATTTTGTAGAGAGCCCAGACCTTCAGGAGGCCATAGTGAGAAGAGGCTGAGAGTCAGAGGCCCAAGTCCTCCCTCGGTGTCAAATCTGTCTGTCTGTTTTCCTGTCTCTCTCTCTTACAGGCCCATAGCCACAGTGGGGTATCTCAGGGCTAGACCCCTGACTTACTGGCAAGGCCCCACAACTTCCCATTCAGCTCAGCTGAGTGGCAGCAGGTATGGGGAAGGAGCCGGGTATTCCTTTAATTCAATTAGCCAGTGCCCCCCTAAGAAATGTAAATGCCCCCTGACATTAAAAAATCCTGGCTACGAGCCTGCTCTCTCATCTGTCTATCAGCTATCATCTATCAATCTGTCTGAGTAGACAATTCTGATCTTGTTGGACCAAGGGTCTGTCTATTATCTATCTATCTGTCTGTCTGTTTGTTGTTGAAGGCTTTCACGGCTGGAGTTCATTAGTTGCTGTAGATTTTCCAGGTTGTGTGGCCATGGTCTTGGCATTGTAGGACCTGACATTTCGCCAGCAGCTGTGCCTGGCATCCTCAGAGGTATAACATAGAAAGATGGGGTACTCTCTGTGTCAAGGTGAGATGAAAAATGGTAGGCAGGTCATTTATATCTACTCAGGAAGGTGGGGTAGGGGAAGGTAATGGGGAATGACTCAGCCCTACCCCACCTTCCTGAGTAGATGTAAATGACCTGCCTACTATTTTTCTTCTCACCTTGACACAGAGAGTACTCCATCTTTCTGTGTTATAACTCTGAGGATGCCGGTCACAGCCAATGCTCCAAGCTCTTGTGAGCAAAAATTCTGCTTTGTGAGTTACTGCATTAAAGTTGTGAGCAAGCAATTTGGCTGCTGCATAAATTCGTTTGCTCAGGAGTAATCCTTCCTGAGCTAAGACAAAAAACATGTGAGCTGGAGGCTAAAAAACTGTGAGCTAGCTCACACTAACTCAGCTTAGTGGGAACACTGGTCACAGCTGCTGGTGAAATGTCAGGTCCTAGAATACAAAGACCACAGCCATACAGCCTGGAAAATCGACAACAACTGTCTTTCTGTCTGTCTGTCTGTCTGTCTATCTATCAACAATGCTGAGCTCGTTGGACCAAGGGTCTGTCTGTCTGTCTCTCTGTCTATCTATCATCTGTCTGTTCTGATCTAAGATATATATCCTCTCTGTCTGTCCTGATCTGATCTGATTTGATCTGATCTATCTGTCTGTCTAATATAATCTAAACTAGTCAACCCAGTCTCATCCAGTCCAATTATATCTCTGTCCTAATCTAATCTAGTCAATCCAGTCCAATCTAATCCAATTATATCTCTTTATCTCTCTATCCTAATCTAAACTAAACAATCTCTCCTAATCTCCTCCCTCTTCTCTTTATTTAATCTATTGTTCAATAGTTGTTGTAGATTTCCTGGGCTGTATGGCCGTGGTCTTGGCATTGTAGGACCTGACATTTCGCCAGCAGTTGTGACTGGCATCCTCAGCGATATAAGACAGAAAGATACTGTGTGGCAGGCCCATAGCCAGGATTTTTAAATTCAGGGGGCCTTTAAATAAGTTGGGGGGCACTCCACACAGACACCCCCCCAAGGGAGCACCACAAATAAAATAAAAAATTGGAAGTCGGGGGCCTGGGCTGGATGGGAAGTCAGGGGGCCTTGGCAGTAAGTCGGGGGGCCAGGCCCCGAGATGCCCCAATGTAGCTATGGCCCTTCTGTGTGGGGGGAAAAGCCAACTCACCTGTGGTTGTGTCTGATCACTCAGTGGTGGGCTGTGCCTGCAGCTTCAAAGGACTGTGTGATCGCACAACTGCGGGTCATATTCCTCCAGAGGGAATAGCTTTGCGTCCCCCCCGGCTTATCTGGTGCATGTGACCGCAACCTTTGACAATAAATACATGACTTAAATAATCTTTCCATTGCATTTGTATCTGGAAGGGAGCTCAGGGCAGCATCTGTGGCTCTCCCTTCCTCCTTGTTGGCCTCAAAACAGTCTTGTGAAATTATTGGGATCAGGTTTTAGGCTTCGCTTTCCTGTGAGCAGGGCTCAGGGCAGCTCACAACAGAAGGAGACAACAAATAATCTGGGTTAGATTAAAACTAGTAATAAAATTCAGTAGAGAATCAATAAACAAAACAGGCTATTCCAAGGTGGCAAGGAATTTCAACAGAAAATACTTATGCTATGCTTCTATTTCTTTCTGGTGGTTCCAGACTTTGAATATCCAAATGCATTAGTTAATAGAAATGGCCACAAACTGCATTTTTGAGGGTTGGTTAGTGGCCGGACCATGAACCTAAACTATGAACTCATATGAAACTGGAGGCTGATTCATGGACTGAACCAGTTTGTATGGGTTTGTGACCCCTGCTTTCTGCTCCCCACCGCTTTCGGTGGGGAGCAGAAAGCAGGGCTTTCCTTGGGAAAAGCGGTGGGGAACAAAAAGCAGGGGTTTAAATGGGTCAAAACCCTTTAGCCCCCTGCTTTCTGCTCTTCATCAACCACCACAATGCCTTCAAATTTGTGGGAGTCTGTGGCCGGCTCTTCAGTTCTCGAACATCACTTTGCAAACCATGAACCAGTGAAAATTAATCACGAACTTTCATTCACGAGTCAGTTCTTGCCCATCCCTATTTGTCATTGAACGTCCCATTTTGGTGCTTGTACTGACTCACTCTGTGGAATTCGTCTTGAGCCCCTGGAATGAAAGGCGGATGAATAACTAAATAATAAATGAGGAACAGCCTCCTATTGGATGACAACACAGACAAACAAACAATCCTTCCAGACAGGATCATCTTGCGAAACCTCTATTTCCTGGAGGAATGTGTGCCCGTTCCTAATTGTCCTTCTTTTCATCTCTCACAGATTGACTACACCGGTTGCGGGATTAACCCAGCCAGGTCTTTTGGTTCGGCTGTGGTGAAGGGTGACTTCACTAATCACTGGGTAGGTTTCAAGCTGTTCAGTGGGACAGGCAAATATCGGCTCAAATGGACGCACCCCTGAAAGCTTCTTGCTCTCAGAAAATCAAATGAATCATGTGTGATGGCAGCTGTTAGGATTGCCAGCTCCAGGCTGGGAAATGCCTGGAGATTTGGGGGTGCAGCCTACGGATGGTGTGTGTGGGGGTCAATGCTCCCTCTAAGCTGTGGAGAGCCTTGTGAGCAAAAATTCTAGTTCGTGAGCTCCTGGTGTTAAAGTTGTGAGCGAGTGATTTGGCTATGGCTTAAATCAGTTTGCTCTGGAGCCATCCTGCCTGGGCTATGACAAAAATGTGTGAGCAGAGGCTAAAGAACTGTGAGCTAGCTCACACTAACTCAGCTTAGGGGGAGCACTGGTGGGGGTTGCGAAGGGGAAGGATTTCAACAGAGTATAATGCAGTACGTTTCACCTTCCTGACCATGTTCTCCAGTGGGACTCATCTCTGTAGTCTGCAGATCAGTTGCAATTTCAGGAGGTCTTCAAGCCCCACCTGGAACCTGGAAACTATTGTGATTCTCAGTTTTTTGGTTGTAATTCATGGACTTCAGCCATGGCCTATCTATGGATAGAGCACTTCGGAACTGTTCTTCTTTGGTGCCTACCCTATCTTCTCCTAGAGCCAGTTTGGGGTAGTGGTTAGGAGCATGGATTCTGATCTGGGAGAACCGGGTTTGATTCCCCACTCCTCTACATGCACCTGCTGGCGTGACCCTGGGTCAGTCACAAGTTCTCTCAGAGCTGTTCTCTCAGGAGCAGTTCTCTCAGAGCTGTCTGTTGTGGGGAGGGGAAGGGGAAGAAGTTTTTAAGCTGCTCTGAGTCTCCTTCAGGTAGTGAAGGGTGGGGTAGAAACCCAATCTCTTCTTCTTCTTTTTCCTAGGCATGATTGAAATGGGAGACTGGTGAGCAAGGCTACCAGCTTGGCTTGGCAACCATGGGAGACTGGAGGCATAGGGAACTGAGGGTGGGGGTCTTCTGTTGGCAATGCTGTGACATCACTTCTGGGAAAATGCAGAAGTAATTCCCGTCCTCTCTAGGAATTGCTGAAAATTCTATGGTTATATCATAGAGTTTCTGGCGACTCCTAGACAGGGACCATGTCACTTCTGGGTTCTCCATGGAAGTGATGTCACACCAATGGCCTGGTGGCCACTTTTTTTTTTTAAAAAATATATTCTGCCACAGCTGCTTGGAGTGGCAGAGGAATCAGGAGAAGAAGAAGAAGAAGAAGAAGAAGAAGAAGAAGAAGAAGAAGAAGAAGAAGAAGAAGAAGAAGAAGAAGAAGAAGAAGAAGAAGAAGAAGAAGAAGAAGAAGAAGAAGAGATTGGATTTATACCCCACATTTCACTACTCAAAGGGGTCTCAAAGCGGCTTACAAATTCCTTCCCCTTCCCCTCCCCACAACAGACACCCTGTGAGGTAGGTGGAGCTGAGAGAGCTCTTTTGAGGACTGCCCTTTCAAGGATAGCTCTTGTCAGAACTATGGCTTGCCCAAGGTCATCCAGCCAGGTGCAAGTGGAGGAGTGGGGAATCAAACCTGGTTCTCCCAGATTAGAGTCCGCGCACTTAACCACTACACCAAACTGGAACAGGTTTCAGTCAGTGCCCCACTGAAACTGTTCTGCAGCCTGTGTGAAGCAGCTAAGCTTTCACACTGGAAAGCCACCGCCCTTGTGGACACGATGCCAGCACACTAGCCAAGGACACGCAGCATCTTTGCACAGGTTTCAGCATAGTTTAAACAAGACCGTGACCCTATGTAAATTTGCACACGAAGCTCTTTTGTCTTGTAAACATTACCCTGAAGTCAGGCTTTACATGAAAATGGGATTGGGAGACTGATTGATTGGGAAAATAATGATGTCTTTATTTGCATAGTTTATTGCTCATAGTTCTATCACAGCAGATCAATGCAAAGCATGGGAAGTGCAAACAGCTCTGATGTTTGCTGATTGTGGTTAATTAAAGTTTGGAGTTTATGTTTGTACGGGAACATGGACCCATCACAGTACTGCGGTGCAGTCCTAAGAAGAGTTAGGGCCGTTATACATTCTCATTTTACTTGCTGTTAAATTTGTGTTTATCTGGGGTTTCTCCCTGTTCTGCACATCTGGTTCCCTCTCGTGGTCGATTCGATATCACACAGCTTTATTTCCAATTTATCTCCCTGTAATCTAAATCAGCGGGGCTGCTGTGGCTCAAGTGGTTGAGCTGCAGGTTGGAAGGTCGGTAGTTCAGCAGTTCAAGACCCGAGTGCCATGAGACCGAGTGAGCTCCCGTCTCTGGTCCCAGCTTCTGCCAACCTAGCAATTTGAAAGCAAGACATTGCAAGTAGATAAATAGGTACTGCTTCGGTGGGAAGGTAACAGTGTTCTGTGCACCTCAGCGTTTAGTCATGCCGGCCACATGACCACAGAAATGTCTTCGGACAGCGCTGGCTCTTCGGTTTGGAAATGGAGATGAGCACTGCAACCCTAGAGTCGGATTCGACTGGCTTTCGAGCAAGGGAAACCTTTACCTAATTTAAATCTAAAAAGAGATATGCTGGGAATAAAGCTGTTTGATACTGAGTCGACCACTAGAAGGAGCAAAACACATGAGGAAGGGGGGGGGGGAACCCTGAAGAAACAGGAACTTAACAGTGAGTAAAATGAGAATGTGGAAAAGCCCTTAGATCCTTCTTTAATGGATTTAGAAGGGTTTCTCTGTTTACAGTTGCACCGTTAGTGAGTTTAGGTTGGTGTAAGCCAGAAAGCATTATGAGAAGACAAGAGTAACTGATAAAGACAATAATACTGGGCAGGGCTTTTTTGGTAGAAAAAGCCCAGCAGGAACTCATTAGCATAAGAGGCCACACCCAACAGCAGAAACTCATTAGCATATTAGGCCACACCCCCATGCTACCAGAAGTGGGGTCATCCAGCCACACCCACCTTTTGCTTCTTATTCTGCTTACCTTCTTTGTTGTCAAAACCCAGGGCTTTTTTTTGGTAGCAGGAACTCCTTTGCATGTTAGGCCACCCCCCCCCCAAATGTAGCCAATCCAAATGAGTTTCTGCTGTTGGGTGTGGTCTGTTATGCCAATGAGTTCCTGCTGCACGTGGCCAACTCGGGAGCCAGCCGGAACGCCATTCCTGTGCATTCCTGCCCCCAAATAGCCCTGATACTAGGAAAAGCTGAAGGCGGCACTAAGAGAGGAAGGCCCAACACAAGGAAAAATTGACTCAGTGAAGGAAGCCACGCCCCCAAAGTTTGCAAGACCCAGGCAAGGCTGTCAATGATAGGTCCTTTTGGGGGTCATTGATTCATGTGTCTGTGTTGTGCCATCGAGTCACTTCTGACCCACTGCGACCCTATGAATGAATGCCCTCCAAAATATCCTATCATTAACAGCTTTGTTCAGGTATTGCAAACTGCAGGTTGTGGCTTCCTGGATGGAGTCATGTTGGGTCTTCCTCTTTTCCTGCTGCCTTCGATTTTTCCTAGTAAGAAGGAGGGAGGCCACAGAAAAGAAGGCCCAACGGAATCACAAACAAATCTGTAGTCAAAGTACGCTAAATAAATGCAACAATAATTATACAGAAAGCAGAGTCAATAGTAGTGTCAGACTCATATATATATATTATTATAGAATCACAAACATAACAAAGAGCTGTTGTAGATTTTCCGGGTTGTGTGGCCGTGGTCTTGGCACTGTAGGACCTGACGTTTCACCAGTAGCTGTGACTGGCATCCTCAGAGGTATAACACAGAAAGACGGAGTACTCTCTGTGTCACGGTGAGAAGAAAAATGGTAGGCAGGTAATTTATATCTACTCAGGAAGGTGGGGTAGGGAACTCCTACATGATAATGACTCAGCCCTACCCCACCTTCCTGAGTAGATATAAATGACCTGCCTGCTATTTTTCTTCTCACCTTGACACAGAGAGTACTCCGTCTTTCTGTGTTATACCTCTGAGGATGCCAGTCACAGCTACTGGTGAAACATCAGGTCCTACAAGGCCAAGACCACAGCCAGACAACCCGGAAAATCTACAACAGCTGGTGAACTCCGGTCGTGAAAGCCTTCGACAACATATAATAAAGAGCGATTATCCACAAGTAGGTGGAAACAAGCCCAAACCCACAATAAATCACAGCATATCTCAAAAGCAGCAGACTTCCTTCATGAACAGAACAAGCACATGAAGGAAAGAATTGCTTATATAAGAAGAAGAGAGAATAGGAGATTGGATTTATACCCTGCCCTTCACTCAGAGTTTCAGAGTGGTTTACAATCTCCTTTCCCTTCCCCTCCCCACAACAGACACACTGTGAGGCAGGTGGGGCTGAGAGAGCTCTTGACAGAAACTGCTCTTTCAAGGACAGCTCTGACCGAATCATGGCTTGCCCAAGGTCATCCAGCAGGTGCAAGTGGAGGAGTGGGGGAATCAAACCCAGTTCTCCCAGTTTAGAGTCCACGCACTTAACCACTACGCCAAACTGGCTCGCACACCAAACTGGCTTGCCAGGTAGATATCACATGTCCTTGAACTGAAGTCCAAGCATCGATTTTTCCTAGCATCATCGTCTTCTCCAGTGACCCTTGTCTTCTCATGTGACCAAAGTGAGGTAGCCTCATCGATTCACAGGGCTGCCATAAGCAGGGACAGCATTGAACACATGCGTGCCGGAGGTGTTTATGGGAATGTTGCGAAAAATGCATGTAGTGGGTTGCATCCAACAACTAAGCCTGGAGACCTCTTCCAAGACTGGAAACCTTCTTCTGGCCGTAAAGTCTCTACAGAAGGGCTCCACGGTCAAGGTGTAGGACACAACCCTTTGAAGGTGAACCTCCTTCACGCATTGTAAGGAATAACTTAGATCCGCGTAGGAGAGGTCCACTTCCCAAATGGAAGAGCCTTTCTGTGTCCACTCCTATGCCCAATGCAGCTCTCGTTGTCTTTCAGATCTTTTGGGTCGGCCCCATGCTCGGGGGCGTCAGCGCCGCCCTCATCTACGATTTCATCCTGGCCCCCAGGACCAGCGACGTCACCGACCGCATGAAAGTTTGGACCAGCGGGCAGGTGGAAGAGTACGACCTCGACGCCGACGACTCCAGAGTGGAGATGAAGCCAAAATAAAGGAGAGCGGAGAGGGGAAGAAAAAGCGAAGCATTGAAAAAAGAAAAGCAAAAACCGGAAAAAACCCTTATCCCAGTTTCTGGAGATTTTTAATCAGTATTATAGACTCTTTATAAAACAAGAAGCAGTTCTTCCAAACGGTGTTTTTTTTAAGTCACTAGGGATTTCTCTCTCTTTTCTCTCGTACTTGCTGACCTTGTTATATCGGTGGCTTCACAGTGAGAAGAATATAGGGCCAAGTTCAGTTTATTTTTGTGTCCGAGCTCAGGAGATGAATGATTTGGAAGCCCCGGGTGTAGGTTTCTCTATCCAAAGAGGTTGGCTTCTAATATATATTGGTATAGGACAATGAAGTCCATGTGACCAGCCAATGCAGTCAAAAATAAATGCTGAAGAGTTGTTTATAAGAAATGCAACTGGAGAAAGGATTGATTTCAGGTGCACATTCCTGAAATGAAAAAAAAAATTATGGGGAAGGGCCAGATCCAATGGAAGAGATGGTCCGATTCAACATCTCCAGGGGCCGTGGTGTTCCCTAGAAAGAGACCCAGGGTCCAGAAATGTATTTGAGTGTATAAATTGACCCTACACAAGTGGCTAGACTCCGTAATAAAGTTAGCGCTGTCTGGCTGTGGAGCACGTGTGAACGTAATTAGGGCCATGCTGGATCAGACCAAAGTAGGGTGCCACAGATAACAGTTCTCCTGGAGAAACTGGCCGCTTTGGAAGATGGACTCTATGGCCTTATACTGCACTGAAGCCCCTCCCCTCCCCAAACCCCGCCCTCCTCAGGCTCCGCCCCCCAAAATCTCCAAGTATCTCCCAACCTAGACCCAGCAACTGCAGACCAAAGGACCATCAAATCTAGCACTCTGATCACCCATTTCGGCATAAACTTTACTCACATGTAACGTAAACCGGAAATTCCAGCAGAGAGGTTCGAATAATTGTTTCCATTTCTTACAACAGGAAATTACGTCTCTTATCTTTCTGAATGTGAATGTATCTTTCTGCCTTGCCTCTGTACTAGGCAGGACCGTTGGTGAGTACGGGAAACTAGCTCAGTGTCTCGATCTGGTCAATAAGGCACCAGTCGGCTATTCGTTCCAAGAGGCTTCCACAGACAGGGCTACCAAGAACTAAGGGTAGCCTCCAGACAAAGACTCTTGCAGGGTTTCCCCATTCCACCTAGACCCAACTAGAGCATCATTTGAAAACAAACCTTGCCCAACTCCATGGGCCTGCTGTCTACAGAACTCCCTGGTTACAGTTGCCAGGCCCCGCTCCTCCCTCCCTGCCACCACAGGTGAGAGATAGGGGTAGGTTGCCAGGTTGGAGAACTCCTGGAGATTTGGGGATGGAGCCTGGTGAACACAGGGGTTAAAATGCCGCAAGAGTCCACCCTCCGAAGCAGCCATTTTCTCCAGGGAAACTGATCTCTGTAGTCTGGAGATGAGCTGTAATTCCAAGGGATCCCCAGGTCCCACCTGGAGGATGGCATCCCTATATCTTGGTGGGGTGTACCATTAAACACATCACAGCTCATGAGCTATAATAAGCCAAGCTTTATTCTCCTCTATCAATCAACATTCGTCTTCGCAATGTACCGCAGATAATGCAAAATTGCCAAATCCCAGGCACGTTTACATTTGATGTATAATTTCTGTATATACACTTTGGTGTGCCCATTGCAGAAAGAGTGGGAAAGGAAGAAGAAAGAAAGATCTTCTGGGAAACGGTGTCGCTAAACACCAAACCGAAATTTCTGAAACGGAAACAATGTTTTGTACGCATTTTAACATCAGCGGTGTTTCAAGATTGGACTTGTTTGCTTTCCCTTTCGCACCTGACTTTGACAGATATCGAGCGTAAGCTACTACGTCTGGTGCCCTGGCTAGCCCAGGCTAACCTCATTGCATCCAATCTTGGGAAGCTAAGCAGGGCTGGCCCTGGTTGGAACTTGGATGGGAGACCGCCACGGAAGTCCAGGCTCTGCAGGCAATGGCAAACCCACCTCTGTTCATTTCTTGCCTTGACTTGGATGGCTCAGGCTAACCTGAGTTTGTCAGATCTCAGAAGCTAAGCAGGGTTGGCCCTGGTTAGTATTTGGATGGGAGACCAGCATAGAAGTTCAGGTTTGCTATGCAGAGGCAGGCCATGGCGGACCGCCTCTGAATGTCTCTTGCTTCTAAAACTTATGGGGTCACCATAAAGGGGCTCTGACTTTATGTCGCTTTCCACCACCACCGTGTGTGATAAATTAATATTAAGACAAAACCAATGATTTTACACCTTCTCCCCCTCTCCCACCCCCAAACTGAGAGCTAGTTTGGTGTAGTGGTTAGGAGTGCGGACTCTAATATGGGAGAACCAGTTTTGATTCCGCACACCTCCCCATGATGCTGCTGGTATGACCTTGGGTCAGTCACAAGTTCTCTCAGAGCTGTTCTCGGGAGAGCTCTCTCAGCCCCACTTACCTCACAGGGCATCTGTTGTGGGAAGAGGAAGGGAAAGGAGACTGTAAGCTACTCTGAGACGCCTTCGGGCAGTGAAGGGTGGGGTATAAATCCAATCTCTTCTTCTTCTTTTGAATCAACAGTAGCCCTGACTGGTAAGGGAGGGGATAACTAGGAGAATTTAAATTTTACAAGGAAATTTAAACTGGGAGAATCTCCATCTGAACCCCTGTCTCCCCCCCCCCATTTAATAAGCTTTAGAGAAAACAGCAACATCTATCCAGCAACAAGTTTAGTTCATAACCACTCTTCATAACCGCTGAACAACCAACACAGGAAAGAAATTTCATCAATGTTCTCCTGCTGGAAGAGCATCAGGGAGGGTCATGTTGTTATCTCAGTAAGACTCACAGAGGAAGGAAACCCATATGGAAACGTCTATGCCTTGACAATAAATATTCAGAAGCTAGCAACAGGAACAAAACCTCTTTGCACATGAGATAAAAGCCATGACTTATGGTGGCGGAAAGTGGCATCAAGATGCAGCTAACTTATGAGGACTCCTCATGGGGTTTTCAAGGGAAGAGGTGTTCAGAGGCAGACTGCCATTGCCTGCCTCTGCGTAGCAACCCTGGACTTCCTTGGTGGTTTCCGTTCCAAATACTAACCAGGGCTGACCATGCTTAGCTTCCAAGATTTGATAAGATCGGGGTATCTTGGACTTCCTTGGTGGTCTCCCATCCATGTACTAACCACGGCCGACCCTGCTTAGCGGCCAGGATC
This sequence comes from Gekko gecko, assembly GCA_029375565.1. Lineage (NCBI taxonomy): Eukaryota > Metazoa > Chordata > Lepidosauria > Squamata > Gekkonidae > Gekko > Gekko gecko. The sequence continues at coordinate 98,922,213 of JAPDNY010000011.1, forward strand.
AAATGTTATCAGGCTAGCCTGGGTCATCCAGGTCAGAGGAACCATAGTGCAGACTGAAGTAGAAATCTTTTCTGCCATACATACGTGGCAGAATCTCAGAGGGTCCATTTGTACCCATTTGCAGTGCCGCCATGAGAGCCATTTCCTCAGGGTATGACTCCGTGATGCTACGAGGATGTGTGAACAAAGCCATGTGGATAGAGCCAACTGGGCGAGTCTTTCCAATTCAGGAGTCAACTAGGATTAGGGCTGCCAGATCCTACCTGTGACCTGGCGGGGGGCTCCTGGACCCAGCCTGGAATCTTCTGCCAGTGTGATGGCATCACCCAGAAGTGATGTCATCATGCCACCAATGTTGAGAGTGACACTCTCGGTTTTGGGCAAAACCCTATGGTTTTTTGGCTTCAAAACCATAGAGTTTGACCAAAAAACTACAGCATCACCCCCCTGACATCAGCGATGCAATGATGTCACTTCTGGATGATGCCATTGTGTCAGGGACATCACCCGGTAATGTCCCTGTTCAGGGGTGGTGCTTCCCATACTGGCCGGCTGGCTAGTGGCAGATCTAAAACCTGAAAATCAGGGAACTCCCTCCTGGACTGGGGTCTGGCAACCCTAACTAGGATGGATGGAAAGAATTGAATGGGGTAGACCCATGAACAGAAGACTCTGCCTGCTAACAGCTGGATTAAAAACCACAACAGTCTAACGGTTTAGAACCCCGTTCTCCCTCTTCCCCACTCTCATCTTTTCCCCGTCTCTCTGCTTAAGAACATAAGAGCAGCCAATGTTGGATCAGGCCAATGGCCTATCCAGTTGAACACTCTGTGTTACACAGTGGCCAAAAAATATCAGTGGCTTCTAATACTATGCAAATACAACCCCCTTCCCCATTTCGCTGCCTAATACTGGGAAATTCAGGGACAACATAGCACAAAGGAATATATTAAATGGGCGGTGGCTCAAGTGGTTAAGACGCTGAACTGCAGGCTGTGGAAGGTCAGTAGTTCAGCAGTTCGAGACCCGGGTGCCGCATGACAGGGTGAGCTCCTGTCTCTAGTTCCAGCTCCTGCCAACCTAGCAGTTCGAAAGCAAGAAATTGCAAGGAGATAAATAGGGACCACTTCGGTGGGAAGGTAACAGCGTTCCGTGCACCTTGGTGTTTAGTCATGCCGGCCACATGACCACGGAAATGTCTTCGGACAGCGCTGGCTCTTCGGCTTTGAAACGGAGATGAGCACCGCAACCCTAGAGTCGGATTCGACTGGCTTTCGAGCAAGGGAACCTTTACCTTTACTTACCTAGAAACCCTTTCTCATTGTTAGACCTAGGGCTTGCGTCCTTTTATTTATGTCTAGAAAGATTAATTGCTTTTTGTAAGAACATAGAAACATGAGTCGAAACCCCTCCCGGATAAAAAAAAGTGGGTTGAATCCAACAGGTTGCATTCGTAGAATGGAATTCCCACCCTCCCACTATAGACCATCAGTCCTTCCCCCAAACTAGTGCCATTTGGGATCTTGGAGACCCCGCAGGGTTTTCAAGGAATGAGACAAACAGAGGTGTTTTGTCATTACTTGCCTCTGAATAGTGACCCTGCACTACCTTAGTGGTCTCCCATCCAAGTACTAACCAGGGCCAACCCTGCTTAGCTTCTGAGATCTAACAAGATTGGGCGAGCCTGGGCTATCCAGGTCAGGGTGGTCTAGAATAGGCAGGGGAATTGTCCTTTCCCCCACCATCAGACTGGTGTTGCAACAACCACGGGATCCAACCATTCAAGCTGGAAATGTTGGGAAAATCAACACATGCCACGTAACCTTCACACTGGAGTCCTAAGAACACTTTGGAGGAAGTTAATTCATACAACAGTCTTGTGTGGTTTCCAGGTAAATTTAGGATTGCTGTCGAAATGCCTTCGTACGACTTAATTGTACTGCCTGCTAAAGGTATTATCAAACACATTATGAGAACAAAAGTTCTCAACATTCCCTTCGAATTTTCCTTGCCATAACTTCTGGTGCGAATTACGAAGAACTGTGCCAGCCCCCTGTGCGAAATTTCATTCGACTGATCGAATCTTGTGTAGCTTCCCTCCAGAAACTGTCAAACGTTTAGTTTCAATGGGAACTGCCAGTTTTACCTGAAACTAGGCTCAGGGTTGGAATTTGTGGACAAATCTGTTTCCGATGCACTTTTTGTATTGCCTTACCATGACTCCAAAACAGTATTTTTCAGGGCACGCCCACCTACAAAGTAGGAAGGATGAGCTTTTGTTTAATATCACCCCCGCACCATCATTCCCCACAGTTTAGTGTAGTGGTTAAGTGTGTGGATTCCAATCTGGCAGAACCGGGTTTGATTCCCTGCTCCTCCACATGCAGCTGCTGGTGTGACCTTGGGTCTGTCATAAGTTTTCTCAGAGCTGTTCTCTCAAAAGCAGTCCTTGAAAGAGCTCTCTCAGCCCCACCTACCTCACAGGGTGTCTGTTGTGGGGAGGAGAAGGAGGGAAGGAGTTTGTATGCCGCTCTGAGACTCCTTTGGGTAGTGAAGGGCGGGGTATAAATCCAATCTCTTCTCTTCTTCTTCTTCAGTTCCTCTCTTCAGGCACTGTTCTCCTCAGCCTGGTTTGTTTCTAACAAGGGGACTGACCTGGGAAAAAAGCATTTGAAACTAGTAGGGGGAATAACATGGATGTGGGTTGAATTCCTGTCACTTGCGCTCCCCATTTTGTTGTAAAAATTGGACCCCTGCCGCATTTATATATGAATGGGATGGATGGATAACAAACATGGCTGTCCTGGCCAAATCAACCTTGACCCTCAGTGGAGTTGGTTGGTGCATGTAAGTGCTCAGTCAGACCCTAGAGCTGATGGAGAAGGCATAGACTAACAGTCCACAGCATCCTATGGCACCTTGAGTGCTGTATGCAGTTCTGGAGGCCTCACTTCAAAAAGGATGTAGACAAAATCGAGAGGGTGGAGAAGAGAGCGATGAGGTTGATCGGGGGTCTGGAGACTGAGTCCTACGAGGAAAGGCTAAGGGCCTTGGGAATGTTTCATTTGGAGAAGAGGAAATGGAGGGGGGACATGATGGCTCTCTTTAAATATTTGAAAGGCTGTCATTTGTAGGAGGGCAAGGAGCTGTCTCAGTTGGCAGCAGAGGAGAGGAACCGAAGCAACGGGTTTAAATTACATGCACAAAGGTATCGGCTGGATATTAGGAAAAACTTTTTCAAGGTCAGAGTGGTTCAAAGGTGGAATCAGCTACCTAGAGAGGTGGTTGGCTCCCCTTCACTGACAGCTTTCAAGAAGAAGCTGGACAAATATTTGTTAGAGATGCTTTAGGCTGGTCCTACATTGGGCAGGGGATTGGAGTAGATGGTCTGTATGGCCCCTTCCAACTCTATGATACTATAAAACGGACATCACACATCTTTCAGTTCAATGGCTATGACATTGTGGCAACTATAGAAGAAAATGGACCTAGGAGGTGCAACGGGGGAGGAATATTTCCAAGTAGTTGATCGCGTGGATCAGTCAACAAAACATAGTGGTGGTGGGGATCCAAGAGGTAGATAACATTCTCATCCCTTGAATACGTTTGATACAATATCTCATACGTGTAAATATGTCATGATTGGACTCGCCGTTGGCTTAAAAGATACAATAAAATTTTGTTCTGTTGTGCTCATCTTTGCGAAGCGACTCTTCAGAACGTTCTGGCAGCTGGACACTAGAAGCCCTCCCACTGCTGCCCCCTCCTGCACCAAGAATAGAGTGCATCACCTGCCCCAGACTGAGAATTCCCATCTATACCCTGTGGCTAATAGCCACTGATGGACTTCTGCTCCAGATGTTTATCTAATTCCCTCTTGAAACTGTCCATACTTGTAGCTGCCACCACCTCCTATGGCAGTGAATTCCATATGTTAATCATTCTTTGGGTGAAGAAGTATTTATAAGAACATCAGAAGATCCCTGCTGGATCAGGCCAGTGAGGGTCCATCTAGTCCAGCATCCTGTCTCACATGGTGGCCAACCAGTCCCTCTGGAAGGCCAAAAACAGGCCTTTCCCTGATAAGAACATAAGGACTACTGGATCAGACCAGTGGTCTGTCTAGTCCAGCATCCTGTCTCACACAGTGGCCAACCAGTTCCTCTGGAGGACCAACAGCAGGGCACAGAGGCTGAGGCCTTTCCTGATAAGAACATAAGAAGAGCCCTGCTGGATCAGGCCAGTGGGCCATCTAGTCCAGCATCCTTTCTCACACACTGGCCAACCAGTTCCCCTGGAGGGCCAACAACAGGGTACAGAGGCCAAGGACTTCATAAGATTATCAGAAGAGCCCTGCTGGATCAGACCAGTGAAGGTCCATCTAGTCCAGCCTCCTTTCTCACACAGTGGCCAACCAGCTCCCCCAGAAGTCCAACAACAGGGCAGAGCGGCCAGGGCCTTCCTGGTAAGAAACTTTAGAAGAGCCCTGCTGGATCAGACCAGTGAAGGTCCATATAGTCCAGCATCCTATCTCATGCAGTGGCCAGCCTCTGGAGAGCCAACAACAGAGAGTAGAGGCCAAGGCCTTTCCCTGATGTTGCCTCCTGGCTCTGGGATTCAGAGGCTTAGTGCCTCTGAATGTGGAAGTTCCCCATAGTCATAATTGCTAGTAGCCACTGATAGACTTATCCTCCAGGAATCTGTTTAATCTCCTAAACTGTTTATTCCTGTGGCCATCACCACCTTCTCTGGCAGTGAACCCCACATTTTAATCACTCTCTGCATAAAGTAGTATTTTCTTTTTTCCAAACTGAACCCCCTGCCCATCAGCTTCATTGGATGCCCTCCAGGTTCAGTTTTGCCAGGAGAATAGGCGCTTTCCTGACCTCCTTGGCCGAAGACTCGAGCGAAGTTGTTGTGGCAGTCCAAACGAAGCACTTAAAAGGGAAGTTTTAATGATGCATTTCAAAGGATTATTGTAGCTCTGACATCCTGGAGCAGGGAGAGCAATTACAGAACAATGCCAGTTGAGGTGGTCGATTATCTTTATTTCCTGCTCCTGTTACAAAGAGCTTGGATCCCACTCAATGAGAATACAATATCATGCTATTAATAGGAAAAAAAGTGATTACGATACCGCTTCCTCTGTACTTGAAATCAGGGGCTGATTATAATGTAAAAAATAAATATTTACATTATAATTCAAGTTCCTTTGGTGTTGGATGGCCAGGCTAGCCCGATTCCATCAGATCTTGGAGGGGAAGCAGAATTGGCCCTGGTAATAATAATAATAATAATAATAATAATAATAATAATAATAATAATAATAATAATAATAATAATAATAATTGAATGGCATTGTGTGTACATAAGAACATAAGAGCAGCCAATGTTGGATCAGGCCAATGGCCCAACCAGTCCAACACTCTGTGCCACACATCGGCCAAAAATACCAGGTGCCATCAGGAGGTCCACCAGTGGGGCCAGGACACTAGAAGCCCTCCCTCTGCTGACCCCACCCCAAGCACCAAGAATACAGAGCATCACTTGCCCCAAACTGAGAGCTCCCATCTATACCCTGTGTCTAATAGCCACGGATGGACCTCTGCTCCATATGTTTATCTAATTCCCTCTTATAAGAAAGTAAGAGAAGCCACTGTTGGATCAGGCCAACGGCCCCATCCAGTCCAACACTCTGTCACACAGTGGCCAAAAACACCAGTGCCATCAGGAGGTCCACCAGTGGGGCCAGGACACTAGAAGCCCTCCCACTGCTGTCCCCCCCCACAAGCACCAAGAAGACAGAGCCTCACTTGCCCCAGACTGAGAGTTCCTATCTAGACCTCGTGGTTAACAGCCACTGATGGACTTCTGCTCCATATGTTTATCTAGTTCTCTCTTGAAACTATGCAGAGGCAGGCAATGGAGAATCATCTCTGATCATCTCTTGCCTTCTCTATGCCAATAAAGGCTACTTAACTTAACTTTTGCCTTGAAAACCTTACAGGTTTATTAGAATTCAGCTGTGACCTGAGAACACTTTCCACCTCCACCATCATGGTGTGGGGCAGTGGTTTATTTTATTGATTGATTGATTCATTTAATTTACATCCCACCCGCCCTGCCAAGGCAGGCTCAGGGTGGCCCACGTATAATGTAAAACAATTAAAACAGAATTAGAAAAAAATAGAGCAATACAACTATGAATGGTATAAAATATAAAGTGCTAGTTTACGTCAGGTGGCAGGCTTAGCAGCATCCCCAGGCAACAGTCGGCCAATAGCATCGTCTGGATTAACCAGCTGTTGACAGTGTCGTTAGTGTTGGGCCAGGCTCCTTAATCGAAGGCCTGGTGGAAGAGCTCCGTCTTGCAGGCTCCGCGGAACTGTATGAGGTCCCATGGGGCCATGATGTCCACCGGGAGCTCATTCCACCAGTGTGGAGGGATTAACCACATGATATACCCTACCCATGTTGGATCATGAGTTCATGGATGGACTCTCAGTCAAGTGTACTTTGGGGGACTCATCTTAAGATCCAGTTTGTACAAGGTCCCACAGGGCCCTGGTCTCTTCCAGGAGCTCATTCCACTAGGAAGGTATCAGGTAACCCTGCCATTGCTGGGGATGGGCGTGGGAGAAGGACATCTTTCACTGTTCTGAAATGCGGGAGGAACTGAGGGTCTCCAGGCGCTCTGATTTACTGTGTCCCAGGCCTCTTTGGCCTTTGAGGATATTCCAGGGAAGGTGTTATTTTTCAGGCTTGGCTGCGCACACGCACACTTTAACCATTGGCTTGTAGTTGGGGGGGGGATGACATTTCAAATGGGCTATAATTGATGCTGTTCTGTATCAATTGGCATCACTGACAAAGTACTTGTTCATGCAGCTCTATGCTTAGTCTTCAATAAACGCTATCTTCTTATGAAGCCGGGTGTTTGACTGACTATCTGGGGGACTTGACAGAAGGAGCCACCACCGAAAAGGCCCTGACCCTAGTAGCCGCGAGCCTGGCCTCCTTAGGGCCTGGGACAACTAACCAATGTTGTCCCCCTGACCGTAGTGCTCTCTGGGGTATGTATGGGGAAAGGCGGTCCCTCAGGTATGTCGGACCCTGGCCATATAAGGCTTTAAAGGTCAGTACCAGCACCTTGAAGCGAATTTGGTATGCTATTGGCAGCCAGGGCAGCGCCTTCAGCACAGGCTGGATGTGCTCCTGTCTCGGGAGGCCCATCCCAATGTTGCTGAAATGCTGGGCTAGGTGTCCCCTACTGCTACTAATTCCCTGCTGCCCTTTGCCATCCCCAGGCTACCCCCTGACCCTCCAAAAGCAGCCATTTTATCCAGGGGACCCGATCTCTGTGCTCCGGGGATCAGTTGTAATTCCAGGAGATCTCCAGGTGTTGCCTGGAGGCTGGCAACCCAGTGGTCCAAATGATCGGATTCCAGTTCTGCGATGGTTTGAGGTCTCCGATTACACGTATCTGCATGCACCCTGAGAAAGCACACGAGCGTAGGCAGGAAGTTTCCATTGTCTTCCCACACGCCCGAGACGCAACAGCTGCCTGCCGAATTCTTTTGTTAAAATTAATTGAAATATTCTCGAACAACCAGGTTTGAAAATAACCCTTTCTTGGTACTTTGGCAGCCTTGCTTGACAGACAGAGCTTGGAAACACAGGGACAAGGACGGAAGTGGTACTGGGAGGGGGAGGATAAAGTGAAAGAATGGTCTGGCCTTGGTGTTCCACGAAGAATTCAGAACCACCGGCATTTGTAAAAGGGGGAAAAGAGTAATTAACGTTAAATGCATTCAAGGTTGAAGAGGTGCACTCTGTCAGACATTTCTTGTACAAGCCCTGTAGAAGATGTTGGAAATATGTGTATTGCAAGGTCTGAATTCAGTCATTATAGGGTTAATGTGTTTAAGAACATAAGAACATAAGAGAAGCCAATGTTGAATCAGGCCAATGGCCCATCTAGTCCAACACTCTGTCACACAGCGGCCAAAATATACCAGGTGCCATCAGGAGGTCCAGCAGTGGGGCCAGGACACTAGAAGCCCTCCCACTGCTGCCCCCTCCAGCACCAAGAATAGAAAGCATCACCTGCCCCAGACTGAGAGTTCCCATCTATACCCTGTGGCTAATAGCCACAGATGGACTTCTGCTCCATATGTTTATCTAATACCCTCTTGAAAGTGTCCATGCTTGTAGCTGCCACCACCTCCTGTGGCAGTGAATTCCATGTGTTAATCACTCTTTGGGTGAAGAAGTACTTCCTTTTATCTGTTCTAACCCAACTAATACGCACCTGTTTACCTTGTGTGCTATTGTTTAGACTGACCTGGAACAGAACCTGGCACAAAGCCAATGGGGAGAAAGCCCAGGAAACTGGAGCCTATTTACTAACAGTCATTGGGTCCTGGTCACACGAACGAGATAACCTGCGGGGGTGGAAAGCATGGCTTTTTGACCCAGAGCAAAATGAATTGCAGTATCGTGATTACACGTTCATCCAAGGTTTCGTGTTCAGGCCATCAGTGACCGATCACACATCAATGGTGAAGTGTGGCGGGGGGAGGGGAGAAGCGGCATGGTACGATCACACATGTGGCAATCGCGTTTGTGCGCATGTGCGTTTGTGCGCATGCGCATGTTCCACATTTGTGTGTATACCAAGGGGGCTTAAAAAAGACATCCAGTGTGAGATGGGATGCAGCCGGGCGCCGGATGTAACGGGATTCCTGCGCTTCCATGATCTGACGCCCGCCCACGCCCCATGTTTTCTGGAACATACCGCACTTTCCCAGGTATCTTTTTACTCCGCATCTTAGGCGGAACAATACGGGTTGCTGACAGGTGGGGGACGCTTGCCAGATGTTCCCCTGTGATTGCACCTGTAAAATCCACCCAACATTCATCCCTATCGCGTGGCTAATTCTGAGTGTGACCGGACCCATTGATTAATGTATTTAGGTGATTTCGTTCTAGGGTCAAGAAGAAAAAAGAATCTCCATTACCAACCATGGGGTCAGTCAGACTGTTGTTTCACTTGTAACAACAAGGATGTAGTCTTAAGTGTTCGTTGGTTTGTAGATTTCCCGTGTACCTTTCCCTTTAGAAATAAAGATTTTTACACAGAAAGAAAATGCCTCCTCTCCAGGGAACAAAGAATCCAATCAGTGGCACCTCTGAGACCAACAAAGGCCCCGTTCTCATGGAGCATTTACCCCGCTGAAGGCACGGTAGCCCTGAGGACTTTCCGTGCGCGATCACACCAGCACATCTGGGAGGCGTAGCACTCCTGTGGCCAACCTGCGGCTTCCCGTGGAAAACGTGGAGTAAAAAACTACTACGGTCGAAGTACTAGTTTCCAGAAACCCCCGGGCAAAGGCCAGTGTCTGATCGCGGGAGTGCCAGTATCCCGCAGCTTCCAATGCCCGCCCATGTCCCAGTGTTTCCGGATGTTGTAAGTTTCCATGGAATGTGCACCAACGCTGAATGACGCATGTGCACACACAAGACACTGACAGCGCCTCCCCCCATGGCACACGCGCCCTTTGCTACAGTGCAGCTTGCATGCTCTGCTGCGCTGCTTTTTTGCCACGCTGTAGCAGCGCTGTGTGATCGGCGCTCTGCGCCGGAGTGTGGCAACCCGGTGGCCCGTGTGATCGGGCTACCGCGCCTTATTTTGCTCCGGGGTGAACTGCCACGCCTCCTCCCCGCGTTTTCTGGCCCGTATGACCGGGGCCAAAGTTCAGCTCAGCATAGGCACCTGGGCTCCGAGTGGCCTCTCCTAATGGCTTACCCCCCACCCTCTTTTCCCCTGTATTTATTCCAGTTTTGTCTGAAGAAGTGTGTTTTGCACATGAGAGCTTACACTCTGAATAAAACTCTCTTGGCCTCAAAGGTCGATCTCAAATCTATTTTGGATCGATTCAAGTGGGGTAGCCATGTTGGTTGGAAGCAGCAGAACAGAGTTCGAGTCCAGGGGCACCTTTAAGACCAACAAGGATTTATTCGAGGTATATAAGCATGCTCACTTCTTTGGATACATTGAAAATTACTCCAACTAGCCCTTCCTGGGAACTAAACCCTCTCCCTTCCCTCTCTCTACCTATATGCAGGGCTTTTTTTGTAGAAAAAGCCCAGTAAGAGCTCATTAGCATAATAGGACACACCCATCACCAGAAACTCATTAGCATATTAGGCCACACCCATGACAGCATATTAGGCCACACCCCCATGTTCCAAGAAGCCACACCCACCTTTTGCTTCTTTTCTTGTTTACCTTGTTTGTTGTCAAAACCCAGAGCTTTCTTTGGAGCAGGAACTCCTTTGCATGTTAGGCCACATCCCCCCTAATGTAGCCAGTCCTAATGAGTTTCTGCTGTTGTGTGTGTGCTATTATGCTAATGAGTTCCTGCTGGGCGTGGCCAACTCGGGAGCCAGCCGGAATGCTGTTCCTGTGCGTTCCCGCCCACAAATAGCCCTGCCTATAGGTAAGGCTGGAGGAAAACTTTCATTGTATCTGAAGGAGTGTGTGTGCACACAAAAACTTTGTTGTTCAGTCGTATGGTCGAGTCCGATTCTTCGTGACCCCATGGACCACATCACGCCAGGCCCTCCTGCCCTCCGTCGTGCTCCGGAGTTTGCTTAATTTCATGTCCGTTGCATCGATAACGCTGTCTGACCATCTCATCCTTCGCCATCCCCTTCTTCTTTTGCCTTCAGTCTTTCCCAGCATCAGGGTCTCATCCAGTGAGGGCTCCCTTCTCATTTGGTGGCCAAAGTATTTGAGCTTCAACTTCAGGATCTGGCCTTCCAGGGAATAGTCAGGGTTGATTTCTTTGGGGACTGAAAAGCTTACACCCAGAATTAAACTTTGTTGCTCTTAAACGTGCCACTGGACTCAAATTTTGGTGAATTTTTGGATAGCTGAAGGAAAACCGTGCCAGGTCAAACGTTTCAGTAGCCCAGCAGTGGCCTAATTTCCCTGGGCCCTATCTCTGCTGGAGTCACGAGGGCTGGCCACTTTGGAGAAGAGAAACTCTTTTGAAAAAGCCAAAAAGGGCCTTTCTCGAGGCCGACGTGTGAGAGTCTCCAAGCAGCCTCGACTTTCCTTAGGAGCTGAGAATGATGAATGCTTCCCGGGGAACTTAATGTGTTCTTGAGCCCTTCACAACAAAAACTCCCTTTTTAGCCCTCCGTCCCTCCTCAGAGTTGCTGGCAAACCCCATTTTTTCTCCCTGAAACCTTTCCTGGCAGCCATTTTGGGAGGTTGCCAAGCAGGGTTGGCTCCTAATTGGTGTCGAAAGATCCTCCCCTCCTTTTCTTTCTTTTTTAAAATTCACCTCAGGCACAAGAAGAGGAAGCCAAAGAGTGGAAGAATTTGACTCCCTTGACAATAGGAGGAGCGAAAGGAATAACCGTTCAAATGGCTTGCTGGACACCTCAGGACCTCGAGGGCTTCTAGATTTTTATCACGTTGGTGTCCACATGTGTTTAGGGTTATGTTCTTTTGATGTTTTAGGACTTTTTTTGTGTTGGGGATTAAAATATTTTCCAGTTGCCGAATAAACTGAACCAAATTATTGGTGTGGACATCAGTTTGGGCAGTGCCTAGCAAAAGAAGAAAAGAAGAATGTTGGCTTGAGAAATGATTTTTAAAAAACATAACAGAACCCAAAATTTAAGCTTTAATGCTCTGCCAATTTAAATACGGCCCATTGAAATGAGTGGGATGTTTCCCAGGGAATAAGCAGAGTATTAGGCTGAATTTAACATCTAAGAGTCCCTTGGACTGCATTTGAGAGTCCCTTGGACTGCAAGGAGATCAAATCGGTCAATCCTAAAGGAAATCAACCCTGACTGTTCCCTGGAAGGCCAGAGACTGAAGCTGAAGCTCAGATACTTTGGCCACCAAATGAGAAGGGAGCGCTCACTGGAGAAGACCCTGATGCTGGGAAAGATTGAAGGTCAAAGAAGAAGAAGGGGACGACAAAGGATGAGATGGTCAGATGGTGCTATCGATGCAACAGGCATGAAATTCAGCAAACTCTGGAGCATGATGGAAGACCGGAGGGCCTGGCGTGATGTGGTCCACGGGGTCACAAAGGGTCGGACCCGCCTGTGTGACTGAACAAAAACAACAGCATTTCCATAAAATGAGATTTATTTCATGTTGAAATGTAGAACAAAGTTTGAGTCCAGTGGCACCTTTAAGATGGACAAAGTTTTGTTCAAGGTATGAGGCTTGGTGTGCATGCACACTTCTTCAGATACATCGAAAGAGTTTTCCTCACGCCTTACATGTAGGTACACAAACGCTCGTACCTTAAATAAAATTTTGTGGGTCTCAAAGGTGCCCCTGGACTCAAATTTTGTTCTGCTGCTTCAGACCAACATAGCTGTCCACCTGGATCTATCTTCATGTTGAAATTTGTTTGAGTTTTTAAAAAAGTACATGTTTGATAACAGCTAAGCAAACTGGAGGTAGATGGATGAAGTTTCTCTGCTTTTCAGCCAGTTCCGAGAGGTAGGGTAATAACTTACCCAGGTCTAACAGGGAACCTTCAGGCTGTGTTTCCTGTCCCTTCCCCTGACTCAATGGAGCGGCAGGGAGAAAATGGGGTGGAGATGGCATTGGGACATCAGTTCCTGATTTGGAACAGGAAGTGACATCATGATGCTCTAGGAATTTTTGAATCTCTGTGGTAAAAACCATAGAGATCTTGAAATTCATAGAGTTCTGCGGCATCCCTAGAGTGCCATGAAAGAGCATTATGCCAAGTTCTCATTTTCTTTTCTTTTGCTCAGTGGTTGTTAGACAGTTCTGCTCATTTAAAGAGGTTCTTCTGTTGTTCATAGCTTCCGTTGTGAGTTATGACTGCAGGCCTTGGTGAAGAAGAAGAAGAAGAAGAAGAAGAAGAAGAAGAAGAAGAAGAAGAAGAAGAAGAAGAAGAGGAGATTGGATTTATACTCCACCCTTCACTCAGAGTCTCAGAGCGGATTACAAATTCCTTCCCCTTCCCCTCCCCATAACAGACACCCTGTGAGGTAGGTGGGGCTCTGAGAGCTCTTTTGAGAACAGCTCTGAAAGAACTTTTGACTGACCCAAGGTCACCCAGCAGCTGCAAGTGGAGGAGTCGGGAATCAAACCTGGTTCTCCCAGTTTAGAGTCCATGCACTTAACCACCACACCAAACTGGCTCTCAAGAAGAATGTCCAGGGGGTGAAATGATTACAACAGCCCAAAACCACCGATGTGTGGATCCAAAGTCTCACAGATATCCCTTGAGCTAACATGAGATAAACACGAGGTATTGGCTTGGGTGACTCCATCTTTTGCTAGGTGGCCTAAGTCTCTTGGGAGAGGACAGCATGAGGTGCTCTCAGGGGAACATTCTCTCATGCTTGTTAGCAAGTCCTTATCTTCAAGGCCCAGGCTGTTCCTTCCCTCCACCGGAAGCCAGGGGCAGGATGGCCTGACTCTTCCAAGTGTTTGGGACGGCTTGATTAATCATTTTCTGATTAGCTGCCAGGATTTAGAGTATAAGATGCCCAGTTCTGGTTCTGCTCTTAGTCTCGAGGGCTGGCTAAGCTCCGCTGCAAGTGCATGCGTGTCTTGAGGTCAGCTGACTGGAGCTCAGACCTGAATCTGCCTTGATAACTTTGGATGATTCTGCATTGGCTTTTCCCTGCGTTGTTTTTTTTTGCGAAACCTACTGTTAAGTATGAGACTCAACAAAGGATTCAGCTTCAAGTGGTTTCAGCTTTATTAAACAGCAACTGTAAGTCAGGAACACACGACAACAAGGGGAGCACAGCGCCTTCTTTTATACTCTCCCGGGCTGTCCAAGCCACACCCATTACAAGTTAAAGACCAATCAGGATACAGGGATAAAGGCCAATCAGGACCGTTCCCTCTTTGCAACAATATCACTCCGTGATTGGGTAATTACACAGGCTTCGCAGAAACCGACCAATAGCAATGCGACATCTGAAGAGCCACATTCAGACTCAAGCTTAACATGTGAATAGATAGGAGCGATTCACATTCAGTACATAACACCTATGTTGGAACAGAAATTGCCCTCTGAAAAAAAGTCATTCCGATTCGGATTCGGCCAAATCGGGCAGAATCTGATTCGGCTGGCCGAATGACCCCGAAATGCCACTTTCGGCAACATTTGGCTCAATTATATCCTGTCGGGACTCCCCCATAGGGTATAATAATCCTCCCCTTGAAGGGAGGGTTTGCCTTCCCTTCACTGAAGGGAGCCGGCTGCCCCACAAGCTAGCCTCCCCGTGCCTTCCCCGGCTTGCTTGCTGAAGTGGGCAAGCTGGGGAAGGCCTGCAGAGGCCCCCCCCCGACCTTTCCTGGCTCTCCCACCAAGGCGGGTGAGCCAGGAAAGGTCCAGGATAAGGCAGGGAGGCATTTAAATGCCTCCCCATGCCTTCCTTGGCTTGTCTGCCCACAGAGCCTCCCCCTTTCTTGGCCGGCTGCTGGATGACCTTGGGCAAGCCATAGTTCTGTCAGAGCTGTTCCCTCAAGGACAGTCTTGAAGAGAGCTCTCTCAGCCCCACATACCTCACCGGGTGTCTGTTGTGGGAAGAGGAAGGGAAAGGAGTTTGTAAGCCACTCTGAGACTCAGTAAAGGGCAGGGTATAAATCCAATCTCCTTCCTCCTCCTCCTCTTTACTAGGGCCCTAAGATTGCCTCCTAAGTTCTTTCCAGGCCCTGATGCTGGGCAGGGAGAGGGGGACATGTGACATCAGCAAAATCACTGGCGTTGCTATATCACTTCCGGGCACAACCAGGAAGTGAAAGCGGGCAGCTCTAGGAAATGATGGAAATTCTCCAGTGATAGCTAGGAGTACCCATTGTCACTTTTTGGTCATGCCAGGAAGTGACATACTGGCTCTGGGGTTGCCAAGCTCTGGGTTGGGAAATACCTGGAGATTTGGGGGGGGGTGGAGCCTGGGGAGGGAGGAGTTTGGAGAGGGGCAGGACCTCAGTGGGGTATAATACCCTAAAGTCCACCCTCCAAAGCAGCTATTTTCCCTAGGGGAGGTGATCTCTGGTGCCCAGAGATCAATTCTGATTCTGTGACATTTCCATGGCCCTGCATGGAAGTTGACAACGCTAGGTGGCAAGGCTTTTCGTATTTACTATGAAGACTGAAGAATTCTGAAGAAGTTGTATGTAGGCTCAGGAAGTGAAAACAATGGAAGGTCAAGACTCCAAATTCTCCTTCCGAACGGTCTGGGTCCGATCAGCCATCACTCTTTCTGCTGTTGCCTTTGTTTATGTCAAGGCCTTATCATCAGCTGACTGTGATTGCCGCCTTCCATTTTCCCGTCATTGT
Organism: Gekko gecko; assembly: GCA_029375565.1. Classification (NCBI taxonomy): domain Eukaryota; kingdom Metazoa; phylum Chordata; class Lepidosauria; order Squamata; family Gekkonidae; genus Gekko; species Gekko gecko. Next base: position 98,937,584 of record JAPDNY010000011.1, read on the forward strand.
GACGCTCCTTGGCTTGACGCTGCGTTGGCTCTCTGCCTCTGTATTCGAGAGCCACCGGGGAGGAAATGTCTTTCGATATGTTAATACGGCGCTGATACAGAAATCTTTGGGGATGTGGAATACCCCCTTGCGGCCCGCATTTGTGTAGGAATTAACACTGTCCAAAGTGACTTTGTTCTTTGTGGAATGCAAAAAAGAGAAATAAGGTAGATTCTAGATTCAAATCAAGCCTGAACTCTGCCTTAGGGTTGCCAGGTGTGGGTTGGAAAGTACCGGGAAATGTTGGAGGTGGAGCCGGGAGAGGGCAGGGTTTGGGGAGGGGAGGGGAGGGGCCTCAGCATGGTCCAACGCCACAGAGTCCCCCCCTTCAAAGCAGCCGTTTTCTCCAGGGGAGCTGACCTCTGTCAGCTGATCAGTTGTAAAAGCGGGAGATCTCCAGGCCCCACCTGGAGGCTGGCAACCCTAGGTAACTGAGGCTATCATACTTTGGTCACATTATGAGAAGACAGGAGTCCCTGGACAATCATGCTAGGAAAAGTGCAGCAGAAAAAGAGAAAGGCCCAACAGGAGATAGGTTGACTCACTCAAGGAAACCATGGACCTCAGTTTGTAAGCCCTGAATAAGAAGGAGAAGGAGGAGGAGGAGGAGGTTGGATTTATACCCCACCCTTCACTACCCAAAGGAGTCTCAGAGTGGCTTACAGTCTCCTTTCCCTTCCTCTCACATCCTGTGAGGTAGGTGGGGCTCAAAGCTCTTTTGAGAACAGGAGGAGGAGGAGATTGGATTTATACCCTGCCTTTCACTACCCGAAGGAGTCTCAGAGCGGCTTACAATCTCCTTTCCCTCCCCTGTGAGGTAGGTGGGGCTGAGAGAGCTCTTTTGAGGACTGCTCCTGAGAGAACAGCTCTGTAAGAACTATGGCTTGCCCAAGGTCATCCAGCAGCTGGCCAGGGAAGGCGGGGGGGGGCTCTGCAGGCCTTCCCTGGCTCGCCCGCTTTGGTGAGCGAGCCAGGGAAGGCACGGGGAGGCCAACTTGTGGGACAGCCGGCTCCCTTCACGGAAGGGAAGGCAAATTGCCTCTATAGCACGACTATGAGAGGACTGCTTGTGAGAGAACAGCTCTGAGAGAACTTGTGACTGACCCAAGGTCACACCAGCAGCTGCATGTAGCGGAGTGGGGACACTTTCCCCATGAAGAAAGGCTAAAATGCTTGGGGCTCTTTAGTTTGGCAAAATGACGGCTGAGGGGTGACATGATCGAGGTTTATAAGATTATGTATGGGATAGAGCAGGTCGAGAAAGAAGGACTTTTCTCCCTTGCTCACAATACAGGCCATTGGCCTGATCCAACATTTGCTTCACTTATGCTCTTATGTTACTGCCTCTGAATTTCCTGTTGGTTGCTGGGCACAGCCTGGGGTCCCTAAGCCATTCATGAATCCAGGCCTTAAAGAGAAAGTAACATGTCAGTACAGATTCACTTTAAGGCCTCAGAAATCTCTGCACAGAGGCCCTGATGGTACCTCTTAGCTTGTGCCGGCGATGACTATAAAATCTCTCCAGTATGCAACATGAGATGCTAGAGAAACTTAAAGCCTTGCACCGGAGAGCTCACATCAACTGCACACACGAGAGGAAAGGAAAGCTGGTAATTTTATTTTCCTGCATAACTGGTTAATGAAATGGTACCCTGGAGACAGGCATCAGCGCTACGCTCTTGGCAATAAAGGCCGTGAACTGGATTTACAAGACAGCGGGGAGGAATTAGGTTGCATACTCGGGGGAGGGGGGAAGAACTCCGTCATAATTCTGGAAAGGAGAGAAGACATTAAGCAATGGATCAGGCTTGTAGGGGAGGAAATGAATCGGTCCCGGTGCAGAAATTCAAGGCTACGGAGGCATCTGTGAAGGAATAATCAAATCTGCTCCGGCTGTAATGAGAGGGGTGAAGCAAAATGATCTTGTTGGTGTTTTGTCTAACTCAAACAACCCGGCCTAAGAGATTATTTTGGCCACAGCAGGCCCTGTAGACCCGAGACCCAGAAGAGTCAGCCAAATTGTTTGCATTTTTCAGTGTACTTTAATGGGGGAGAAGAAGAAGAGGAGGAGGAGGAGGTGGAGGAGGAGATTGGATTTATACCCCGCCCTTCACTATCCGAAGGAGTCTCAGAGCAACTCACAATCTCCTTTCCCTTCCCCTCCCCACGACAGACACCCTGTGAGCAATGCTCCCTCTAAGCCATGGAGTCTTGTGAGCAAAAATTCTACTTTGTGAGCTACCGGCATTAAAGTTGTGAGCGAGCGATTTGGCTACTGCAGGAATTAGTTTGTCCTGGAGCCATCCTTCCTGACCTAAGACAAAAAAATGTGTGAGCCGGAGGCTAAAAGCTGTGAGCCAGCTCACACTAACTCAGCTTAGAGGGAACACCGCCTGTGAGGTGGGTGGGGCTGGGAGAGCTCTCTCCAGAATGGCCCTTGAGAGAACAGCTCTGAGAGAACTTGTGACTGACCCAAGGTCATATCAAGCAGCTGCATGTGAAGGAGTGGGGAATCAAATCCGGTTTTCCCAGATTAGAGTTCATGCTCATAACCAGGGCTTTTTTTGTAGAAAAAGCCCAGCAGGAACTCATTAGCATAATAGGCCACACCCAACAGCAGAAACTCATTAGCATATTAGACCACACCCCCATGTTACCAGAAGTGTGGTCATCCAGCGACACCCACCTTTTGCTTCTTATTCTATTTACCTTGTTGGTCGTCAGAACCCAGGGCTTTTTTAATAGCAGGAACTCCTTTGCATGTTAGGCCACACACCCCTAAAGTAGCCAATCCTAATGAGTTTCTGCTGTTGGGAGTGGCCTATTATGCTAATGAGTTCCTGCTGGGCGTGGCCAACTCGGGAGCCAGCCGGAACTCTATTCCTGTGCGTTCCTGCCCAAAAGTAGCCCTGCTCATAACCACTACACCAAACTGCCTCTCAAATACGAATAGGCCCACCTGCTAAGAGTCCTCCTGCCTCATGTGGGCACTGAGAAATAACTAATTCAGTACATGGAAATGGAGATTTGAGCCCTAGCTAGTGTTATACAAATAGATTTCCAGTCAAAAGGAGAAGTCAAAATGAGGAGGAATGTTCAATGGTTTTAATTGCAATCGAAACACCTGAAAACAGTTAGGCCAAACTTTAGCCTATCAAAAATTGACTCTTTTCTGCCCACAGTCAGGAAATACATGAAGTTTTATACCTGGAATGACATAATCAAAAATATAACATTCAGAGATCATAATTGGTTACAAAGAACAGTGCGTCATTTGAATAACAGTCCACTCACTGGTCAAATATGAAGAAAGATGTGCCTACATAATATCTTCTCCCACCCTCATGGATCACTGCCTTGTCGTGGTGAGGGGGCTTGCGTGGTTCGATGAGGCTGCGGGCTATGCCGTGGAGGGCCACCCAGGACGGACAGGCCACAGCAGAGAACTCAGACCAAGAGTGATCCCCTGGAGAAGGAAATGGCAACCCACTCCAGTATCAAGAAAACCCCATGGGCAGTAACAAAAGGCTAAAAGATATGACACCGAAAGATGAGCCCCTCAGGTTGGAAGGTGTCCAATATGCTACTGGGAAGAGCAGAGGGCAAGTACGAGTAACCCCAGAAAGAGTGAAGCGGCTGGGCCAAAGCCAAAAGGACACTCAGTTGTGGATGTGTCTGACAGTGAAAGGAAAGTCCGATGCTGCAAAGAACAGTACTGCATAGGAACCTGGAATGTAAGATGCAACGAACATGAAATTGAGCAAACTTCAGCGGACAGCGGACGACAGAAGGGCCTGGCGTGATCTGGTCCATGGGGTCGCGAAGAGTCGGACTCGACTGTGCGACTGAACAACAACAACATATAAATCCAATCTCTTCTCTTCTTCTCTCTTCTGGGTTCGAAACTAGCCCTTCTAGCGCAGATCAACATGGCTACACACCTGAAACTCTCGTTGTGGAATAAAAACATAATAGAAATCATTGGGATGTTCATCAAGTGGACACGATCTGGACTGGGAGGATATACGGTATTATATATTCCATGGCCGGACAATTTGTGGCTCCGATTGACAGTTCAACGAGGGCTCTGTTGACATTATTATTTTTTTGTTGTCGTGGAAACACGCTCTGCATCTTTCCGCTAAACCCCCAAGTATTTACCCTCAGAATTGTTAGGCGCGGCTAAATATATGCAAGCCCTAATAGGTTTTCTTAGAGATGACGTCCAGCCTTTTAACATGAAAAAGAAACCGAGCTCGGTCGCCGACGAGAGAAATTTGCATTCTCAGAACTGAGACTCCGCCGTTGTTCAAACCTGGCGAAGGACTAATGAAATAAACGGGCCAGTTCCCAGTCTTTGATTTTCTAGGAAGAGGTAATATTAATGTTCCTCTGCTTAGGAAGAAACCCACGTGAGCGCAAGCTAATTCCGCTGAGCGTGTTCCCCGGGATGAGGTGACACAAGCTGTCTTGCAGAGTCTAACACCTGCGGACAGACACAGCCTGAGTTTTGGAGGCTTCCGAAATTCTGTCTGCAAAGTCATGCCTGGATTTTGGAGTTCAGAATTCCCTGCCCTTATTTCCAAAGTGTAATTGATTTTCCCACTGTTCTGTTCTGGTTAGTTGCCCCCCACCAGAGAACTGAACTCTGTAGTCTGGAGAACTGTTGCAACACTAGGAGAACTCCGTTCCTCACAGAACCACCCCTGGTTGTTGCCCTCCCCCTGCCCTGATATTCAGAGGGCTACTGCCTCTAAAGATGGAAGTTCCATTTCTAGAGGCCCTTTCAGTCAGTTGCATGCTCGGCTTGCAGCCTGAGCAGCGGTATTGTTGATTTTCTGTTTGTCGTACAATCTCTGGCTAGTGAGTTTGAGGGTAGGTAATTAACTAATGAATTACCAGATGGCATTGCGTGCGGAATAGCCAGGAGACCTTGGAAGGGATTGTTTGGTTGCCGAAGCTGTAGCTCTTTTTTGGTGCCACTAGGTGGTGCACTATGCTTGTTTTCAGGCAGAGAGTTCTGTGACTTGCCTATGGTCACCCAGCTGGCATCAAGTGGGGAATAGAAGCCCGTTCTCCAGATTAGAGTCCGCCACTCTTAACCACTACACCATGCTGGCTGTCTTGAGGGCAGGTGAGAGAGAGAAAGCAGAATTGGGCAGGTCTTCCACCAGTTTAGTGTAGTGGTTAAGTGCGTAGACTCTGATCTGGGAGAACCGGGTTTGAATCTCCATTCCTCCACTTGCAGCTGCTGGAAGATCTTGGGCAAGCCATAGGTCTGTCGGAGCTGTTCTCTCAAGGACAGTTTCTGTCAGAGCTCTCTCAGCCCCACCTACCTCACAGGGTGTCTGTTGTGGGGAGGGGAAGGGAAAAGAGTCTGTAAAATGCTCTGAGACTCCGAGTGAAGGGCGGGGAATAAATCCAATCTCCTCTTCTCTTCTCTTCTCTTCTCTTCTCTTCTCTTCTCTTCTCTTCTCTTCTCTTCTCTTCTCTTCTCTCCTCTCCTCTCCTCTCCTCTCCTCTCCTCTCCTCTCCTCTCCTCTCCTCTCCTCTCCTCTCCTCTCCTCTCCTCTCCTCTCCTCTCCTCTTCTCCTCCTTCTTCAGATGGACTGCCATCAAATCCCTGGCCGATATTGCTCCTCTCAGTCTGCTCCACTTTCCCTTTTGTGACAAGTGAACAACAAAGTGGACCCAGGAGGTACCAGCTGCTGATGCCTCCATAAAAGGGACAGAGATCCATCCTTTAGCACATCAAACTCCAAACGCTTTTTAGATTCTGGTCACCTGGAGAACAATAGTAACAAGAGAGCCAGTTTGGTGTAGTGGTTAAGTGCGTAGACTCTGATCTGGGAGAACCGGGTTTGAATCTCCATTCCTCCACTTGCAGCTGCTGGAAGATCTTGGGCAAGCCATAGGTCTGTCGGAGCTGTTCTCTCAAGGACAGTTTCTGTCAGAGCTCTCTCAGCCCCACCTACCTCACAGGGTGTCTGTTGTGGGGAGGGGAAGGGAAAAGAGTCTGTAAAATGCTCTGAGACTCCGAGTGAAGGGCGGGGAATAAATCCAATCTCCTCTTCTCTTCTCTTCTCTTCTCTTCTCTTCTCTTCTCTTCTCTTCTCTTCTCTTCTCTTCTCTTCTCTTCTCTTCTCTTCTCTTCTCTTCTCTTCTCTCCTCTCCTCTCCTCTCCTCTCCTCTCCTCTCCTCTCCTCTCCTCTCCTCTCCTCTCCTCTCCTCTCCTCTCCTCTCCTCTTCTCCTCCTTCTTCAGATGGACTGCCATCAAATCCCTGGCCGATATTGCTCCTCTCAGTCTGCTCCACTTTCCCTTTTGTGACAAGTGAACAACAAAGTGGACCCAGGAGGTACCAGCTGCTGATGCCTCCATAAAAGGGACAGAGATCCATCCTTTAGCACATCAAACTCCAAACGCTTTTTAGATTCTGGTCACCTGGAGAACAATAGTAACAAGAGAGCCAGTTTGGTGTAGTGGTTAAGTGCGTGGACTCTTATCTGGGAGAACCGGGTTTGATTCCCCACTCCTCCACTTGCACCTGCTGATGTGACCTTGGGTCAGTCACAAGCTCTGGCACAGCTGTTCTCTCAAGGACAGTTTCTGTCAGAAGTTCTCTCAGCCCCACCCACCTCACAGGGTGTCTGTTGTGGGGAGGGGAAGGGAAAGGAGTTTGTAAGCCGCTCTGAGACGCCTTTGGGCAGTGAAGGGCGGGGTATAAATCCAATCTCTTCTTCTTCTTCTAATAGCAGGAGGTCTCCAGGTGCCACTTGCAGATTGGCAACCCTGGATGGAAGAAGGAGCCCCTCCCTCCCTTCCTCCCATACACCATGGCCTTCACCAGGGCTTTTTTTGGTAGAAAAAGCCCAGCAGGAACTCATTAGCATAATAGGCCACAGCCAACAGCAGAAACTCATTAGCCTATTAGGCCACACCCCCATGTTACCACAAGTGGGGTCATCCAGCCACACCCACCTTTTGCTTCTTATTCTGTTTACCTTGTTTGTTGTCAGAACCCCAGGGCTTTTCTTTTGGTAGCAGGAAGTCCTTTGCACGTTAGGCCACACACCCCTCATGTAGCCAGTCCTAATGAGTTTCTGCTGTTGGGTGTGGCCTGTTATGCTAATGAGTTCCTGCTGGGTGTGGCCAATTTGGGAGCCAGCCGGAACTCCGCTCCTGTGTGTTCCCGCCCCAAAATAGCCCTGGTCCTGACCAGTGCTCCCTCTAAGCTGTGGAGTCCTGTGAGCAAAAATTCTACTTGGTGAGCTACTGGCAGTAAAGTGGTGAGCAGGTGATTTGGCTACTGAATTAATTAGTGTGCTCTGGAGCCCTCCTCCTCCTCCTCCTCCTTTTTTTTTTTTGAAAAACAGTTTATTAAGATATATTAAAAGTTCAAACATACATTAAAACCTAAGTTATTATACCTCTTTTCCTCTTTTCACCCCCCCCTTATGGCTTCCCACAGTGCTCCAACTTCCAGCCCAAAACTTATATTTTCTTCCTCCCTCCTTTTCTCATTGATCCTTTCTACAGGTAACGTATCGGAGCCCTCCTTCTTGAGCGGAGACAAAACTCTGTGAGTCGGAGGCTAAAAAAACTGTGAGCCGGCTCACACTCACTCAGCTTAGAGGGAACATCCACAATTGTGATTTTGCATTTTTAAAAATTAAAAAAAAAATGGAAATGTATGCTCAGGGGTGTGGTGGTTGTTGTTGTTTTTGCCATCGCTCGGAGCCCAGAGTATTTGTGCTAGATCTCTCCTTCCCGTGCCCCCCTGGCTTATACGGAATCCCTTCGCGCTAAAAAAAATAAAGAGAGAAATATTGTGAACAGGAAATCTGTCTCATGGACCACATTAATATGGAAACCAGCATCTCTGACACTAAACCGGCCTATTTATAACTCCCCTGCAAAAGGAACATTTTTACATACAAACAAGAAATGAGCAGCTATCCCGATTGTACCCATCTCGCCTCTGGCCTTTGGCCGTATCAAAAACAAACACAACTGATGTGCCATGACTGATCCAGAAAAGGAAAAACTGTTTTCCAGCTAAGTGTGTGGTTTTTTAAAAAAACCAAAAGATAAAGAAAGAAATAAAGGATAACCAGGTAATTTGAATCATTTCCATGGTCAGCTTAAATGAATCCGTCCAGTTCTTTTGCTGCATACAAATCGTTCTTTAAGGGTTTGTTTATGAGCAAACTCCAGTCAAAGGCTTCTGTGTCTTTCTGAAGCCCTCCGACTTGCAATTCGTAAGAAAAACATTGCTGGATTAGGTCAAAGATTTGTCGGATGCAACAGCCGGTTTCCCGTAGTGGCAAATCAGACGGCCCCAGGAAATCTACGGGTTGAATGGCTGAAGATCAAAATTTGCTGCTGTTGCTGACCTGCAGCAACCGGTATTAACTGTAGACCAACTTCCCATTTTAAAGCCCCCTCAGATAAAAGCCACCCTGACCTTGGTAGCCTGTTCTTGTCAGATCTCGGAAGCTAAACAGGGTTGGCCTCGGTCAGTAATCAATCAACCTTTATCGGCACAACAGACAGAGCTGATACAGAGCTGGTACAGAATGCACAACTCAATTTGCAAAGAATACCGAACGTCATCTTAAAATTTAAAACTTCATAGAAAAAATTTGCAACATGGTTCTGGGCTGTCGATGAAAAGCAGAGCTATTTGGGGGCAGGAATGTACAGGAACGGAGTTCCAGCTGGCTCCTGAATTGGCCACGCCCAGCAGGAACTCATTAGCATAACAGGCCACACCCAACAGCAGGATTGGCTACATGAGGGGTGTGTGGCTTAACATGCAAAGGAGTTCCTGCTACAAAAAAAGCCCTGGGTTTTGACGACAAACAAGGGAAACAGAATAAGAAGCAAAAAGTGGGTGTGGCTGGATGGCCACACTTCTGGTAGCACAGGGGTGTGGTCTAATATGCTAATGAGCTGTACTATCAGTGGGGTGTGGCCTATTATGCTAATGAACTTTTGCTGTTGGGTGTGGCCTATTGTGCTAATGAGTTCGGGCTGGGATTTTTCTAAAAAAATAATCCTGAGTCGAAAAGTAAACCTTACTTTTATCAGGTTTCTCTGAATACTGTCTCAACCAAGGCTCAGCGAATACAAAGCACAAGTCCGAATAAAAAGTACATGAGAGAAATGCCTGTTCTAGAGTTTCTATCTCCCGCTTGGTGCAAAAGCGCAATCTGTTGTCGAATGGGATTTTGGGGGAACCTCCCATATAATACCGCTGATGGCAACACATCAGACCTGGCTAACATTTATGCTTTGCGTTGCCCCGGGATCGTTAAACAAGTTAGCTATTCAGCCCTATGCCCAAAAGGTGAAAGCCCCAAATTGAGGGGTGAGCATCGACTTTTTGCAAGGTTCTTCAGACTCTCAAAGTCGACCAGTCTTTGCCTGATCAGTCTAAAAGCTGACTTTTCTGTGTCCAGAGATAGATTTCCAGTGTTAAACCCTGGTCAGTACTTGGATGGGAGACCACCAAGGAAGTCCAGGGCTGAGACGCAGAGGCAGGCAATGGCAAACCACCTCTTTACGTCTCTTGCCTTGAACACCCTACAGGGGGTGCCGTAAGTCGGCTGTGTCTTGGTGGCACTTTCCACCACTAGGCTAAAGGTCATTGCTGCATCTTGTTTCATAAATGAATGATATATGGTGTGAAGAATAAGTGAGTCCCATAAGTGCATGATATATTTTGTGAAGAAGTATTTTCAATAAAACCAATGCACTTAGCCTGAAGAACATAAGAGAAGCCAATGTTGGATCAGGCCAATGGCCCATCCAGTCCAATACTCTGTGTCACACAGTGGCCAAAACCCAGCTGACATTAGGAGGTCCACCAGTGGGGCCAGAACTCCAGAAGCCCTCCCACTTTGGCCCCCGAGCACCAAGAAGACAGAGTATCACTGCCCCAGACATAAAAACATGAGAGAAGCCATGCTGGATCAGGCCAACAGCCCCTCCCGTCCAATACTCTGTGTCACACAGTGGCCAAAGCCCAGGTGCCATTAGGAGGCCCACCAGTGGGGCCAGAACTCCAGAAGCCCTCCCACTGGGGGGAGCACCAAGATGGCAGAGCATCACTGCCCCAGACATAAGAACAAGAGAGAAGGCATGTTGGATCAGGCCAATGACCCATCCAGTCCAACACTCTCTGTCACAAGTGGCCAAAACCCAGGGGCCCTCAGGAGGTCCACCAGTGGGGCCAGAACTCCAGAAGCTCTCCCACCATGGCCCCCCAAGTACCATTGATACCTTGTGGCTAATAGCCAACGATGGACCTCTGCTCCATATTTTTATCCCCTCTTTTAACTGTCTATGCTTGTAGCTGCCACCACTTCCTGTGGCAATGAAGTTTCTGTGTTAACGATCCTTTGGGTGAAGGCCTGCCTTTTATCTGTTCTAATCCTACTGCTCATTAGTTTCACCAAGCACCCACTGAGAAATGGAGAAAAATACTTCTTTCTCTGCCTCCTCTATCCCATGTATAGTTTTGTAAACCTCGATCACGTCAACCCTCAGTCATCGTTTCTCCAAGCTAAAGGGCCCGAACCTCTTTAAACTTTCTCCATAAGGAAAGCATTCCACCCCCTTAATAATTTTAGATGCCCTTTTTTTGCACTTCTCCCCAATGCCACAATATATATTTTTTGAGCTGAGACGACCAGAACCATACACAGTATTCCAAATGAGGCTGCCCCATAGATTTATACAGGGGCGTTATATTACTGGATGGTTTGTTTTCAGTTCCCTGCCTAATAATCCCCAGCACAGCATTTACCTTTTTTTTATTGCAGTCACTCACTGAGTCGACATTTTCTTTTTTTATTTATACTTTATTTAAGGTTTTCTCATCATACAGCAAAGATACAAAAGCTTTTTTAGAACAGTAAATAAGGTAATATACAAAAGAAGCTTAACAACTTGTGTAATCGATGTCTGTTACAGTTTCGATAATAAATTTATCTAGACTGCTATCTATTCAACTGCTACTCTATAAGAGTAAAAAAAAATTGCTAACATTAAGGAATTAACTCTGCACAAACCCGCTAACAATCCAGTCTACATCTACTAACTTGTCCATGAAATAGATTGATGAAAGAGAAGAAATAGCTTGCAACTTCGCTTTGTAACCAATTCTAATGTTATTAACTGGTTAATGTAAGGAGGGACAAAGCCTTCATCACCACGGCTGAAAGTGTGACCGAGATTCAGGTATGAATTCTTCTTTTGTGAGGAAGTCCAGAATAGGATCCCATGTCCCCATGAACTGGTATTTGATGGGCTGTAGTCCATGGGGTCGCGAAGAGTCGGACTCGACTGTGCGACTGAACAACAACAACAACAACAGTCCACTAAGAACTGATCCCATGATTTACAATACCAGAGTTGTATATTAGGTGGATTAGTGAGGCAGCTACCACAACTCCATGATCTCTGCCCTGGTCAGTTGCCGTCAGTTCAGACCCCATCAACATGTATGCGATTCTTGGCTCCAATGTGCATTACTTTGCATTTGCACACGCTGAACCTCATTTGCCACATTGACGCCCACTCATCGAGCCTTGACAGATTCCTCTGGATTGCCTCACAATCTTCCCTGGTTCTAACTACCTTGAACAACTTAGCATCACCTGCAGACTTAGCCACTTCACTGCTTGCTCCCAACTCCAAATGATTAATGAACAAGCCAAAAAGCACCAGACCTACTACTGAGCCTGTGGTACCCCACCGCTTACCACTGTCCACTGGGAAAACTGCCCATTTATATTCACTCTGTTCCCTGTTACTTAACCAGTTTTTAATCCACAAGAGGACCTGTCCTCTTATCCCAGGGCTGCTGAACTTACTTAGGAGCCTTTGATGAGGAAATTTACCAAAAGCTTTCTGGAAGTCTAGGTAAACAATATCTATTGGGTCCCCCTTCTCCACATGCTTGTTCACCCCCTCAAATAACTCTAAAAAGTGAGTGAAATAAGATTGTCCCTTACAGAATCCATGCTGATTCTTCCTTGATAGCTTTTGTTCCATGTGCTTACTAATTCTATCTTTAATAATGGATTCCACCAACTTACCCGATATCAACAATAGACTGACCAGCCTGTAATTTCCTGGATCTGTTCTGGAACCTTTTTAAAAGATGGGGGTTACATTAGCTAACTTCCAGTCCTTAGGAATGGAGGCAGATTTTAGTGATAGATTGCGTATTTTTGTCAGGAGATCCACAAGTTGACATTTGAGTTCTTTCCAAACCCTTGGATGTATGCCATCTGGGCCTGGCGATTGGTCAGTTTCTAATATGTCCATCAGTTGTAGGAGCTCCTCTCTCATCACCTCAATCCAACTTAGGCCTTTCGTTCAACAACCCTTCTGAAATCGGCAGTTCTGGAGTGGGCAAACATTTCCCATCTTCGACAGTGAAGACAGAGGCAAAAAAAGTCTTCAGCTTCTCTGCCATTTCCCTGTCATCGGCTAGTACTCCTTTTACCCCTTGGTCATCCAAGGGCCCCACTGCCTCCCTGGCTGGTTTCCTGCTTCTAATGTATTTGAAGACATTTTAAATTGTTGGTCTTCATGTTTTTTGCGATATGTTCCTCATATTCCCTTTTTGCCTGCCTGATCACAGACTTGCATTTTATTTGCCACAGCCTGTGCTCCCCTTTATCAGCCTCACTGAAGTCCTGGTCACATGTGGTGGAAAACATGGGGGGGAGGCGTGGCTATTTGTGCCACCGCAATCTAATCCACCCTTACCTGATCCAATGGCAGCAGCGGCGGACTGGGGCTGTTTCCGGTGGCGCGTGTTCCTGGGGTGTGTCAACGCGGCAAGAGGAATGTGCTGGAGCGATCAGATGGAGGCCGTCCATCTGTGGCCTGCCACAAGCGTTTGCTACTGGACTTTCTGAGGTAGTTTTTTTACTCCACAGCTTCGGCCGGACGGTCCAGGTTGGGGGCGGGGGCGTGACGCTTGCCAGATGTGTCCATGTGATCATGCCCATTAAATTTGCCTGGCATTCGTCCCTCTCGCGTGGGTAATTGTGCGTGTGATCGGAGCCTGAGACTAGATTTCCACCGCTTAAAGGGAATCCTTTTTACCTTTCACCGCTTCATTTACTTCATTCGTTAACGATGCAGGCCTTTTAAAATTCCTGTTTGTGCCTTTCCTAACCTGCGGTATACATTTTATCTGAGCTTCTAGGATTGTAGTTTTAAATAGTCTCCAAGCTTTCCTGAAGGGATTTTGACTCTCTTCCCTTTCCATTCAGTTTCTTCTTCACAAGCCCCCTCATTTGAGAGAAGTTAGCCCTTCCAAAGTTAAATGTGGTTGTGTTGGTCTTTTTGGGCATCTCCCTATTTACATAAATGTTAAACTTAATAGCATTATGGTCTTTGTTCCCAACTGGTGCTATCACATTTACATCTCTCACCAGGTCGTGGGCGTTACTTAAGACCAAATCTAAGATCACCTCCCCCTCAGGTAGGATCTGTGACCATCGGCTCCATGGCACAGTCATTGAGAGTATCTGGGAACCTAAATGTTTTTTCCTGACCCAGAGCTTAAGGGAAGAATTCTCTCTCTCTTTCTCTATACAGATTATGCATATATGAACATGCACAGGGGTAATTTGGAGCAGGAGCATGCAGGAGCAGCACTCTGGCAGTTAGAAGCACAGGCGGCGGCAAGCCCCGCCCCCAGCTCCCAGCAGGAGCGCAAAGCAGCATGTGTAGCATTCCTCCTGGGCCCAGATAGGCTACTCTGGGACTGGAATGACAGCCTCCAGAGTGGAAAGACAGTCCCTAGGGGCGGAGCCTGAGCGGTGGGTGTTGCCTTCTGACACACTTCCAGTGATGTCAGGGGGTGTGGCACATGCAAATAAGTTATGCTAATGAGCTCCTACATCTCTTTTTCTTCAAAGTGACCTCTGAACATGCATGCATCATCATTCCCTTCCATCTTAAAGCAGGGGTGTCAAGCATGTGGCCCAGGGGGCAGACCAGGCCCCCGGAGGGCTTCCATCAGGCCCACACTGGAACTGACCATCTCCTGCTTCCAGTTCTTCTGGTGCTGCTGCATCATAGCTTACTTCGCCAGACTCTCTCATTCACTCAACCATTTCATGTTCTAACCTGGGTCCTAGACTCAGAACTCTGAGCATGAGATTTCTGTGGTGAATGTCAATAAATCAAAAGTCGGTTTGCAGCTCACAGATACACACCCGAAGAGTATACTCAGGATTGCAACAGCACAGACATCTTGATGCAATAATTCAGAGCAAGAGGTTACAGAGGTTATCAGACACTGTTAAATAAACAAAACATTGCAAGAGTGCGAATGTTTTGAGCATGTTTTTATTTTAAGTAAAAAAACCCCTCTTTCTGTTTGTGTCCTTTATAAAGTCTTTCTCTCCGCTACCTGGCATTACATTTTATGACACACACGGCTCGGCCCAACAAGGTCTCATTTATGTCAGATCCGGCCCTCGTAACAAATGAGTTCGACACCCCTGTCTTAAAGGGATTAGGCTATCTCAGGTCTGACTTATTCAGATGCTCTTTTCTGGGTAACCCCATCTTTGGACACGAGATGGACAGCATTGGAGACTTCTCCACGCTGGCCCCTGACTGACGGAACTCACTCTGCACTCCCATTGGCCAATCACCTCCAAGTTGAGGTTGCATGTGAAAAGTGAAAACATTTTTCATTTTACCCAGCTGCCAATCCCTGCAGGTATGGATCAAGTGTATCATTAGACAGCCAGTTTAGCGTAGCAGTTAAGAGTGCAGACGCTAATCTGGGAGAACCGGGTTTGATTCCCCACTCCTCCACTTGCAGCTGTTGGATGACCTTGGCCAAGCCATAGGTCTGTCAGAGCTGTTCTGGAAAGAGCAGTTTCTGTCAGAGCTCTCTCAGCCCTCCCTACCTCACAGGGTGTCTGTTGTGGGGAGTTCTCTGAGAACTTCAGCCCCAGCAGAATGTTTTTTTGCCCCACAAGCCACAGAATCATGGCTACAGGCCTGCAGCACTCTATCCACTACACTGCACTGGCTCTCAAGATGATTTGAGATAACCAACCTAGCCAGGCAGTAGGCATGACTAATACTTGTCCACACTGGGCCAGGAGATGGGCAGAGTTTTCTTCCCTCGTCCCTAATTAGATTTCCAGCAAAGTCTGTATTGAGAGGGAGCTCCTGAAAGGGCAGATTCTTGTCCTGCTAACATGGGTCATTACTCATTGCCAAATAGTGAGGAGTCAAAAGAATAGAAGAACATAAGAAGCGCCCCGCTGGATCAGACCAATGATCCATCTAGTCCAGCATCCCATCTCATACAGTGGCCAACCAGTTCCTCTGGAGGGCCAGCAACAGGGCAGAGAGGCTGAGGCCTTCCCCTGGTAAGAACATCAGAAGAACCCTGCTGGATCAGACCAGTGAAGGTCCATCCAGTCCAGCATCCTGCCTTGCACAGTGGCCAACCATTCCTCTGGAGGGGCAACAACAGGGCAGAGAGGCTGAGACCTTCCCCAATAAGAACACAAGAAGAGCCCTGTTGGATGAGACCAGTGGTCCATCTAGTCCAGCATCCTCACACAGTAGCCAACTAGTTCCTCTGGATGGCCAACAACGGGGCGTAGAGGCCGAGGCCTTCCCCTGAGAAGAACATAAGAACAGCCCTGCTGGATCAGACCAGTAGTCCATCTAGTCCAGCATCACACAGTCACCAACCAGTTCCTCTGGAGGGCCAGCAACAGGGCATAGAGGCCAAGGCCTTTAACTGATGTTGCCTTCTGGCTCTAGGTCCTGGTTCTCCTCAGTCACCGTGGCTAGTAGCCACTGATAGACTTATCCTCCACGAATCTATCAAATCCCCTTTTAAAGCTTGGGCCACCGCTACCTCCTCTAGCAGAGCATTTTATTACTCTCTGTGTAAAGTAGTGTTTCCTTGTGTCTGTCCTGAACCTACTGCCCATCAGCTTCTTTGGATGCCCTCGAGTTCTAGTCTTTGGGGAGAGGGAGAGAAGTCTCTCCTGGTCCACTCTCTCTCCACCTCATGCATAATTTTATAAACCCCTCTCATTTCCTCCCTTCGTCGTCTCTTTTCCAAACTGAAAAATCCCAGACTCTTGATCCACCTCCAGGAAATCTGGTTAATGAGCCCCAGAGTTCTCATGGCAGCCAGGCTATTTCCCATTGCACGTACTGGGGTGCCAAGCTTAGGGAGCAGAACAAGGTTCGAGTCCGGCAGCACCTTAAAGATCAACAAGATTGCCAGAGTGTAAGCTTTCGAGAATCAAAGCTCTTTGTCAGACACCGGGGTCAACTCTCAAAAACTCGTACTCTGAAAATCTTGTCGGGCTTTAAGCTCCCAGTGGACTTGAATCTTGCTTTTCTCCAGCAGACCAACATAGCTACCCATCTGATACCTCAACAGAGGCTGAGTGCAGACTGGCAGTTTGCCCTGAGATAGGGACGTTTCAGCAACATTTCACAACTGGATTAAAGGGGGCATTCACACAGGCACATCTGCCTGGCGTTCCCCACCCGTCGTCAACCCGTGTTGTTCCGCTTCGCTCCCGCGTTTAAAAGATACCTGGTGAAAGTGGTAGCAAATCCCGGAGAGCGCGTTTATCCCGCTTCATTCCACTTCTGGGAAGTGTGAACGCCAACCCGAAAAGCTGGGAACAACCCACGGTAATAATGTCCGCCGGGTGTTTCAGCGCAAGGTGCACTTGATTGCCCTGGAGAGGCAGCAGCGATATGATTGGATGTGCTCCGCTCTTGGGATCCTCCCCAAATTGCCCTGATGCACTTATGCACATGAGCACATATGTGCAAATGTGCACGTGCACATAGCCGAATTACCAGGAAAAAGCCATTTAAGCCGTGCCTCCGGGCCAGCAGTCTGAATGCTCCCTCACGCCTCCTCCCGGTATGCTCCCGCATCAGTCGGCGCAGTGTGACCGGGAAAACCCAGAACAGTTTGTTCCGGGGCTTTTTTGCCACGACTCGCTCCCGCTTCAAACTGCCAGTCTGAACTCAGCCCGAGAATCTCTGGTGTGATATCAAACAATGGACTCCTTCAAGCCTCGGATTGTGCTGGGCCAGAGGATCTTGGGGGGCAAAGACATCGCCCTTGGTGAAGGTGGGGTGCCTTGGGGCAACATCACATTGGAACTCAAAGGATGCGGTGTGGAGGAAACAAACAAATTCTGCCCAGGGAAGCAATAGGGCTTGAGCACTCCCCCCTCCCCCATACACACCTATTTACATTTGTATGGCACATCTTTCAGGCAGGCGTGATCTCAAGCTTCCTATTCAATGTTTCCTCGAAACAGCTAGCGCCTGCTATTTTTAACCATTCACCGAAATCCATTTGCCCCCTTTAGATGTAATTAAAATGAAATTCGTCTTCCTTGATGCGCCTGGAGAGAGGCAAAACACAGACCCAGATCAGCTGTCAAATGCAAAAGAGGCAGTCTCCCGCGTGGTACTTACTCTGGCCAAGTGTCCTCTGCTTTCTTATATGGCAGAAATCGGATCCCATTTGCTGCTCGTCAGTTGAAGCAGGACTCAGCCGAAAGAGGAGGAGGAGGAGGAGATTGGATTTATACCCTGCCCTTCATGTGGAGTTTCGGAGCGACTTACAATCTCCTCCCCTTCTCTTTGCAACAGACACTCTGTGAGGTGGGTGGGGATGAGAGAGCTCTGAGAGAACTGTGACTGGCCCAAGGTCACCCAGCAGCTGCATGTGGAGGACAAGTGGGGAATCAAACCTGTTTCTCCCGGATTAGAGTCCGTCACTCCTAACCACTACACCAGACTGGAAGGGAGGGAGATCTCTTGCAGGATCCCTAGCTGAGCATTCTGCAGAAGGTACCATCTCTAATCCCTTGTACAAGCAGTTCAGGCAGCACGAAAGACCTTAGGGAGAGGCCGTGGCTCAGTGGTAGAGCATCTGCTTGTCATGCAGAAGGTCCCAGGTCCAACCCTTGGCATCTCCAGTTAAAAGGGATTGGGTGAGAGACAACGAGAAAGGCCTAGTCTAGCTGAGACCTCAGAAAGCCGCTGCCAGTCCGAGTAGACGATACTGACTTTGGTGGATCAGTGGTCTGAGAGCCAGTTTGGTGTAGTGGTTAAGTGTGCGGACTCTAATCTGGGAGAATCGGGTTTGATTCCCCCCACTCCTCCACTTGCACCTGCTGATGTGACCTTGGGTCAGTCACAAGCTCCGGCACAGCTGTTCCTGAAAGAGCAGTTCGTGTTATAGTTCTCTCAGCCCCGCCTACCTCACAGGGTGTCTGTTGTGGGGAGGGGAAGGGAAAGGAATTTGTCAGCCGCTCTGAGACTCCAAGTGAAGGGCGGGGTATAAATCCAATCTCCTCCTCCTCCTCCTCCTCTTCTTCTTCTTCTTCTTCTGATGACAGCATGAGGCAGCTTGCTGTGGGCACCTTGGGCTGAATACCTTGGAGTCCCCTCAGGAGGGTCCAACTCTTGGCATCTGAATTTATCTTCAGCGCCAGCTCTGGCATTTGGGGAGGCATTTGGGCGAGATGTCTACAGTTTAGTATAGTGGTTAGGATCGGCGGACTCTAACCTGGGAGAACCGGGTTTGATTCTTCACTTCTCCTCCACATGCAGCTGCTGGTGTAGCCTTAGGTCAGTCACAAGTTCTCTCAGAGATGTTCTCTCAGGAGCAGTCCTGGAAAGAGCTCTCTCAGCCCCGCCTACCTCACAGGCAATGCTTCCTCTGAGCGGTGGAGTCTTGTGAGCAAAAATTCTACTTTGTGAGACTACTGGCATTAAAGTTGTGAGCATAGATTAGTTTGCTCTGGAGCCATCCTTCCTGAGCTGAGATGAAAATGTGTGAGTTGGAGGCTAAAAGACTGTGAGCTAGCTCACACTAACTCTGCTTAGAGGGAACACAGCTCACAGGGTATCTGTTGTAGGGAGAGGAAGGGAAGGAGGTTTTAAGCTGCTCTGAGATGCCAAGTGAATCCAATCTCTTCTTCTTCTCTTCTCAGCGGCCTCTGTGGGAAGAAGAAGAGATTGGATTTATACCCCGCCCTTCACTACCCAAAGGAGTCTCAGAGCAGCTTACAAACTCCTTTCCCTTCCCCTCCCCACAACAGACACCCTGTGAGGTAGAAGAAGAAGAAGAAGAGATTGGATTTATACCCCGCCCTTCACTACCCAAAGGAGTCTCAGAGCGGCTTACAAACTCCTTTCCCTTCCCCTCCCCACAACAGACACCCTGTGAGGTAGAAGAAGAAGAAGAAGAGATTGGATTTATACCCCGCCCTTCACTACCCAAAGGAGTCTCAGAGCAGCTGACAAACTCCTTTCCCTTCCCCTCCCCACAACAGACACCCTGTGAGGTAGAAGAAGAAGAAGAAGAGATTGGATTTATACCCCGCCCTTCACTACCCAAAGGAGTCTCAGAGCAGCTTACAAACTCCTTTCCCTTCCTCTCCCCACAACAGACACCCTGTGAGGTAGAAGAAGAAGAAGAAGAGATTGGATTTATACCCCGCCCTTCACTACCCAAAGGAGTCTCAGAGCAGCTTACAAACTCCTTTCCCTTCCCCTCCCCACAACAGACACCCTGTGAGGTAGAAGAAGAAGAAGAAGAGATTGGATTTATACCCCGCCCAACACTACCCAAAGGAGTCTCAGAGCGGCTTACAAACTCCTTTCCCTTCCCTCCCCACAACAGACACCCTGTGAGGTAGAAGAAGAAGAAGAAGAGATTGGATTTATACCCCGCCCTTCACTACCCAAAGGAGTCTCAGAGCAGCTTACAAACTCCTTTCCCTTCCCCTCCCCACAACAGACACCCTGTGAGGTAGAAGAAGAAGAAGAAGAGATTGGATTTATACCCCGCCCTTCACTACCCAAAGGAGTCTCAGAGCAGTTTACAAACTCCTTTCCCTTCCCCTCCCCACAACAGACACCCTGTGAGGTAGAAGAAGAAGAGATTGGATTTATACCCCGCCCTTCACTACTCGAAGCAGTCTCAGAGTGGCTTACAAACTCCTTTCCTTTCCCTTCCCCTCCCCACAACAGACACCCCTGTGAGGTAGAAGAAGAAGAAGAGATTGGATTTATACCCTGCCCTTCACTACCTGAAGGATTCTCAGAGCAGCTTACAAACTCCTTCCCCTTCCCCTCCCCACAACAGACACCCTGTGAGGTAGGTGGGGCTGAGAGAGCTCTGACAGAAACCGCTGTTTTTCAAGAACAGCTAAGAACACAAGAGAAGCCAATGTTGAATCAGGCCAATGGCCCATCTAGTCCAACACTCTGTCACACAGCGGCCAAAATATACCAGGTGCCATCAGGAGGTCCAGCAGTGGGGCCAGGACACTAGAAGCCCTCCCACTGCTGCCCCCTCCAGCACCAAGAATAGAGTGCATCACCTGTCCCAGACTGAGAGCTCCCATCTATACCCTGTAGCTCATAGCCACTGATGGACTTCTGCTCCAGATGTTTATCTAATTCCCTCTTGAAACTGTCCATGCTTGTAGCTGCCACCAACTCCTGCGGCAGTGAAAAAAAGAAAAGAAAAGAACAGCTGTGTCAGAACCAATGTTCCCTCTAAGCTGAGTTAGTGTGGACTAGCTCACGGTTTTTTACCTCCAGCTCATACATTTTTGTCTTAACTCAGGAAGGAGGGCTCCAGAACAAACTCATTTATGCGGCAGTCAAATTGCTCACTCACAACTTCAATGCCAGTAGCTCACAAAGTAGTTTTGCTCACAAGCAGGTCTCTTTTTTTGTAGCAGGGACTCCTTTGCATATTAGGCCACACACCCCTGATGTAGCCAATCCTCCAAGAGCTTACAGTAGCCCCTGTAAGAAGAGCTCTGTCAGCTCTCGGAGGATTGGCTACATTGGGGGGAGTGCGACCTAATATGCAAAGGAGTCCCTGCTACAAAACAGAGCCCTGCTTACAAGACTCCACAGCTTAGAGGGGGCATTGGTCAGAGCTATGGCTTGCCCAAGGCTATCCAGCAGGTGCCAGTGGAGGAGCGGGGAATCAAACCTGGTTCTCCCAGCATAGAGTCTACACATTTAACCACTACGCCAAACAGCCAGGACTGGGCCCACCTCTGTACCACTGCCCATCTGATAGTTCTCTTCCTCGGGGCCTAATCCCTGCTGTCCCCAAGACAGGAAGGATGGAAATGGCCACTGCTCACTCATTGCTTCTGCTCAAAGGGAGCGAGTAGGGTTGCCCCGTCTGGGTTGGGAAATTCCTGGAGATCTAGGGCCGGAACCTGGGGAAGGCAGGGTTTGGGGTGGGAAGGGTTTGGGGTAGGAAGGGAACTCAGTGGAATATAAAGCCACTTTCCGAAGCAGCCATTTCCTCCGGAGGAACTGATCTCGGTAGTATGGAGATCAGTCATAATTCTGGGAGATCGCCAGCTATCACCTGGAGGTTGGCATCCCGGTGGGCTGTGAGGAGGAAACGCACGCTGTTGGGAGGGCAGAGGGACCCTGACTTCAGAACGGCCCTTGAGAGGTGCCCACCCTGACGATGTTTTATGTTCTGCACGTCGAAAGCTGTGGTTCCCGACCACAGTTCCCTCTAAGCTGAGTCAGTGTGAGGCAGCTCACGGGTTTTTAGCCTCCGGCTCAGACATTTTTGTCTTAGCTCAAGAAGGGCTGGCTCCAGCGCAAACTGATTTATGCAGCAGCCAAATGGCTCACCCACAACTTTGATATGAGTCGCTCACGAAGTAGAATTTTTGCTCACAAGACTCCACAGCTTAGAGGGAACATTGGTCCCGACATGTCTATAGATAGCAGGGTTCCTCCTACCCGTTAGGGGCTCACTGGGAGGGACATCTTGTTCAGGAGAGCATAGCCTTTAGTTGCACCACAATCTCTTTTCAACAAAGAAACATACAGCCCAGTTTCCTGCAGCTGCTTTTCATTTTTACAAAGCATGGTGATTGTTCAGCCCATCTCCCCTGCGATATATTTGTTGTTGTTCAGTCACACAGTCGAGTCCGACTCTTCGCGACCCCATGGACCAGATTACGCCAGGCCCTCCTGTCTTCTGCTGTCCGCTGAAGTTTGCTCAATTTCATGTTCGTTGCATCGATGACACTGTCTAACCATCTCATCCTTTGCCGTCCCCTTCTTCTTTGACCTTCCGTCTTTCCCAGCATCAGGGTCTTCTCCAGTGAATGCTCCCTTCTCATTGGGTGGCCAAAGTATTTGAGCTTCAACTTCAGGATCTGGCCTTCCAGGGAACAGTCAGGGTTGATTTCTTTTAGGATTGACTGATTTGATCTCCTTGCAGTCCAAGGGACTCTCAAGAGTCTTCTCCAGAACCATAATTCGAAAGAATCTATTCTTCGGCTCTCGACCTTCCTTATAGTTTGCGATATATAGTTTGGCTCAAAATGTGTTGCTTTCAGCACTTTCACAAACAGTAAAAAAACTTTCACACACAGCCCATCTTCAGTCCACTTCCAATGCACTTTGCAGCTGGATTTTGCCATGCGAGATGGTGAAATCCCCTCGCAAATGGTCGCTGAAGCAGAATGAAATTGCATTATTTAGCATGTCTCGGTGGTCGACTGCCAGCTCACCCTGGAAGATTCCTGGTGCTAAAAACGTGACTTTCCTGGCAAAGCCGAAGCCAGGTTGGAAATTTAAAACTGGCACAGGGAACCTGATCATAAAAAGAGTTTGGTTTGATTTGTTCCACAGTCACATAAAATCCCACCTCTGGCATGAATTTCTTGCTTTAAGATATGAAGTTGATGTTATTCAATGTCATGGTCAAGTGCAACTTGTCACGAACCCATGGACCGCATCACGCCAGGCCCTCCGGTCTTCCATCATCCTCTGGAGTTTGCTCAATTTCATGCCCGTTGCATCAATAACACTGCCTGACCATCTCATCCTTTGTTGTCCCCTTCTTTGACCTTCAATCTTTCCTGGCACCAGGGTCTTCTCCAGGGAGTGCGCCCTTCTCATTTGCTGGCCAAAGTACTTGAGCTTCAGTGTCAGGATTTCCTTTAGGATTGATTGATTTCATCTCCTTGCAGTCCAAGGGACTCCCAAGAGTTTTCTCCAGTACCATAATAATTCAAGATTAAAAAAGATATTAAGAATCTCACCCCATTTTGTCTGCTTGGGTTTAAGAAATCTCTCTGGAATATATTTAGCAAAAAAAATATCTAGATTAACACTCACTTTGAAAACTTTTATCACGTCTTGTCTCCTTTGACCCAACATTGACGTTCTATGTATTTTAACCCTGTGTTTTAGTTTAGTTTAATGATGTGTGTTTTCCAGGGAGAGGAACGGGGGGACAGGACTCGATTGTCATGGTTTTAAAATGTGATTTTTTTCCAGTTACATTTCAGATTGTTAGCCTCTTTCCTGGCCCTCATGAGGGTAGAATGGTGGAATATAAATCTTGCCAAAAATAAATAGATTAATAATGTAGATGGAGGTGGATAGCCATGTTATTCTGGTAAAGCGGAACAAAATTTGAGTTCGGTAGTACTTTAAAGACCAATTTTCCAGATATCTGAGGAACTCAGTTTTGACTCACAGAAGTTCATACCCTGGCAAATTTTGTTGATCTTTAAAGTCTTTTTTTTTTTTTAAATGTGATTATTCTGAGTGTCTTTGCGGACTTCACAAGGTATCACTGAAGCTCACTAAAATAAAAAAAACCTTCTTCATTTTGTAAATGAAATTGACATCTGAATATATGAGGGATATCTTGCTGTGGATTCTTTCCAGCGCCTTTTTGAAAGTGAACTTTTATGACAGAACATAAGAACCTTTGTTGTTGTTGTTGTTCAGTCGCACAATCGAGTCCAACTCTTCGCGACCCCATGGACCAGGTCACGCCAGGCCCTCCTGTCTTCCGCTGTCCGCTGAAGTTTGCTCAATTTCATGTTCGTTGCATCGATGACACTGTCTAACCATCTCATCCTTTGCCGTCTGTCCCCTTCTTCTTTGACCTTCAATCTTTCCCAGCATCAGGGTCTTCTCCAGTGAGGGCTCCCTTCTCATTTGGTGGCCAAAGTATTTGAGCTTCAGCTTCAGGATCTGGCCTTCCAGGGAACAGTCAGGGTTGATTTCTTTTAGGATTGACTGATTTGATCTCCTTGCAGTCCAAGAGACTCTCAAGAGTCTTCTCCAGCACCAAAGTTCAAAAGAATCTATTCTTCGGCGCTCGGCCTTCCTTTTTTTTTTAATATAAACTCTCCTAAAAATGAGAGGACTTTACTGCTTTTTATAGAGAAAGGGGGAAGGGTATACAGAGGGACAAAGAAAAGAAGTGAGTGAATTTCCTGTTAGTATGTTAAAATTTTTGTTAGTAAAAAATAAAGTTCATGGCTTCTCCCGTGGTTGAACAATCTTCTTTTCATCTTACTAAAAGTCCAAACCAGATCTGTTAAAAAGATTAGTAAAGTCCTTTGGGGTTAATTGTTAATATACTCCATTCTTGCGCGTCACGAACAAATCATATCTTGGAGTGCCTTCCTTTCAAATCTCTTAAATTGTACGATGGGCCCTTCTTTGCTTTTCCCTCCTCTGATTCTCCTTCCTCCTCCTCCGGGCCACTGTCTTCTTCGCTGCAACGCTCGGCCTTCCTTATAGTCCAACTCTCGCAGCCATGCATTACTACGGGGAATACCATTGCTTTGACCATGTGGACTTTTATTGGCAGGGTGATGGCTGACATCAAGCAGAGACATAAGAACCTACCTTGGACCAAATCACTGCCTTTATCCACTCTCCAAATAATAACTGAAGAAAAATAACAAATTAACTCTAAGTGAACCTCTTTTTTAATATACCAATTTACTAAGTACATGAATACCAAAAAGGTAGAAATAACACCTCTGTGTCCATTTGACAAAATCATTTACACAGGGCAAGTCTACTGATTAACAAATCCCTTTCAATCACTATATTCTGACAAACCTATAGAAAAGCTATATTTAAGTAGTTACAATAAGTACATACTCCATGTATGTTGTGTGTTAGCTTGTTTTTATTTGTAGTTATTGTCTCTCTTTTCTCTATCTTTAAAACTAATAAATTCTTTTTTTAATTAAAGAAAAGCTAATCAATACTAATAAACAGTGCAATACAGCTAAGAGGTATCCTTTTTCATGGATTATAACGCTGGAAGTGTGGTGCTGGAGAAGACACTTGAGAGTCCCTTGGACTGCAAGGAGATTGAATCAGTCAATCCTAAAAGAAATCAACCCTGACTGTTCCCTGGAAGGCCAGAGACTGAAGTGGAAGCTACAATACTTTGGCCACCAAATGAGAAGGGAGCACTCCCTGGAGAAGACCCTGATGCTGGGAAAGACTAAAGGTCAAAGAAGAGATGGTTAGACATAAGAACATAAAAACATAAGAGAAGCCAATTTTGGATCAGGCCAATGGCCCATCCAGTCCAACACTCTGTCACACAGCAGCCAAAAATACCAGGTGCCATCAGGAGGTCCAGCAGTGGGGCCAGGACACTAGAAGCCCTCCCACTGCTGCCCACCCCCCCAAGCACCAAGAATACAGAGCATCACTTGACCCAGACTGAGAGTTCCTATCTATACCTTGTGGCTAACTTTATCAAAAGCAGTGTTATCGATGCAACGGACATGAAATTGAGCAAACTCCAGAGCACAACAGAAGACAGGAGGGCCTGGCGTGATGTGGTCCATGGGGCCGCAAAGAGTCGGACTCGACTGGGCGACTGAACAACAACACACTTTAACGGTGCATGGATGCTTTTATTCCTATATGCTTTATGAGAAGCAAATCATAAAGACGAAAGTTGTCTCAGATGACATTGAGAGGCCTCTTCTCCATGCAAAGGCAGTCTCCAGCCTTGGGAGGGGGGGTGGTATCTGGAGGACCTGTTTTGTAGAACTGCCTCAAAGACAGATCTGCTTGTTAGTAGTCAAGTCAAAAGAGCCTTCAATCTCTTATCCCTTCAATCACTGGCATTTTGCATCTTTCTAGCATCAAAAACATCTTCACTTCCTCACACCTGGCAATGAGCCTTAGAGTCTCACCTTTCTAGGAATGTTGCCTTCATCCACTCTCCAGCAACTCAGGTAGAGAAAGGTCTGTTAGGGTTGCCAGGTAGCACCTGACAACTGGTGGAGACATGGGCAGCCATGACCCTGGCTGTGCCACTATGTCACTTCTGGTTAAAAAAGAGAGAGAGAGGAAGTGCCATAGGGTAGCTCTAGGAATTTCTGGAAACTCTGTAGTTTTACCATAGAGATCCCAGTGATTCCTAGAGCTACCCTATGTCACGTCTGTGTTTTTTTTTTTTTTTAAACCCCTGTTATTGACTTCATGGTGCACACAACACCAAATTTTTAAGAAAAAAAATTCTCCTGCTGTTGCTCAGATCAGCAGCAAGTGATGGGAGCTGTGGGAGGAGGATCCTCACCCCATCGGGGGCTTGGTGGCCGTGCTCTTTCCCAGTAGTGATGCCTCAGTTCACTGTCAAGTCCTGGCCAGTTGCAGTGAGCATCTCCTTGGGAGGGGGTGAGTCTCGGGAGTGGGAATTCGAGGCAAAGTCAGTTGGTGAAACCTCAGACCCCTGGGGGTAGTCGGTCGTTACTTCATGCCGCACTCTCCTACCTGGGCTTGTTTCAGAGTCCCGTGTCTGCCAAGGGCGGCTAGTAGTTGGCCCGTGTGGTCGTCCTTTCTCTTTCTGCTTCTGGGCCTCCCACCTTCTCTGAACACTGGCCTCCTTCACACAACAACTCCGGTCTCCATAAGCCCAGGTGACATCCTCCCTGGTTTGCCTTCCTCCCCCTCTTTATTCCCCTCTCCAATGCTCACCCCGCCCTGCAGGAGGCTGGCCATTGGGCTGGTCAACCCTGGCTTTTCCCCCGAGGAGACCCAGCTCTCCTCTTCACGGTCTGGCTATCGCCACTGCCAGAGCCATGCCCCTCCTCCGCCTTGACCTCCCTTTGCAGCTGGGGTTCTCTGGGCAGGGTGAGGAGGGAGCAGCCCCGGCCCTCCCTCGAACCCCTGAAGGGGCTGACCAGGCAGCAGCTGGTGATAACAGGGGACTCCGGCAGTACCCAGTCTTGACGGTGGCTCTGAACCCTCTCCTTGGGCCCTGGAGGGCAGGCGCACGGTTGGCCCTCTCCTTCGTCTGTGGGGCCAACTGTCAAGCTGCCGGTGGGGTGGTAGGGCAGGAGGGTCTGGGAGGAGGGCCCCTCCTGACATTCACTTAACTGGAGATACCAGGGCTTGAACTTGGGACTTCTATAAAAAATGACGTGCTCCACCACCAAGCCTCAGCTCCCAGTAGAGAGCTCCACTTCACCACAGATCCGGCTCTCTGTTCACCACCAGTTGATACACCACACAAATGCAAAACTTTTAATTCCGAAACGAGCAGCTCTCCAATAAGCGCGGTCGGCTTTTGGCGCATGCCTCCTCGCAGGTTCAGCTGATTTCAATGCACACAGCTGACTGTACCAGGCAGGTCCGTTGCTCCTCTGGCGTTATCATTATTCATTTTGCCTTCCAGCGGGATAACTGGCCTCCCACTCTTTGGCAGCAAAGGGCAAGTTTCTTAGAATAAGTTGTACTGAGAAGCAGGTGGAAAGGAAGCCAGTCGCAGCCTCGACACTTGTTAACGTCGAGGCTTTTCCGACCCTCGAGACATTCTCCCCCTCCCATAGTGTCAGTCATTTGTGTGCTAAATCTCAAACCCTTCAGAACAGCAACAGAGAGAGCAGAACGAAGAGAGTTATTTCCCCATCAGACAGAGATGCTCCTTTGTGTCCAAAACATGAACTCCAGAAACCTCCGGGTCTTCATCTTCTTGAGCCTCACATCTCAGGTAAGTAAACAGACAGAAAGATTTTTCTTCCTTTGCCAATTGGGTCACGTCTGCTCAGAACAAATGCGCTGATAATAACCGACGTCCTCTCGTTCATTTAGCTTCGATATGGTTGACTCTGTGGAAGATGCCCAGAGAGGGACAGATCTTAGCAGAGGCATTTGGTGGGATTTCTCCCCCTGTCAGAGTTGTGCTACTTAATTACGAATGCTTTATATGAATGGGAAAGAGACATCAATTTTATATTCCCTGAAGTTCTGTAGAGAAGGGTAACCCACTGAAAAAAATATTAAGGGCTTGTTTTGGTGTAATGGAGGGATAGTCGGAAAACATTGCCAGATTACAGTCATTAGCTTCCATAAGTATTGCGTCCAGAAAGGCTGTTATTAAAAGTTATAGCCAGTCACATCAAATAAGTAATGGGGGAAGGAGAGTCGCCAATTTGCAAATCTGACCTAGATAATTTTGTTCCGCAGTAATACCATCCAAAAGGGATGACATGATTTCGGGGGTGGGGGGAGAGAAATGATCCCAAATGGAATTCTCTTGCAGTTCAAATGTAATTGTTCCCAGCATTGTGGATTCTGGTGGAGTCAGGGATTTTAGGGGGGACAATCCAGTCTGTGAAAATACGGGATAGACAATGTCGATCTTTACAATTATTGATTGCCTTAAAGTTTCTCAGCTTACCTGGAGATCTGACTTGTTCGAAACATCCCTTATAAACAAATTCCCCCAAAGGACAAAGAAAAGTTTCAGTGTTCAAAGGTTTACAACTGAAATTTTGCCCTGTGCTGAATTCGTGTTACCTTTTGTTCGAATTCGTTTTTGAACATACATCCTTCCCCGTGGAAGGATACAAGCTGGGTCCACCTTGAATATTCGGCAACTTATATCATCAGTTAGAAAACCTCAGGATTTGGCTAGAGTAGATTTTTTTTTTCTGAAAAAAAAAAGTTTCAGGTTGTGTGAACACCCATCATTTTTAGGTGCTTTTCTGTGCAGTCCCCCCCACCCCCCTGGATATTTAAGAACATAAGGAGAGCTTTGTCATGTGTTGTCGAAGGCTTCCACGGCCGGAGTTCATTGGCTGTTGTAGATCTTCCGAGTTGTGTGGCCGTGGTCTCGGCATTGTAGGACCTGACGTTTCGCCAGCAGCTGTGACTGGCATCCTCAGAGGTATAACACAGAAAGATGGAGGACTCTCTGTGTCAAGGTCACATGGCTACCCTGTGAATTAATGTCCTCTAAAATGTCCTCTCATCAACAGCCTTGCTCAGGTCTTGCAAACTGAGGGTCATGGCTTCCTTGTTTGAGCCCATCCATCTCAGGTTGGATCTCCCTCTTTGCCTGCTACCTTCAACTTTTCCTAGCGTTATTGTCTTTTCCGGTGACTCTTTCTCATGATGTGACCCAAGTACAATAGCCTCAGTTTGGTCATTTTAGCTTCTTCTTCTTCTTTAATACATTTTATTACTTAACCAGAACAAAATATGCAATACTCTAATACACGTCATGTCATAAACCCTTAAAACGGAGAAGTTAAAATTAAGAACTATTTACGATCGGAGAGAAGTAAAGGGGAAGGCACAATTTTTTCCCCTCTCAATTAATTCAAAAACAGGCCATAGTCCTTCCTCTCTGGGATAATATTATTGCACTTGAGATATTCTATCCCCATATTCCACCCCTTTTCCTCCTGACTAGCTTTCCACATATTTATGACATTTTCCTCAAGGATGGAATAGTTTGTTATTCTACACATTACATACACCTCCCATATTTTATTATACCATTGCATCTTGGTAGGTGGTGTATGTATCCGATTTCTGGTGTTTAACTATTAATAACCTTGCCGCTGCCAACCAGGGCCGGCCCCAGGTGTCTGGGCACCCTAGGCAGGACAGCCTGGGGCGCCCACCCCACCGGGGATGCCAACCTCCCAGTGGGGCCTGGAGATGGCCCAGCGCCCAGGAGAGCCGAGGAAGGGGTGGGCTTAGAAGCCCCCCTTCCCTCACAGGGGCAGCGGGGCGGCTCTCCCGGGTGCCTCTCAGCTGCGAAGCACCCAGGAGAGCCGGGGAAGGGGCGGGCTTAGAAGCCCCCCTTCCCTCCCAGGGGTGGCAGCGTGGCTCTTCCAGGTGCCTCGCAGCCACGAGGCACCTAGGAGAGCTGGGGCTGCCGGCGTTGGGCGGCCCGGGGGATTTTCACAGGGGGGTGGGGGGCATTTTGGCACCCCTACAGGGCCGGTGCCCTAGGCGAGCACCTAGCTCGCCTAGTGGGCGAGCTGGCCCTGCTGCCAACAATATTGAAATCAAAGTTATGGCCCCGTTCACACTGAGCATTTGCCCCGCTGAAGGCACAGGAGCCCTGCGTAGGGCTCCCGTGGCCAACCCATGGCTTCCCGTGGAAAATGCGGAGTAAAAAACTACTAGGTCCAAAGTACTAGTTTCCAGAAACCCCGGGGCAAAGGCTGGCATCTGATCGCAGGAGCGCCAGTATCCTGCGGCTTCTGACGCCCACCCATGTCCCTGGGGTTGTAAGTGTCCATGGGATGCACACCAACGCTGAACAGCGCATGCACACACATGACACTGACAGCGGCCCGCCCCCCCAATGGCACATGTGCACTTCGCAACACTTCACACTTGCGTGGTCTGCTGTGCTGCTTTTTTGCTGTGCTGCGGCAGCGCGGTGTGATCGGGATACAGAGCTGGAGCGTGGCAACCTGGTGTGGCCTCTGTGATCGGGCTACCGTGCCTTATTTAGCCCCCACATTTTCTGGCCCATATGACCAGGGCCATTATATTCTTTTGTCAGCATACAATTGTGCCAAATAGCAAACAGGAACACTTTAAAGAAACGTAAACAATTTTTAAAATCTCCTCATAAACTTCCCTCCAAAAGACCTGAATAACCGGGCAATCCCACCAGATATGGCAGGGGGTTCCTTTCATTCGACATTTCCTCCAACAATTTGGACTAGCAGTTTTAAAAATTGTTTTGAGCTTAGAAGAGCTCATTTTAGCTTCTAGGGAGAGTGCAGGCTTGACTTGATCCAGAAGAGCTTTCCAAGGTCAAATCAAAACCTCATCTTCTCCAGAGTCCAGAGGGCCCAAAGAAAGAACCCCTTGTCTGACAAAGGGAGCTTTGACTTTTGAAAGCTTATATCCTGAAATTCTTGTTGGTCTCTGTGTTGCTACTGGAACCGAATCTCACTGCTCAGAAGAATTGTGGCTGTAGGAATTTATTTCAATATTCTTTCATGTGAAACTTCGCTTCTGAGGCTCAGCTCAGGGTAAGCGGTTGGATGTTGATTTAGAAGAAGAAGAAGAAGAGAAGAGTTTGGATTTATACCCCGCCCTTCACTGCCCAAAGGCGTCTCAGAGCGGCTGACAAACTCCTTTCCCTTCCCCTCCCCACAACAGACACCCTGTGAGGTAGGCGGGGCTGAGAGAACTTCTGACAGAAACTGTCCTTGAGAGAACAGCTGTGCCAGAGCTTGTGACTGACCCAAGGTCACATCAGCAGGTGCAAGTGGAGGAGTGGGGAATCAAACCCGGCTCTCCCAGATAAGAGTCCACGCACTTAACCACTACACCAGACTGGCTCTTGCATGTGGCTCTAGCACTGAGCCATCTGTCCTTACAATAATATGAGCAGATGAATTTGCCCTATACTGAGAAAGATGTCTGGTCCATCTGGCTCATTAGTACCTCTGATGGCCAGCAGCTCTCTAGGGTCTTCTGCAGGGAAATGTCCTTCCACAAAAACTGCTGAGATACTTTGGAGTACATAGGGAGGGAGTCATTGCAAAAAAGACCCGGAACAAACTGTTCCAGGTTTTCCCAGTCACACTGCGCAGACTGATGCGGGAGCATCCCGGGAGGACATGTGAGGGAGCATTCAGACTGCTGGCCTGGAGGCGCAGCTGTAAATGGCTTTTTCCTGGTAATTCGGCTATGTGCGCATGTGCGCATATGCACTCATGAGCATAAGCACATCAGGGCGATTTGGGGAGGATCCCATTGCGCTGGCACCACATTGGTGGTAGAGCGGAGCACATCCAATCATATCGCTGCTGCCTCTCCAGGGCAATCAAGTGCACCTTATGCGTGGAAACACCCGGCGGACATTATTACCACGGGTTGTTCCTAACTTTTCAGGTTAGTGTTCACACTTCCCAGAAGTGGAATGAAGTGGGATAAACGCGCTCTCTGGGATTTGCTACCACTTTCACCAGATATCTTTTAAATGCGGGAGCGAAGCGGTACATGACAGGTTGGCTACGGGTGGGGAATGCCAGGCAGATGTGCCTGTGTGAATGGCCCCATTAATCTGTTTGTGAAACATTGCTCACATGTGGCTATAGCGGGGCAAACTGCCAGTTTGAACTTGGCCTCAGAGAAGCCATGTTGGATCAGGCTATTGGACCCTCTAGTCCAACGCTCTGTGTCCTATAGTGGCCAAAACTCAGCAGGAGCTACCAGCAACTGAAATTGGGACCTTCTGTGTGTAAGACATATGTCCTACCACTGAATTATTACCCCTTCCCCACTTGGAATCGGGTCTGCCACCTTCAATTTCTGCCACCGTGGACCACACCTTGGAAGTGGCCCTACCGTGTTGAAAAAAGGAATGTTTGGAGTCAATGCACTGGAGCTAGCCTGCTCAAAGTGAGCCAGTTCGCTTCTGTCCCACAAGGCTTTGTCCATGCAGGATTCACAATGCTCAGCTAGGGCTGCCAACTCAGGGTTCAGAAATCTTCCAGGGGCAGACTTTAGAGAGGGAAGAACTTGGGGAGAGGTGGGAGCTCAGCAGACACAGGATGCTGTAGAGTCTGCCATCTGGAGCTGCCATTTTCTCCAGGGGAAGTGATCTATGAAGAGTGGAAAGATCAGCAGGGACTCTGGGAAAACTCCAAGCCCCACCCAGAAGTTGGTAACCCTATTGGTGGACTGGGTTAAGAAGAGATCTACTGGATCTGACCAGTGGTCCATCTAGTCCAGCATCCTGTCTCACACAGTGGCTGACTAGTTCCTCTGGAGGGTCAACAACAGGGCAGAGAGGCTGAGGCCTTCCCCTGATAAGAACATAAGAAGAGCCCTGCTGGATCAGACCAGGGGTCCATCCAGTCCAGCATCCTGTCTCACACCGTGGCCAACCAGTTCCTCTGGAGGGCCAACAACAGGGCAAAGAAGCCGAGGCATTCCCCTGGTAAGAACACCAGAAGAGCCCTGCTGGATCAGACCAATAGTCCATCCAGTCCAGCATCCTGTCTCACACACTGGCCAACCAGTTCCTCTGGAGGGCCAATAAACAGGTCGTAAAGGCCAACGCCTTCGCCTGATGTTACCTCCAAGCACTGGTTTTCAGAGGTTTACTGCTTCTGAATATGGAGGTTCCCTTTCGTCACCATGCCTAGCAGCCCTTGAGGGACCTCTCCTCCAGGAATTGCTCTTGCCCCCTTTTAAAGCCATCTATGCTCGTGGCCATCACAACGCCAACTGGCTGAGAACGCCACTATCCAACTACTCCCTGAGGGGAGGGTCGTACACTTGGGTAAGCAGTCCTGAGCTGTGAATTTGTAAGTGTGTGTATGCATGAGGTTGTAGGGGGAAAGGGAGGGGTTCTTGTTCGACCTGAACACCAGACCTTCCTCCCTTTGGTTTCGGGTGTGGAAAGTCAGTTGATCAAAGAAGGGGGGAGGGGCTCAGTCATATCCCCGCCCCCCGTTCATTAGCGACATGAATTAGCTTCTGCCTCTTTGCTTTCATCCAGTCGGGAGCAGTCATCCTTTCATAATGCTGACAAGCATCGACCTCGTACGGATCGATCGCAGGGAACAGGGGATTAGAAAACTCCCCGCAGGTGTTTCGCTTAAAGAGGCAATGCATATCTTTGCGGCATCTTGAGATCTAATATGTTGTTTTTGCATAGAAGTGAATCTCCATGGAAGATTAAAAAAATTACATACAGGGTCTGCCTGATAGTGTGCTGGACCTAAAGTATTGTCTTTATCGTAGAGTCACAGAGTTGGGCCATATGGGGGCCATCTAGTCCAGCCCCCTGCTCAATATAGGATCAGCCTACAGCATCCCTGACAAGGGTTTGTCCAGCCACTGAATCATAGAAAGTTGGAAGGGGCCATAGAGACCATCTAGTCCAACCCCCTTTCCAATGCAGGACCAGCCTAAAGTACGCCTGACAAATATTCATCCAGCCTCTTCTTGAAAGCTGTCAGTGAAGGGGAGCTCACCACCTCTCTAGGTAGCTGATTCCACTTTTGAACCACCCTGACAGTGAAAAAGTTTTTCCTAATATCCAGCCAATACCTTTCCGCGTGTAATTTAAACCTGTTGCTTCAGGTCCTCTCCTCTGCTGCCAACTGGAACAGCCCCCTGCCCTCCTCCAAATGACAGCCTTTCAGACAGTTAAAGAGAGCCATCACGTCCCCCCTCAGTCTCCTCTTCTCCAGACTCAACATTCCCAAGGCCCTTAGCCTTTCCTCGTAGGGCTCATCTCTAGACGGGCCTGAGTTCTTCTGGGAGAAAACAGAGGCAAAAAAGTCATTAAGCCTATCTGCTTTTTCTCTGCTTAAAGGAGGGTTATGTTTGACAAGAGTGCCAGTCTCAGTCTCTGAATGACCAAACATTTGCCCTTGGGATGGGAGAGAGGGAACAGTTTCAGACAGCTGGTGTACTGGTGCAGCTTCCCCAGGAGGCACAGGCTGGAGTCCAGCAGGGCAGGTCACTGGCAAGTTTGCAAAGCATAACCAAAGTCCAGTCTAAAAGCAGCTCCAGAGAGCAGGTTTATCAAAGTCCAGACTAGGGTCAAGAAGTCCCAGGCAGCAAGTTGAAGTCCAGTCCGAGGTTCCAGAAAAGCCAGTTGTCAGGTCCAGTTCAAGGTTGCAGAGATCTGGTAGCAGCAAGGTGGCTGGCTTATTAGCAAAATGCAGTTCTTGCATTCACAAGCTGCTGCTTCTCCCAGCTGAATTTATAGCCAAGTCTTAATGAGCTAAACTCCCAGCCAGTTCCTTGGCAGTCATTCTGAAACTACTCACTTGTCTCTTCAATTGACAGCTGATGACAGATCAAAAGTCTCAAATTTCTTCTCCTTTTTTGCAACTCTGTCTCTGATAGCATTGGTGCTGCAAGGGTGTGGGTGAGATAGGTGGGTTGGGAGTGGCTGCTGAAGACTTGTTTACTGCTTCAGAGCCACAAGGTGTGGGCTCGGTTTCAGCCGTAGGCTGTGACTCCTGATCAGCTGGTAACCTGATCTCTTGTTGTTCTCCTCCTGGCTCAGAGCCAGCTGTTCAGTTACTAGCTCAGGGCTAGCAGGTAGCTCTTCCTCTGAGAAATCTGAGCCATCACTCAGCACAGACTGACTCACAACAACCGGCAGCTTTCTGATCCTCAGGAACCTTAGATGACTGCTTCATCTTTTTTTGAGATTTCCACACCCACTGAAGGAGGCTGGCAATAGGTTCCAGGACCTGGAGTATCCATGTGGATCTCTTTGAAACATTTATCTTTGTACTCAGAATTGTGGCCCCCTCTAATGTTTTTCTGTTATTTGACCACATCATAGTGTCTTGGCCTTGGAAGGACATTCTGAGAAGTACTCTCAAAGCCTTGACTGGTCAGAGAAAAAAATAGAGCATACCCCACTCCGTGCAGTATGGTCCTGGGCAGCAATTCATAGGTTACCAGGCCCTGGTAGGAGCATGTGCAATCTAAGGGCACAGTCAGGACATGGGGCTCCCAGTCCTACATGCAAACCACTTGCTTTGCCACTACCAGTGGCTCCTGTCACCATGGCTACCACATCTTTAGATCTTTGTGACTTGGGCATTGATTGGGGCAATCAAAACACATGTTGAGCTGTCAGAGTTGGGATGGCCAAGGCCCAACTGACCTGTTGTGAGGAGGCCATCTTCAGCAGCAACCATGTGGCGACCACTGCATGAACATGTGCTCGGCTATGTCCATCCCTGTTCCGATGGATATTAAAGACTTCCACCCAAACATTGACCTGCTTCAGGTTTAGTGATGGCAAAACCTTGGCGGGCCATAAGACCAGGGATGAACAACCACAGGGGTGGGCAGCCACAGACTGGTGGTGGACTAGGGATGGCAACTCTGGTTGGAAATACCTGGAGATTTAGGGGGTGGAGCCTGGGAGGGTGGAGTTTGTGGAGCAGAGGGACATCAGCAGGGTATAATGCCATAGAATCCATCCTCCAAGGCAGTCATTCTCTCCCGGGGAACTTGTATTTGTGTCTGGAGACCAATTATAATAGTGGGAGATCTCCAGGTGCTACCTGGAAGTTGGCAACCCTGTGGTGAACATCAGAAGAGCCCTGCTAGATGAGGCCAGTGGTCCATCTAGGCCAGCATCCTGTCTCACAGAGTGGCCAACCAGCTCCTCTGGATGGCCAACCACAGGGCATAGACGCCAAGGCCTTCCCCTGAGAAGATCATCAGAAGAGCCCTGCTCGATCAGACCAGTGAGGATCCATCTAGTCCAGCATCCCATCTCACACAGTGGCCAACCAGTTCCTCTGGAGGGCCAACAACAGGGCAGAGAGGCTGAGGCCTTCCCCTGATAAGAACATCAGAACACCCCTGCTCAATCAGACCAGGGGTCCGTCTAGCCCAGTATCCTGTCTCAGCCAGTGGCCAGCCAGTTCCTCTGGGGGGCCAATGACAGGGCATAGAGGCCAAGGCCTTCCCCTGAGGAGAACATCAGAAAAGCCCTGCTGGATGAGACCAGTGGTCCATCTAGGCCAGCATTCTGTTCTCTCAGAGCTGTTCTCTCAAGAGCAGTTTCTGTCAGAGCTCTCTCAGCCCCACCTACCTCACAGGGTGTCTGTTGTGGGGAGAAGAAGGGAAGGAGATTGTAAGCTTCTCTGAGACTCCTTCCGGTAGAGAAGGGCTGGGTATAAAAACCAACTCTTCTTCTTCTTCTGAGTAGACAGTACTGATGGACCAAGGGTCTGGTTTGCTATAAAGCCATTCGATATGAGATCGCTGTGAACACCTCTGAAGGCAGGGAAAGGGGATCAGCAGCTAACCGGGCTGAAGGACATGCAGATAAGAGGCAGACAAAGTTGCTTTTCAGTAGCTGAGCGCATGCATGCACATCGTAATGAGGAAGGTGCCACATGAGCAGGAGAGGAGGGGGCCCTGGTGGGATCTGTGCTCGAGTTGCGCTTTCCCATTTTAACTTCTTTTGAGTGGGGAGCAGGAAAACCAAACATCTGTGGCTTTCGACGCCTGTGATGTGCATCAACGATGAGCAATTTGGGTCCAGCTTGCAGAGGTGTTTGGCGCTCCGGCTTCGTGTGCCAGCTTGATGCTAAGTGATCTCTGCCCTAGATGTGGAGGAAGTGGATTGTCAGCCGGCTCTGGGATAGAGTCATAGAACCCCAGAACTGGAAGGGGCCCTGGAGGCCATCTAGTCCAACCCCCCTTGCTCAGTGCAGGATCAGTCTAGAGCATCCCTGACAAGGGTTTGTCCAGAAGCCGCTTCAAGACTGCCAGGGAGGGGGAGCTCACCACCTCCCTAGGCAGCAAGATTCCACTCTTGCACAACACAATCAAAAAGTTTCTCCCAATATCCAGCCAATAGCTTCCTGCCCTTAATTTAAACCCGTTCTTGCGAGTCCTCTCCTCTGCTGCCAACCCCTCCTCTGCTGCCAACCCCTCCTCTGCTGCCAACACCTCCCTCCCCTCCTCTCAGGGACAGCCCTTCAAAGACTTTAAGAGAGAGCAATCCGGTCCCCCCTCCACCTCCTCTTCTCCAGACTGAACGTTCCCCAGGCCTTTCCTCATAGGGCTTCTTGGTCTCCAGGCCCCCCGATCATCCCCTTATTTTTGTAGAAAAAGCCCAGCAGGAACTCATTAGCATAATAGGCCACACCCAACAGCAGAAACTTATTAGCAATTAGGCCACACCCCCGTGTTACCAGAAGTGGGGTCATCCAGCCACACCCACCTTTTGCTTCTTATTCTGTTCACCTTGTTTGTTGTCAAAACCCCAGGGCCTTTTTTTGGAGCAGGAACTCCTTTGCATGTGAGGCCACACACCCCTCATGTAGCCAATCCTAATGAGTTTCTGCTGTTGGGTGTGGCCTATTATGCTGATGAGTTCCTGCTGGGCGTGGCCAACTCGGGAGCCAGCCGGAACTCCGTTCCTGTGTGTTCCTGCCCAAAAATAGCCCTGCCCATCTGTCAGGTAACCCTGCCATAGGGGGGAGAAGGGAGGGGTGGAGGTGCTAGTTGGTCTGTCTTGTGTCTTGGCTGGTATGTGGGGAGGTGACGGAGTTGCCTGGGTAACACAGTAATTCACAGCCCGGGTTATCTCCAGATGCTCCAAATGGCCTTGAGTCGCCAGGCTTGTTTTCTTCTCCTTTTCTTCTGAGAGAACAGCTAGGCCGTGGAAATTTACAGCTTTAGAGATGTAGCACCTTTCTCTTTCCCACGCGCGGGCTCTTTAGCTATTGGTAGGATGTAGGGGGGGGGGTTTGCTTCAGGAGGGTATATCCATAGATGCTTCTTTGTGTGTGTCATTCCTGACAAGAGAATGTTACCCTGCCTTTAGAACTGCTGTTTAATAAACACTATCTTCTTATGAAGCCTGGTGTTTGACTGACTTTCTGAAGTGCCTGACACCGTCGCTCTCCTCTGCACCCGCTCCGTTCTGTCCACATCCTTTTGGAAGCGAGGCCTCCAGAGCTCCTAGGAAACAAAAGTTACACAGCGGGGCCCTTTTAATCTTAGCAAACTAATACAACTCTATAAACTCCTGGGTTCTAAACGCGTTGTTAGTGAAGCAGCTCATAAGTTTATTGAAGAGCACAAAACTGAGACAAAGATAGCCGGCCCGAAGTCCGGCTTAAATCACCCAACAAAACCACACTCCACTCTCCGTGACAGGTTTACTACTTTGCCCCCATACACCATAGGTCCCTTCCTGGATCCTAGCCGGCCTATTGGTCCATTCTAGGATCCGTGCTCTGCAATGTTCTCGGATGCAAAGCAACACTCGTTCACGTGGCCGTGTGCACCCCCTGACCATATGCGTGATCCTTGGTTAATATACAACAAACCCTTTTATGGTAAGGAACGCCGTTCTAGGCAGGATAGAATAGAGAAAAGACTTGAATCTAGTCTCACTCGGCAGGGTGGATGTAGGGTTGCCAACCTCCAGGTGGCGGCTGGAGATCTCCTGGGATCGCAACGGACCTCCAGGTGGCAGAGATCAGTTCCCCTGGAGGAAATGGCTCCCTTGAAAGGTGGCCTCTACGGCGTGATACCCCTCTGAAACCCCTCCCCATCCCAAACCCCACCCTCCCTAGACTCCACCCTCAAAATCCTCAGGAATTCCCACCCTGGCGCTGACAACCCTACTGGATGGAGATACGAGAGGCATGTTCTGCCCTGCAGTGGTTAGGAGCGTGGACTCTGATCGGGGAGAGCCAGGTTCGATTCCCCACTCCTCCACATGCAGCCAGCTGGTGTGACCTTGGGTCAGTCACAAGTCCTCTCAGAGAAGTTCTCTCATGAGCAGTCCTCGAAAGAGCTCTCTCAGCCCCACCTACCTCACCAGGTTTCTGTTGTGGGGAGGATAAAGGAAAGGAGGTTGTAACCACCGTATTCTTGGTGTTGGGGGGTCAACAGTGGGAGGGCTTCTAGTGTCCTGGCCCCACTGCTGGACCTCCTGGTGGCCCCTGGTATTTTTGGCCACTGTGTGACCCAGAGTGTTGGACTGGAGGGGCCATTGGCCTGATCCAACATTGGCTTCTCTTACGTTCTTATGGATAAACATCTGGAGCAGAGGTCCATCAGTGGCTATTAGCCACAAGGTATAGATAGGGACTCTGGGGCAAGTGATGCTCTGTATTTTTGGTGCTTCGGGGGGGGGGTCAACAGTGTGGGAGCATCTTGTGTCCTGCCCCCCCTGCTGGACCTCCTGATGGCACCTGGTGTTTTTGGCCCCTGTGTGACCCAGAGTGTTGGACTGGATAGGCCATTGGCCTGATCCAACATTGGCTTCTCTTATGGTCTTATGGATAAACATCTGGAGCAGAGGTCCATCAGTGGCTATTAGCCACAAGGTATAGATAGGGACTCTGGGGCAAGTGAGGCTCTGTATTCTTGGTGCTTCGGGGGGTCAACAGTGGGAGGGCTTCTAGTGTCCTGGCCCCACTGCTGGACCTCCTGATGGCCCCTGGTATTTTTGGCCACTGTGTGACACAGAGTGTTGGACTGGATGGGCCATTGGCCTGATCCAACATTGGCTTCTCTTACGTTCTTATGCTGTTTATTTATTTTTTGAATTTTATTGAACAACTAGGAATAAGGCCCGTTGTGGAAATAAATACAACGGGCTCTAGAAAGATGCTCTGGGAGAGTGCCCCGGCTTTGGGCACTCAGTGACAATTTGCTGTGGCAACCTCAGCAGGGTATGACAGAGTCCACCATTTTCTCCAGAGGAACTGATCTTTGCTACCTGAAGAGCAGTAGCATTTTTGAGTGATCTCCAGCCCACCCCCAAGATTGGTAACAGTGGTTCCCCAGAAGGGAGTGGCTGGTTTGGAGGGTGGAGTCTATGGCATTGTACCTGTCTGAGGTCCCACCCCTCCTCAACACTCACCCTCTCCAGGTTCGACCCCTCAAATCTCCAGGAATTTCCCAACCTGGAGTTGATAACCCTATCTCCCTCCCAGCCAACCATCAACCTACCTTTAGTTTTCCATCTCCTCCCCCTCCCTCCTAGAGAGCAGTTGTAATTTTGAGTGATCTCCAGCCCCCACCTGGAGATTGGCAACAATGGTTCCCCATCAGGGAATGGCTGGATTGGAGGGTGGAGTCTATGGCATCGTACCTGTCTGAGGTGCCACCCCTCTTCAAACCTCACCCTCTCCAGGCTCCATCCCTCAAATCTCCAGGAATTGCCCACCTGGAGTTGGCAACCTGATCAGGACTGGGCCCAATGAGTTTTCTCCCAAAGGCCAACATAGGTGTGGAAAGGGCCTTTTACTGACAGAGGAGAAAGTACAGGTGCCAACTCTGATTAGGGAAATACCTGGAGATTTTGGGGGGTGGATCCTGTGGAGGGCAGCATTTGGGGTGTGTAATGTCATAGAGTCTACCCTCCAAAGCAACCATTTTCTCCCGGGGAACTGATCTCTGTCATCTGTAGGTCAATTGTAACAGTGGGAGATCTCCAGGTCCCACCTGGAGATTGGCAACCCTAGGGGAAAGTCAGCCACACAGCGGGGAGTTTAAGAAAATGGTCTGATGGTCGCTGGCCCACCTCGTTAGCCAGCCAGCCATGCTGAAGCTAAGCAGGAGAAAGAGCCTTTTTCCATTTATTCTGACAGGAAAGTGGCTGTAGGGGAGGGGGTTATGGGCGGGGGAGGAGGTTATGCTGAAAGTCCTTTGTTTTTTCACTCACAGAACCAAGCTTGGCTGCCTACCAACAGCCACTGAGGGGACAGTCCCTCACAGGAGTCAAGAGAACTGTCTTCCTCAGGAGAGAGAGCTGGTCTGCCAGGGGGAGTGGGTGGGGAAGAGGAGCAGACCCAGCACCCGGCCAATGGCACGTGAGTACTCTTGAATGGCGGCTGATGGGCCAATGGCTGAGGGAGAGCATTTTACAGCCAATGGGAGTGCATGGAATCTTATGAAACCAAAAGATAAATATTATAAGGAGAGATATCACAATACTACAAATTGACAACAGATGTTCTTATGTTCTTAAGCCGCTCTGAGACTCCTTCCAGTAGTGAAGGTCAGGGTATAAATCCAATCTCCTCCTCCTCCTCCTCCTCCTCTAATTGCGCCCAAATCCTTGTGGTGCCGCATATGCATCTCTGTGCGCATTGGCCAGATGTGACCGTATGTACGGTTATCTCGAGGTTCTTGTGTGGTGTATCCGAACCTGCAGGGGCCCAGGTACGCTTCAGTGACACGCCATGGAGAAAGAATCTTTGCACAGTCATGCCAGGATCGCAGCAGGATCGTGTTTGTTGTCTGCCAATGTGTGTGATTACAAAACAAGAAAGGACTTGAATGAGAAAATCCGGCTCACCTCCTGTGGTGGGTGATCAGTCACTCGGGCCAGTAGCATGGCACAAAATCAAAGGGTAAAGTATACGGCTTTATCATACCGCATGGGTCCATTGCAGCAGTCCTCTACGTGGTACCTGTGAGCACCATGAACATAAGAACATAAGAACATAAGAGAAGCCAATGTTGAATCAGGCCAATGACACTCTGTCACACAGCGGCCAAAATATACCAGGTGCCTTCAGGAGGTCCAGCAGTGGGGCCAGGACACTAGAAGCCCTCCCACTGCTGCCCCCTCCAGCACCAAGAATAGAGTGCATCACCTGCCCCAGACTGAGAGTTCCCATCTATACCCTGTGGCTAATAGCCACTGATGGACCTCTGCTCCATATGTTTATCTAATTCCCTCTTGAAGCCGTCCATGCCTGTAGCTGCCACCACCTCCTGTGGCAGTGAATTCCACGTGTTAATCACTCTTTGGGTGAAGAAGCACTTCCTTTTATCTGTTCTAACCTGACTGCTCAGCAATTTCATGGAGTGCCCACGAGTTCTTGTATTGTGAGAAAGGGAGAAAAGTGGTGCCACGCTGACACCTTTCCTGGCGCCCATCACGTTATTTTAGGAAACGGGAAAGGACTAGGTGGAGGTATTTGCCCAGCCGGGCTTCTGACTGGCTGTGCAGATCGAAAGGCACCTGGATGAACAAGGCTTCTGCCTGAGTTGTCCAATTGTTAGTATCCGAAGAAAAGAGCAAGGCTGAGTTCAGACTGGCAGTTTGAAGCGGGAGCTAGTCATGGCAAAAAAGCCCCAGAACAAACTGTGTCCAGTTTTGGGCACCACAAACTGTTTTGGGTTTTCCGACTGCACCGACTGCGGGAGCATACCAGGGAGGAGGCGTG
Source organism: Gekko gecko (assembly GCA_029375565.1). Lineage (NCBI taxonomy): Eukaryota > Metazoa > Chordata > Lepidosauria > Squamata > Gekkonidae > Gekko > Gekko gecko. The sequence continues at coordinate 98,980,488 of JAPDNY010000011.1, forward strand.
AGGGAGAATTCACACTGTTGGACCAAAGGCATGGCTGTAAGGCACGGCTTTCTGTTTTGCTGATCTGGAGATATGCGCTTATGCACATGAGTGCATATGCGCACATGCACACAAGCAAAAATTGCAGATTTTAACATTCACACTGTTGGTGTGGGGTATACGCGGGATAAACACACTTCCTGGGGTTTGATACCACTTTTTTATTCTTTTTATTGATTTTTTAAAGAGAAAAAACAAACAAACAAACCTAGCAAACAAACAACAAAAACAAAAACAGACAAACATATAACTTCAATCGCTGATAGATACATATTTACAAAGTCCTTCGGTTTTACATTCAGAACGAAATAATCCTAAACCACTATTCTAATATACGTGCCAAATATATATCCTTGTCCCAATATCTTATCTTCTTTTAGCCATTTATAGAAAGTTGACCAATAACTTCCAAAAACATCTAAGCTTTTATCTTCAATAATATATGTTAATTTTCCCATCTCTGCTACGTCCCATATCTTGAAGATAAGCTCTGTTTTATTTGGAACGTTACTGTTCTTCCATTTCCTAGCATATTCAATTCTCGCTGCCGTCAAAATTTGCATTATTAAGTAAATCTCCTTTCTCTTAAATCCATTTGGAATTACATTTAGTAAAAAACATTCCGGTGTAAATGGGATGTTTTCATCTAGTATTTTTTCTATCATTTTTTTAACCATATACCAATACTTTTTAGCTTTGGTACATAACCACCAAAAAACGTTCCATTACAGAATTTGCATTTCCAGCATGCCTTCCCTAAATTTTTGTTATATTTATTTAATCTTGCTGGAGATATGTGCCATCGGTAAAACATCTTTAGTATATTTTCTTTAAATGCACTCGTTCTTACAAATTTAATATTCCTCAACCAAATTTTATCCCACTGATCTAAAGTTAAATTGTATCCCATATCTTGTGCCCGGATTTGATACCACTTTTAACAGGTATCTTTTTAACTCGGGAACGAAGCGTTACAAGACGGGTTGAGGACGGCCGCGGCACGCTGGAGAGATGTGCCTGTGTGAACGCCCCCTTTAATCCGCTTGTGAAGCGTTGCTGAAACGCGCCTTTCTCGGGGCAGACTGCCAGTCTGAACTCGGCCCAAGAGTCCAGTAGCACCTTAAAGACTAACAGCATTTGTAGCAGGGGGAGGAACTTTTGTGAATCACTGCTTGCTTCTTCAGATACAGCTAGAATGGCAGTCTGTCTGTCCTATTTATTGGAAAGCGGAGCGATTTCAGATGCCAAATGACATTTGCAGGCGAATGACATTAGCAGGCGAATGACAATAGCAGGCATGATTGGACTTAGCTGAGAGACGCAGAGGGGCGATAGGTGTGGAGAAATCCACTTTGGTCATGAGACAGGAAACCTAGGTCTCAATTCAGTCCTGGAGGGTGCATTGTCTTGAGCTTTGTTCTCAGTTGCAGTTCAGCACTCTCGCTTTCTAGCCTCCCTTTGAAATCCCTTTGCAAGAGAACTGCCATAAGAGAACGGTTAGTATTCGAGTTATGTATCGACTCGCTCCCTGGCATTTTGTGGTCCTTGTGCAGCAGCCATTTTGTGATTCTCCACCTCCTGCGGCAGCCATTTTGTGATTGTGCCAAACCTTCTCAAAGGTGCCCACAGGCCCAAAAAGGTTGGGGACCCCCATCATGCCTCACCAGCTGGCACGCTGGAATTCTCTTCCACAAAGCACAAACAAATCTCCGTTTATCTGACATAGCTGATGAAGGGGGCTTTGACCCTCCGAAAATATTATTGGTCTCTAACGTTCTCTTAGACTCAAACCTAGCTGTTCTACTGCAGATGTTAGCCACCCTGAGCTACCGGATAGGGTGAGGTATAAATCTCTAAATAAATAAATAAATAAATAAAATCAACAGGGCTTCCCTCTGAAATTTCCTTTTTGCAGAAAATTAGCTTGTCAGGGAACCAGTTTTGCTCAGCCCTGTCTCTAGCATGCGGATGCTAGAGACAGCCAGTTTGGTGTAGTGGTTAGGAGCGCGGACTCTAATCTGGGAGAACCGGGTTTGATTCCCCACTCCTCCACATGCAGCTGCCGGTGTGACCTTGGGTCAGTCACAAGTTCTCTCAGAGCTGTTCTCTCAAGGGCAGTTCACGGGAGAGCTCTCTCAGCCCTACCTACCTCGCAGGGTGTCTGTCGTGGGGAGGGGAAGGGGAAAGGAGATTGTGAGCCCCTCTGAGCCTCCTCCAGGTAGTGAAGGGCAGGGTATTTATTTATTTATTTTATTTTATGTATTGTACAGTTACAATAAAAAAAACACTTGAACCATTTAAAACAGTATTCAAACCAATTAACGATATCATAATAGGTGCTAGTTTGGTTGTTACTGAGTCAACGATGGCTACCAGATCAGGTCTTTCTTCCCATAACTGGCTTGTAGGTCTTCTGCTTGTGTCTTTCAGGTGGCCGGCACAGGTTCTTAATACAATTTCCAGAGGCGACAGGGTCTCCTGTCCTAGCTGTTAGTGATGGTGGCGGCGGTTCCAAAAGCCTGGCAGAAGAGCTTCGTTTTACAGGCCAGGTCCTGCAGGGCCCTGATCTCTTCTGGGAGCTCATTCCACCAGGATGGAGCCACCACCAAGAAAGCCCTGGACCTGGTTGTCAACAGCCTGGCCTCCTTCTCTTCTGGAGTCCTGTGTCCAGTTTTGGGTACCACACTTTAGGAAGGATGTTGACAAGCTCGAGCGTGTCCAGAAGAGGGCGACCAGGATGGTGAGAGGGTTGGAATCCAAGTCTTACGAGGAAAGGCTGAAAGAGTTGGGTATGCTTAGCCTGGGAAAGAGAAGGCTCAGAGGGGACGTGATTGCAGTCTTCAAATATCTGAAGGGCTGTCATGTAGAAGATGGAGCAGATCTCTTCTCTCTTGCTCCGGATTGCGAGACTAGATCGAATGGTTGGGAATGACAAGGGAGTCGTTACCGGCTAAATAGCAGGAGAAACTTCCTGACTGTCAGAGTGGTTGAGCAATGGGACAGACTGTCTCGGGAGGTGGTGGATACTCCTTCGCTGGACGTTTTCAAGCGGAGGCTGGGCCACCATCTTTCGGGTATGTTGTAGGGCCTTTTTTCGGCTGTGCTCCTGCAGAGTGCCGGGAGTTGGACTAGATGACCTGCAAGTTCCCTTCCAACTCTAACAATCTATGGTTCTATGATTCTTCTTCTGATATTTTCAGAGGGTCACAGTGTGGGTTTGCAGTAGAACAACCATATCTGAGTCCAGGAGCACCCTAAAGACCAGTAAGATTCTTCAGATACCGGCTTTTCTATATGCAGTGAGTTTGGGGAAAGATTCGGAGGCAAGGCTCTGAAAAAAAAAAACCTGGCAGCTAAGGGATAAACAGGAGGCTTGGAAGAGGGCCAGGTGAAAGAAGGGAAGCGGCAGGCGTTTCAGAGACGAGGAACGCCATCCCGATTAGAAACAGCCAACCAAATCCTCCGCTCCGGCGGGCCTCTGAGTCAGGCCGCACCGTCAAATTAATGTGAATGGGAAAGCTACACTCGAGAGAATCACCGTGTCCTGTACTCCGCGGGAGGCGGAATAATCCATAAAGATGGTTTTGTTGGTTTTTTTTTTGGAACGGGGTTGAATATTTATCCCGCCGGTGTGGAAATGAGCCAGGCAGAATAGAGCCGGCCACCTGTTCCGTGGGTCGATTTCACCGTGTTTTGATCTTTCTGGGTTTCATTTGCCTTTTTTTAAAAAAAGAGAGAGAGAGAACAAATCAATGGGTTGTGACACCAGGGTGGAGAAAGGAGAATCACAGAGCAGAAGGGGAAGAAATGGCTGCCACTGGGTGGCCATCCCGCAATGCACTCTGGGAAACGTTCCCTTCAAAAACGTATAGCGAAGTGTATAAACAAAACCTGTTTAGGGGACTTTGGGGTATGTAAGTTTGGTTAGAGAATCATATGAAAAGTTATAATCCATGCTAAATGGTAAATGGGGAGAGTGATTTTAAAAATTTCTGAGGTAAAAGGTTTAAAAGAAAGGATAGGAGATACAATAAGAGAAATGATAAGATATATTAGACGATATACTTTTGAAATTTTAACCTATATCTAAATGCATTTATAGAAAACTATAGCAGAATGCTTAAACAGTGCCTAAACAAATGCAAGTCTATACGGATAGAGCATAGAGTTGCAAGAAGTATAGTTGGCTAAATGATAGAAAGATAGATCTCTAGATCTGAGTGTCTGTGGTTCGGCAGTTCGAGACACGAGAGTGCCGCCTGACAGAGTGAGCTCCTGTCTCTGGCCCCAGCTCCTGCCAACCTAGCAGTTCGAAAGCAAGAAATTGCAAGTAGATAAATAGGGACCGCTTTGATGGGAAGATAACAGTGTTCCATGCGCCTCAGCATTTAATCATGCTGGCCACATGGCCATGGAAATGTCTTCGGACAGCGCTGGCCCTTCGGCTTGGAAACGGAGATGAGCACCGCCACCCTAGACTTGGATACGATAGAGTTTAACTCCCATCCTAAAATGGAAAAAAGGGACAGTAAACTGACAGGGGATGAGCAGAGGGGAGAAAGACGTCAGTTTAATGAAGATCAAACATATTTTCTACATAATTATTTTTCTTTAGCTAGGTAACATTCTACGATATGAGTGGCATATAGTGTGGTGGCTGTTTTAATGAGGGGGAAATGAAATGCATAAAAACATTAGGGGCAGGGGGTGAGATGACATGAATACGGCCAGCCACTCGACTTCCCTCCCCCTTTCAGGGTTGGAAAGTGCCATCAATTTGCAGACGACTTATTGGCGACCCCATAGGGCTTTCAAGGCGAGAGAGGTTCAGAATTTCAACAGCCCGTCCATATGCAAAAGAACCTCCTCAGGAAAGCTCCTCCGTTAGCATGTTCACAGCCTGGGGAACTCCTACAAGACAATGACTCAGCCCTACCCCACCTTCCTGAGTAGACATAAATTACCTGCCTACCATTTTTCTTTTCTTCTCACCTTGACACAGAGAGTCCTCCGTCTTTGAAGAGTCCTGACATCGGAGACTCAGCATGGTGAAATCAGCTCACGTTTATTAAGTTACATCACAACGAAAGAGAAAAGTCAGCCGGTCCACAGCCGGCTTATATTCGTGTCCACACTCACCCCCAACACCCCCCCAACACCCGTGATAGTTCTATATACCCTGGTATATACCCTGGTATATAGGTAACCCCGGTAACTATAGGTTCCCTGCAGGATCCTGGCGCTCCCATTGGTCTGTGCCTAGGATCCGCGGTGTTTATTGTTCTAGGACCAAAGGTCTGTAGGTCCGTTTGACAGCATGGCCGGGCGCATGTGGTAGCGGCCATCTTAATACATAACAATCTTTCTGTGTTCTACCTCTGAGGATGCCAGTCACAGCTGCTGGCGAAACGTCAGGTCCTACAATGCCAAGACCACGGCCAGACAGCCCGGAAAAATCTACAACTAATGTTCAGGGGTGGTTTGCCATTTCCTGCTTCTGTGTAGTGACCCTGGGCTTCCTGGGGGTGGTCTCCCATCCAAGTAGTAACCGGAGCTTCCTTCCTTTTAGGCACTTGGAACTGGGCACATCCAGCCAGAGTGTGACCCCATCACCGAGTGGAAGAAGAACGAAAGCGATTGCCTCAGAGAGATCCAGCAGCGCAGGAATGAGACGGCAGGTACCTTGGGGAAAGGGAGGGCTTTTCTGAAATCTCGTCTGCTTCGCTTGTGCGTTCTTGTTGCTTCGGGGGTCTAAACCTGCAGGGAGCGATGCTGGATATAAACCTGCGTAATATTGGATTGACCACTAGAGGGAGCTAAACATATGGAGAACACAGCCTCCCACCCCCCCAGTACAGGAACACACACAAGAATAAAATTAGAAAGCGGAAAAGCCCGGAGTCTGAAAGGTGGTAACGCATTTACAGATTTCTGTATCGTTCCATCTCCTTCCTTGAGGGCAGGGTACAATGCCATAGAGCCTGCCTTCCAAAGCATCCATTTTCCCCAGGACACTGATCTCTATAATATTTATTTATTTAATTTATACCTCACCCTCTCCTCGAAGGTGGGCTCAGGGCAGCTTACAAAACACTTCATACAAATACAATTAAAACCTATGACAGGGCTCTTTTTGTATCAGGAACTGCTTTGCATATGAGGTCACACACCCCTGATGTAGCCAATCCTCCAAGAGCTTACAGAGCTCTTCTTGCAGGGGATACTGTAAGTTCGGGTGACCCCACCATTGTTGGAATGCGGGGGGGGGAGTGCCGCCTCGCTAGCTTTTGCAGCTGTTCTCTGTAACTGACTCTCTTATCTGTTTATCTTATCGTGCCTTCGGCACGAAGCCCTGCCGTCTCCCGCTCACCCCCGAACCGTTAACCATTTCCCCGCACTCTCTGTCAAGTGATTATTGGCCTCTGAGTGTCAGGGGGTCTCGTATGAAACTGCTATAATGGTTAGGGCCATTTTGTATGCCTCATTCCTGACTCAAGCGTTCATCATGTCCTCGCCTTTCTCTGATCAATAAAGCCGATCCTGTTTAAGGAGCTGTGATTGATACTGAGTTATTGGGGAACCTGACAATTGGCTACATCAGGGGTGTCTGGCCTCATATGCAAAAGAGTTCCTGCTACAAAAAGAGCCCTGCGGAGGAGGAGGAGGAGGAGGAGGAGGAGGAAGAAGAAGAAGAAGAAGAAGAAGAAGAAGAAGAAGATAGAAGAAGAAGAAGAAGAAGAAGAAGAAGAAGAAGAGTTTGGATTTATACCCCGCCCTTCACTGCCCAAAGGCGTCTCAGAGTGGCTTACAGACTCCTTTCCCTTCCCCTCCCCACAACAGACACCCTGTGAGGTAGAAGAAGAAGAGATTGGATTTATTCCCTGCCCTTCACTTGGAGTCTCAGAGCGGCTTACAAACTCCTTTCCCTTCCCCTCCCCACAACAGACACCCTGTGAGGTCGGTGGGGCTGAGAGAACTTCTGACAGAAACTGTCCTTGAGAGAACAGCTGTGCCAGAGCTTGTGACTGACCCAAGGTCACACCAGCAGGTGCAAGTGGAGGAGTGGGGAATCAAACCCGGTTCTCCCGGATAAGAGTCCGCGCACTTAACCACTACACCAATAAACGTATAATATAAATAACAATTGATTAAAACACAGTTAAAATGCTGGAACCTTAGCAGATAAAACAAGAGCAACAGTATTTCTAATATGGCTTAGGTGACCGTACGATTCCCATAACTTTCATACCAGCTCAGTTTGCTCACTTATTATGCGGCGGATACAGGCTAAAGACAACAATGGTAGGCTGGGGAACAGGCTGGAGGTGAAGGCAAAGATGGTAAAGCCAGGGCACAGGGACACTCCTCGGTGTATGATGCAGCTCCTTAGACAAACACCTGGTGGAAGAGCTCCATCTTGCAGGCCCTGTGGAACTGTAAAAGGTCCCGCGGGGGCCCTGATTTCTTCCGGGAGCTCATTCCACTGGAGATGAACTATAATTCCCCCATGGCTGAGGGGAAGCAAGATTTCAAAGTGTGTTCTTCTCTCCCCAAGGTTGCAAGAGAATATGGGACCAATTACTTTGCTGGCCGGATGCAAACCTAGGACAGACTCTCACCTTTGACTGCCCCGGAGTCATCGTCCACTACACGAAGCAGAGAGGTGAGTGGCTGATGGTGAGTGGCTGCTGTCTGGCGGCCCAACGTATTCCTCTTAACAGGGTGTCGCATCATCTGTTGCTGAACGGTTATTGTAGAGGAGGGGGAATGTTCTGGGGCCGGCTGGGTCAGGGGAAGGTGCCTGGATACTCGGCACTAGAATACCGTAGACTGGTGGGGTGAAGGGCACAGTCGCTCCCCAAGTTATGCACATAAGAGTAGCCCTGCTGGATCAGAGCAGTGATCCATCTTGTCCAGCATCCTGTCCCTCACAGTGGCCAACAGTTCCTCTGGATGGTCAACAACAGGGCAGAATAGGCTGAGGTCTTCCCCTCAGAGGAACACGAGAAGAGCCCCACTAGAGCAGACCAGCGAAGGTCCATCCAGTCCAGCATCCTGTCTCACACAGTGGCCAACCAGTTTCTCCAGAGGGCCAACAACAGGGCACAGAGGCTGAGGCCTTCCCCTGATAAGAACATCAGAAGAGCCCTACTGGGTCGGACGAGTGGTCCATGTAGTCCAGCATCCTCTCTCACTCAGTAGTCAACCAGTTACTCTGGAGAGCCAACAAGAGGCCTTCCCCTGATCTTGCCTCCTGGCACTAATATTGTGAGGGACAATACGGAACAAACTGCACCCTCCATTTTATCAAGCTTTTTGTTTCTAACATTGTTTTCCTGTGGGGAGGCTCTGATCAAGCATGGATCTCCTAAGAGGGAAGCTTTTTTCCACAAGAGAGCTCCTCCCCCTGCATATCCCTGCCTGTGGTGGCCCCATTTCATTGTCTGCTTGGTCGGTATGTAGCCACCAAGTTTTGCTTGAAAGGGAGCAAGAATCGCTCTTCCAGGACACTAAACGTGGGACTAAACGAGCCACTGGCTTCTTCCACCAGGGCTCTTATCATGTTCTAATAGAGAGATTCGTAGAGGAGAGGTCTATCAGTGGCTACTGGCCATGGTGACTAAAGGGTGTCTCCATGTTAAGAAGCAGTAAATAGGGATGGGCACAACCTGGCTAACGAAATAAAGTTTGGTCATGAATATTGGCTGGTTGGTGGTTCATGAAGCGATGTTCGCAAACTGAAGAACTGCCATGAACTTCCACGAATTTTGATGCAGTTTGTGACGATTCATGAAGAGCAAAGAGCAGGGGTTTACCTGCTCAGCAGTTTGGTTTAAATGGCTTGGAGCCATTTAAACCACTGCTTTCTGCTCCCCACGAAAAGCCACGGGGAGCAGAAAGCACAGGTTTCCAAACAGATGAGCGACCATGAAAATGTGTTTGTCGAAGCCACCTCATGACAATGTTTGTAAATATTATTGTAAACCACCTTAAACCACGGTGGGATAAAGGTGGGATATAAATTAATAAATAGATAATAGAAATCAACGGAATATAAATTAATAAACTATTAAAAAATAATTAATAAAACAAACACAATGTGTTAAAAAATGCAGAAATCACGTAATTGTGGCTTACTTAAAGTAATAGACAGAACACAGTAGCATAGTCCACTGTCCCAGTCCAGAATGACCGGAGATCACGACTATTGGAACAAAGTTAAATAAGGCAGAGACCTCAAACTGAAAGAAGGTGTTCATTTCGTCTGTTACTTCCCCCCTCCTCTCAATAGGCTGGGTGAAAAGAAGTTGCACAGCGCAAGGCTGGACTGACCCCTTTCCGCCATACAATGTTGCCTGTCCGATGGAAGAGGAGCTAATTCGTGACGGAGAGATTGAGCTGGAGCAGGTAAATGCCGACAAATGTAACACTCTCCGAAGTTTCGGGGAGGAGGAAGGAGAAGGGAGCCCTGCCTCTGGAGCAGGGGTCCCCAACGTGGAGCCCCCCCGACACCTTCTTCAGTGCCCACCAGAGTTTTTAGGAAGTGGGTGGGGTCTAGTGGGACTTTTGCCCATCAGGGCTTCTGATTGGCCATTGTTAAAATGTTGTTTTGGCAGCTGCTGCCACCACGGCACAAGGGTCTTCACTTGTGTGGCTGGCTCTTTCTCCTGTGGCAGGCTATACAATGGTTGGGGACGCCTGCTCTGGAGCATCAGTGAGGGCCACAGTGAAGGGGAGATGCTATTCATCAAGGCGCCGTTATGTACAGGGACTGAAACATTGCAGGACTGTGCTGCTAGGGCCAGGGTGAGCTTGGAGCCAAATAACAATAGACCAGGGGTGGGCAAACTTGCTCAACGTAAGAGCCACATAGAATAAATTTCAGATGGTTGAAAGCCGCAAGACATGAACTAATATTATGCGCACATTTTTATTTAGAAAATATGCAGATTTGCTTTTTATTACCATTAAATGAGACTGCCAAAAATAAAAACAAAAGGGGTAAAAACAGATATTGATAATGATATTTATCTGTCCAATGATATTTATTTGTCTAAGAGAGAGAGAAAGAGGGGGAGGTGGAAAGAAAGAATGAAAGAGGTGGAAAGAAAGAGAGAGAGAAACAAAGAAAGCAAATAGATAGGAGGGACGGGGGAGGGAGGGAGGAAGGGATCAAGGTGTAGGAGGGTGCTGCCAGAGACAGGGTGAGCTTGGAGCCGAATAACAGTAGACCAACAAGGTTCTGGCAGTAACCAATCAAGGTGTATAGTTTTGTAAATGGCATATCGTTGGGAGTGGGGTATGTTGGGGTGTGGCCACTGCATGCAAGATAACCGGGCTGAGGTTCGGGTCTACAGTCTTCTTCTTGCTGAAATCACGGACTAAAGTAGAGCTGACCACTCGACTGGGAGTCTGTTCACCCATGTAACCCCCACTTTTTAACAGTGCATTGCTCCATAGAGTTTGCCTCACGGTGACTCGGGGGGGGGGGCTGGGTGTTGCTTGCACCCAGGATGTGGTCGTGGACACCTGAACCAGGAAAGGAAACTTCTCCCTAGAGGTTAGCAATTGGCCTTCGAGACTGGGGTTGGAGTCGGGAGGGACAGAATGCCAATCTCTCTCTCTCTCTTGGAGGTGGTGGCAGCTACAAGCATGGACAGTTTCAAGAAGGAATTAGATAAACATCTGGAGCAGAGGTCCATCAGTGGCTATTAGCCACAGGGTATAGATGGGAACTCTAGGTCTGGGGCAGGTGATGCACTCTATTCTTGGTGCTGGAGGGGGCAGCAGTGGGAGGGCTTCTAGTGTCCTGGCCCCACTGCTGGACCTCCTGATGGCACCTGGTATATTTTGGCCGCTGTGTGACAGAGTGTTGGACTAGATGGGCCATTGGCCTGGTTCAACATTGGCTTCTCTTATGTTCTTATGTTCTTATGTTCTTATGTTCTCATGTTCTCTCTCTCTCTCTCTCTCTCTCTCTCGGGGTTGCCATCTCTGGCTTGGGGAAATTCCCGGAGATTTGGATGCAGAGCCTGAGGAGGAGGCAGTCTGGGAAAGGGAGAGACATGACTAGGATACGATGCTGTCAATACGGTTGCCAGGTCTTACCTGGATGCCAGCGGGGGGTGGGGGTCCCTCTCCATGATCTGGAGTCGTACTCTATGGTAACCACAGAGTTTTTTCTCAAGCGCTAGAGCACCCCCCCCCGCATGATGATGTCACCTCCAGGTGATGTTATTGCACCAGGCACATTGGTGCGGACGGGGGTCTTTGGGGGTCAGGGTTCCCCCTGCTGGCCGGCTCGGTTGCAGCGGATTAGGGGCCTTGAAAGTGGATAAACCCCCACCCCTGTTGGGGGAATGGCAACCCTAGCCCAGTCGCAAGACTCCACAGCTTAGAGGGAGCAAATGCCCACATCTGGCTTTCTTACATGCCCAGGGAAATGCTGGTCACCACTTTGGGACCAGGAAGCAATTTTCTCCCTGCCAGTTTGGACAGGGACCCGGGGGGGGGGGGCTTGTCCTCCATGGAACAGGCTTCCTTGGGAGGTGGTGGGGCTCTCCTTCTTGGGAGGTTTTCAGACAGAGGCTCGATGGCCATCTGACAGCAATGCTGATTCTGTGAACTTAGGCAGATCACGAGAGGGAGGGCAGGAAGGGTTGCCTCCGTGCTTAGTTCTCATGGCCCTTTCTTACACGTCCAGGGAAATGCTGGTCACCACGTTGGGGTCAGGAAGCAATTTTTCTCCAGGATAGTTTGGCTGGAGATCCTGGAGGGTTGGGGGGTTTTTTTGCCCTCTTCTGGGTGAGGAGCAGGGGTCATTTGGGGTGTGGGGGAGGAGGTATTTGTGAATTTCCTGCCTTGTGCAAGGGATTGGACTAGATGACCCTGGGGGTCCCTTCCAGCTCGATGATTCTATGTATCTAAGTGATGTCTCATCAGTGAAGTCCCTCCTTGTTCCTATTTGCTCCAGAGAGGAGTCTTTATTTACCCCCCAAACCCATTGACAGCGTGGCTTCTTTCTCTACAAACAGTTCTACATGGTCACGGTGAAAACCATCTACACCATCGGCTACAGCATCTCCACCGCCTCTCTCACCATTGCCGTGACGGTCCTTGTTGCCTTCAGGTAGGTTCATAGAACCCCGGTGAACACGGAGGAGGAGTTGATCAATGAATGAATCAATCAGAACCTTTATTGGCATATCGACAGAACATACAGCACGGAGACAAGGATACGTACGTCCTTTACTCTTGCAACTGAGACAGTCTTCTGGAGGAGAAGTCAAACACTCAGAAGCGGCTGGGATTTCTTCCCCCACCTGCATCAGGGCCCTGCTGGAAACGATCCCATCCCAGTTCTGAAAGCGTGGGTGCAAAGTTCCGTCACCTCACAGCTGATTTATAGTGACTCCTCAAGGGGTTTACAAGGCACGGAGACGTTCAGAAGTTGGTTTGCCATTGCCTGCCTCAGCACAGGCACTCTGAACTTCTTTGGTGAGCCATTTTGGTGTAGTGGTTAAGTCTGCAGACTCTAATCTGGGAGAACCAGCTTTAATTCCCCACTCCTCCACTTGCAGCTGCTGGATGACCTTGGGCAAGCTGTAGTTCTGGCACAGCTGTTCTTGAAAGAGCAGTCCTCGAAAGAGGTCTCTCAGCCCCACCTACTGCACAGGAAAATGCTGATCGCCACATTGGGGCCAGGAAGGAATTTTTCTCCAGACCAGTTTGGCCAGGGATCCTGTAGGATTGTTTTTGTTTTTTTTGTCATCTTCTGGGCATGGAACAGGGGTCACTGTGTGTGTGTGTGTGTGGGAAGTATTTGTGAATTTCCTGCATTGCGCAGGGGGGTTTACTAGAAGAGGAGGAGGAGATTGGATTTATACCTCGCCCTTCACTTGGACTCTCAAAGTGGCTTACAAAGCTCCTTTCCCTTCTCCTCCCCACAACAGACACCCGGTGAGGTAGGCGGGTCTGAAAGAGCTCTGAGAGAACTGCTCTTTCAAGGACAGCTCTGACAAGAACTGTGGCTTGCCCAACGTCATCCAGCAGCAGCAAGTGGAAGAGTGGGGAATCAAACCCGGTTCTCCCAGATTAGAGTCTGCGCACTTAACCACTACACCTAACTGGCTCTGGTGACCCTGAGGTTCTGTCCAACTCTATGATTCTGTGATTCTATGATTTCCCTTCTTGTCCCTCATAGGAGGCTCCGCTGCCCCAGGAATTACATCCACATCCATCTCTTTCTCACCTTCATCCTGAAAGCCATCGCAATTTTCATCAAGGACCTGGTGGTTTTCCAGACTGAAGGCACTGATTACTGCAGCTTTTCCACGGTAGGCTGTCGGCACACCCCGGAGCAGGTCTACCTTCTTGATCCTAAAAATCACCTGAAGGGGAGGGGGAACGAGAACAAGCGTTGCTGGAAACATACAAAAAACATATTAAAACCTTGTAAAAGTAAAGTTAAAGGTTTCCTTTGCTCAAAAGCCAGTCGAACCCGACTCTAGGGTTGCGGTGCTCATCTCCGTTTCCAAGCTGAAGAGCCAGCACTGTCCGAAGACATTTCTGTGCTCATGTGGCCGGCATGACTAAACGCCAAGGCGCACAGAATGCTGTTATCTTCCCACTGAAGCGGTACCTATTTATCTACTTGCAATTTCTTGCTTTTGAACTGCTGGGTTGGCAGAAGCTGGAATGTTCAAAGTGACAAATTCACAACAAAGGACCATATATGACCCAGTGCTCCCTCTAAGCTGAATTAGTGTGAGCTAGCTTACACATTTCCAGCCTCTAGTTCACACATTTTTGTCTCAGCTCAGGAAGGAAGGCTCCAGAGCAAACTAATGTATGCAGCAGCCAAATCGCTTGCCCACAGCCTTAATGCCAGTTGCTCGCAAAGTAGAATTTTTTCTCACAAGACTCCACAGCTTAGAGGGAGTATTGGTTATGACCGGATGCCTTTCGGCTCACAAGAGCCTTCTTCGGAGGTCAAATAGTACAGAATACAGCCTGCAACAACATATTGATACAACATATTGATGCCACATTGTCCCCGATAAGGTGATTTTACCCGTACTGTTAGGGCCCAAACAAGGTTTTTATATGTTTTTAAAGTAAACACATGTACTTTTGTCTATACCTATTGATGTGTTTAACTTTTGGCCCTTACCTAGTTCTCTAAACTTCCTTTGCAGGTTTTTCGCTTGGTTGGTTTAGCCTTTCTTCCCCTCTCTTTGTGGGCAGCACACCACAATGCCTTTCACAACAGCCTTTCTGACTCTGAAATACACAGCTGTCTAAGGGCCAATTTGGAATTCCAGATTCCCCATGATCTGCTTTTTCCCTGTCATTTTCCCTCAGTGGTTAATACTGAAGTAAATAGACCATTGACTCCACATAAGGCCAGTTCCATTTTTGGCCTGGGGGGGGGGCGTGACCAGGGCTTATTAGTAGAGCATCTAGGCCCCACGTCCAATCCTCAGTATCTCCAGTTAAAAAGATCAGGTAGTAGGTGTGGTGTGCTTGCTTATGGGGGAAATGGGTTTGCCTTTAAATACTCTTAGTGTATATAAACTTGGTAGTTTTCTGCTGCCACCAGGAATTAAAAATCCCAATTCTCTCTCTTTTTGATAGGGTGACATAGGGTCTGGGCACTTCAGAGGACTATGTGGCCCTGAGGAAGGACTGTACTGATTGCTGGGATAAGCTTAAATAAAAATTGATTTATTTAACAAAGAACAAAATAGGTTTCTGGTTTATTTTGAACTGTTACTGAAAAAGGACTTTGTAAATATAACTGGCAAAACTTGGTGTTACAAACAGTCACTCAGACTTCACTTGGTATACTCTCTCTCTCATATATATATATATATGAGAGAGAGAGTATACTAAGTGAAGTCTGAGTGACTGTTTGTCACACAGGCTAGTCTCTTTGTTTTATTCACTCAGAATAGAATCAACTCTCTTAGTCACATAGACTAACTGTAGGTCTTATTCACTCAGAAATAGACTCCCAAACCCATAGTGACACAGACTATCTCCACTCTTCAAGCTTCCACCTCTCTCTCTCTAAAGACACACACACACACACACTCTGAATTCTCTCAGACACCCCTCCTCCCACACTCTCAGTCAGCAGCCGATCAAAACACACTTGTCTCCCTCTATCACTCTCCTTCCAGCACTGCATTCAAACCAAACATTTGAAGGAACACACACACCAAAACATGGAATCATTACAGTATGTGATGAGAAAACATCCTCCTGAGACCTTAGACTGCTTCTGGGAGTCAGAGTAGACAAGGCTCACCTTGATAGACCAACGCTCCAGTTCAGTAGAAGGTGGCTTCCCGTGACCCATCCCTATGAAACTGGGACTTTGATGACCAAAACCATCAGCCTTCCCATGGCTCTGTACTGGTTCATAATAAGCAAATAACAGTGGAGTTCACTGTCATCCCAGGTGCTGTGTAGACAACATCTACAGGAAAATTGCCTGGGCATACAGAATTCAGATTGCGTTGACCTTCTCCAGGGTGGGACCCCCAAGGATGCCATTTTGAAAGGTTCCATCGCAACAGACGCTCCTTACGAATGAACCATTGCTGAACTTTTTTGTCCTATTTTTCAGACTCAATGCAAGATCTCCGTGGTGTTCTCTCACTATTTCATGATGACAAATTTCATGTGGCTGCTAGTGGAAGCTCTTTACTTAAACTGCCTGCTGCTCTCGTCCTTCCCCCATGGAAGAAGATATTTCTGGTGGCTCGTTCTGTTCGGCTGGGGTAAGTTAAACGTGGCTTCAGTTTCTTCTTAATCCATTTGTGTAGGTACTGGTAAGGTGGAGAAGCAAACGCACAAAATGACCAGGTCTAGTCTCAAATGCTACATTCACACCCTGACATCTGAGAACTGAACACTGGGGACATAGAGAAAGGATCACTAGAGATGCTGAGCACCCAGTACAAACTGTGGAAATAAAACACATGACGATGGATCATACTTTGTACTTTGGAAAAAAACCCAGATAATCCAGAACTCCCAAAATATGGAGTGAAAATCAGAAGGGATAAATTGAGTTTCCAGCCCCATTGCCAGAGCGTCGCCCAGCATCACTTCCTGGCAACAGCGTCATGTGGCGTGGGTGTTGCCCAGAGGAATGTTCCGGCTGGGGACTGTGTGTCCCCCACTGAAATACAGTAGGTACTTGGCAACCCTAATCCTGTCTCACACCGTGGCCAACCAGTTCCTCTGGAAGACCAACAACAGGGCATAGAGGCCGAGGCCTTCCCCTGATAAGAACATCAGAAGAACTGTGCTGGATCAGACCAGTGGTCCATCTAGTCCAGCCTCCTGTCTTATGCAGTGGCCGACCGGTTCCTCTGGAGCGCCAACAAGAGGGCAGAGAGGCTGAGGCCTTCCCCTGATGTTGCCTCCTGGCTCTGGGATTCAGAGGCATAGTGCCTCTGAGTGTGGTGCTTCCCCTCAGTCACCATGGCTAGTAGCCACTGATAGACTTGTCGTCCAAGAATCTGTCTAATCCCCTTTGAAAGCTGTTTATTTCTGTGGCCATCACGACACCCTCTGGCAGCAAATCCCACATTTTAATCATTTGCTGTGTACTATTTCCTTTTGTCTATCCTGGATGAAACTGGATTGAAACTGGATTCACTGGAGGCCCTCGAGTTCTAGTCTTTTGGGAGAGGGAGAAAAATTTCTCTTTTATCAACTCTCTCCATCCCATGCATAAATCCATAAACCTCTGTCTTGTCCCCCGTCTCTGTATTGCTGGACTGAGCAGGACAGAAATGAATTTCTTACTATCAGTGCATGAGTAGAAGGCACCAGACCCTCTTGTTTTTCTTCTTTTACCCTACAGGTGTGCCGACATTTTTTACTGCCGTTTGGATCTTAGTTAAGGTGCATTTTGAAGACACTGCGTAAGTCACTCCTGCTTTTCAGATTCTATAGCTCGGCTTCCTAAGCAGAAAATCCTTAGGGTGGTGGCAGCAACAAAGAGAGACCCAATGGTAATGCAGGCCTGTACGGAGGGTTGTCAATCTCTAAATGGAGTGTAGAGATCTCCCAGAATTCCATCTTTCCTACAGAATACAGAGATCAGTTCCCCTGGAGAAACAGACTCCAGTTTGGTGTAGCGGTTAAGTGTGCGGACTCTAATCTGGGAGAACCGGGTTTGAGTCCCCACTCCTCCAATTGCACCTGGCTGGATGACCTTGGGCAAGCCATAGTTCCCTCAGAGCTGTTCTCTCGAGGACAGTCCTGGAAAGGGCTCTCTCAGCCCCACCTACCTCACAGGGTGTCTGTTGTGGAAAAGGGAGGGGAAAGGCGATTATAAACCACTCTGAGACTCTGAGTGCAGGGTGGGGTATAATGCTAGTTTGGTGTAGTGGTTAAGTGCACAGACTCTAATCTGGGAGAACCGGGTTTGATTCCCCCACTCCTCCACTTGCACCTGCTGGATGACCTTGGGCAAGCCATAGTTCTGGCACAGCTGTTCTTGAAAAACAGCAGTTTCTGTCAGAGCTCTCTCAGCCCCACCTACCTCACAGGGTGTCTGTTGTGGGAAGGGGAAGGAAAAGGAGTTTGTAAGCTATTTGAGACTCCTTTGGGTAGTGAAGGGAGGGGTATAAATCCAATCTCCTCCTCCTCCTCCTCCTCCTCCTCTTCTTCTTCTTCTTCTTCCTCCTCCTCCTCCTCCTTCTCCTCCTCCTCCTCTCCTTCTCCTTCTCCTTCTCCTTCTCCTCCTCCTCCTCCTCCTCCTCCTCCTCCTCCTCCTCCTCCTCCTCCTCCTCCTCCTCCTCCTCCTCTTCTTCTTCTTCTTCTTCTTCTTCTTCTTCTTCTTCTTCTTCTTCTTCTTCTTCTTCTTCTTCTTCTTCTTCTTCTTCTTCTTCTTCTTCTTCTTCTTCTTCTTCTTCTTCTTCTCTTCCTCTTCTGAATCCAATGGTGTTGCACGCCAGTGAGGTCCCTTTCAGTCCCCGGATTACGTATGTTAAATTCCAAGTCGTATTTTGAAGTGTAACCTGACTTGAATGCAGTGGTACAAATATATTGAATAAATCAGCACAGGTTTTGAGGGACTGTGGATGGTTCTGTGCACTAACTATGGCATACACTTCCTAGGTGCTGGGACATAACCGAAGGCTCTCCTTACTGGTGGCTGATCAAAGGCCCGATCATCTTTTCTGTTGCGGTATGTATCGTATTTCCAATTTTGGCAGTGGGGAGTGTCGATAGCTTTCAAGGCAGGGTGGGGATGAAGTTCAAAAGCTGCCTTGAGAGCCAGTTTGATCGAACAGCACGGACAAGTTGAATGGCCAACTGGTGGTCCGTCAGTCTATAGAGAAGTGCATATGCTCAGAAATGAGATCCTTTTTTGTGGGGGAGGGTCTGTAAAATGCTTCCACTTCGCTGCATGTAGCTGAGATTTTGCGGGGGGTCTATAGAGGAGAGGGAAGACTGCATTCTGTTCTGTGTAGTTTTAGCGGCATTACGTGTCATGGCTGCTGCGCACGAAACCCTTGAATTGGCTGTGCATTGAACAGAACAGTGTCTGCAGTGCACGTGCATGGAATACGGTCCTGAAAACCCAGAACACAAAAACACAGAACAGTTTTTAAAGCTGAACTGGTAACACCCTACACAAAACGAAGCAATCATGTTATAAGAACAGAAGAGAAGCCAATGTTGGATCAGGCCAATGGCCCATCCAGTCCAACACTCTGTCACACAGTGGCCAAAAATACCAGGTGCCATCAGGAGATCCAGCAGTGTCCCGCCCCCAAGTACCAAGAATACAGAGCATCGCTTGCCCCAGACAGAGAGTTCCTATCTATACCTTATGGCTAATAGCCATGGATGGACCTCTGCTCCACATGTTTATCCATAAGAACATAAGAGAGGCCAATGTTGGATGAGGCCAATGGCCCATCCAGTCCAACACTCTGTCACACAGTGGCCAAAAATACCAGGGGCCATCAGGAGGTCCACCAGTGGGGCCAGGACACTAGAAGCCTTCTCACTGTTGACCCCACCCCAAGAACCAAGAATAGAGGGCATCACCTGCCTCAGACTGAGAGTTCCTATCTATACCTTGTGGCTAAGAGCCACGGATGGACCTCTGCTCCAGATGTTTATCCAATCCCCTCTTGAAGCCCTCCATGCTTGTAGCTGCCACCACCTCCTGTGGCAGTGAATCCTTTCCCTCCAGAAGGCTGGATCCAAAACTGTGGCTGTGGTCACACACACTAAATAATCCACTTTCAATGCACTTTCGAGTTGGATTTTGCCAGTTCACACTGTAAAAATCCAGTTGGAAAGTGGATTGAAAGTGGATTGAAAGTGGATTATTTAATGTGTGTGACCACAGCCTGTAGTAAACATTTTCTCAGCGCATACCCCTAAATGAACTGTTCTCATGTCCAAGAAGAGATTTGTTGCTGTTATTGCTGATGCTGTTAAAGCTAAATGAGCTTTCTCTCCCCCCCCAACCCGCTTTTTAAAAACCCCGCACAGGTCAACTTCGTCCTTTTTATCAACATCATCAGGATCCTGCTGAAAAAGTTAGATCCGAGACAAATCAACTTCAACAACTCCTCTCAGTACAGGTAAGCGACTGGGCACGGATGGTGATGGATGGTGTGGAAACGTGGGGTGAGGGAGAATTCAAGAAGGATGGCGAAACTGTGAACGGTGGAGTGGCGGGAAGAGGAGGGGGAAAAACCTTGTTCTCTCTCCGAATCCTAGAACCTGGGGTCAGCCGGTGGAGTGGATTGGCAGTCAATTTGGATGGCCCAGGTGAGCCCAATCTCACCAGGTCTCAGAAGCTAAGCAGGGTCGGCCCTGGTTAGTCCTTGGATGGGAGACCACCGAGAAAATCCAGAGTTGCTAAGTGAAGGCAGGGAATGGCAAGCTGCCACTGAATGGCTCTTTCCTGGAAAATACTTCAGGGTTGCTATGAGTAGGCTAGAAGTTGACGGCACGTAATTTGGCCTGATAGGGATTTGGCCTGATGATCCTGGCCCCATCAGGTCTTGGAAGCTAAGTAGGGTCAGCCCTGGTTGGTGCTTAGATGGGAGACCACCAATGAAGTCCAGGGTTGCTACGCAGAGGCAGGCAAATGGCGAAACCACCTCTGAATGGCTCTTGTCTTGAAATCCCTACAGCAGGGGTGTCAAACGTGTGGCCCAAGGGGGCCGGATCAGGCCCCCGGAGGGCTGCTATCAGGCCCACAGTGGAACTGGCTGTCTTCTTCTCCTGCTTCCAGTTCGGCTGCTGCTCCGTCATCGTAGGCTCGCAGCTTACCGATACACACTTGAACAGCAGACTCAAGACTGCAACAGCACAGGCATTCTGATGCAATCGTTCAGAGCGGGAGGTGTCCGTTATCGGGCACTGTTGAATAAACAAAATTTTGCAAGAGCGCTGACGTTTTAAGCATGTTTTTATTTTAAGTTAAAAAAAGCAACCGTTTGTGTTTGTGTCCTTTATAAAGTTTGTATCTCTGCTACTTGGTGTTACATTTTATGATGCACACGGCCCGGCCCAATGAGGTCTCATTTATGCCAGATCCGGCCCTTGTAACAAATGAGTTCGACACCCCTGCCCTCCGGGGTTGCCAGAAGTGGGCTGTGATTTCATGGCAGTTTCCAACACCGCTAGATTTTGAACAGACACATCATGTTTCAGTGTTTATATGCTTTAGTGAGTTGTTTAAATGTGCTATGTACAGTTATATGTTAAACGGTTTAGCGTCTTGATGTTTGAGCCAGTTTGGTGCAGTGGCTAAGAGCGCAGACTCTAATCTGGGAGAACCAGGTTTGATTCCCCCACTCCTCCACATGCAGCTGCTGGTGCAGCCTTGGGTCAGTCACAAGTTCTCTCGGAGCTGTTCCTCGAGAAAGCTCTCTCAGCCCCACCTACATCACAGGGTGCCTGTTGTGAGGAGGGGAAGGGAAAGGAGATCGTAAGCCGGTCTGAGACTCCGAGTGAAGGGTGGGGGGTATAAATCCAATATTTTCTTCTTCTTCTAATCTGGAAATGTTAGACTGTTTTCGGTGTCTTGCCTTGGAGACCCTATTTCGGTAGAAACGCAGCAGAGAGCCAGGGTGGTGTTTAGTGGTTAAGAGCGTCAGACGAGTATCTTGAAGACACGGGTCTGAAGCTCCATTCCTGCCACGGAAACTCGCTGGGTGACCTTGGGTCAGTCACGCCCTCTCAGCCTCACCTCCCTCACAGGGTTGTTGTGAGGAAAAAGGGGGATGCTGTCAGCTGCTTCGGGTCCCCATTGGGGGGGGAAGGCGGGGCATGGATGAATTAAATAAATAAATAAATAAATAACAGGAGTGTTTAAGATAAAGGAAAAGAAATCAATTCGCTTCCGGGCTCCCTGCCGCCAGCTGCCGTGAGGGTCCCCAGCTCAGATGAGGGTGACCGCCGCCATCTAGTGGCCACGGCGTGCTATTTGCAAGGCCAACAGGATTTTGTTTTACATAAGAACATGAGGACATAAGAGAAGCCAATGTTGGATCAGGCCTATGGCCCATCTAGTCCAACACTCTGTGTCACACAGCTGCCAAAATATACCAGGTGCCATCAGGAGGTATAGCAGTGGGGCCAGGACACTAGAAGAAGAAGAAGAGTTTGGATTTATACCCCGCCCTTCACTGCCCAAAGGCGTCTCAGAGCGGCTTACAAACTCCTTTCCCTTCCCCTTCCCACAACAGACACCCTGTGAGATAGGTGGAGCTGAGAGAACTTCTGACAGAAACTGTCCTTGAGAGAACAGCTGTGCCAGGGCTTGTGATTGACCCAAGGTCACATCAGCAGGTGCAAGTGGAGGAGTGGGGAATCAAACCTGGTTCTCCCAGATAAGAGTCCGCGCACTTAACCACTACACCAAGCTGGCTCTCTCTACTAGCAGCCCTCCCACTGCTGCCCCCTCCGGCACCAAGAATAGAGTGCAGCACCTGCCCCAGACTGAGAGTTCCCATCTATACCCTGTGGCTAATAGCCACTGATGGACTTCTGCTCCACTATGTTTATCTAATTTCCTCTTGAAACTGTTTTCATCCCCCCCACCCACCCACACTCCCTTCCGATTTCTCACCCCGCCTCAGGCGTCTCTCCAAATCGACCCTCCTCCTCATCCCTCTGTTCGGAACGCATTACATCATCTTCAACTTCCTCCTGGAGGGGGAGCACGCCCACGTGGGGATCCGCTTCTACCTAGAGCTCTGCATCGGATCGTTCCAGGTGAGGATGGAGTGGGAAGGCAAAGGGATAAAACCGGGATCCCCCCCCCGATAAAACGAGATAAGAACGTCAGAAGAGAAAAGAAGCCGTGTCGGATCAGGACAATGGCCCATCCAGTCCAATACTCTGTGCCTCACAGGCCCTTTCTGCACTGACCGCTTGCTCCGGAGAATCTGAGGAGTCAAGCCTCAAGGGTCGACTTTGCAGTCACGCCCACTCTCTCTGCGCTGGATTTCCGCCCCTCTGCTTTATTGATATGTATGTTTGGTATGCATTCTACATCTACAAGCAAAACCCACATTTTTTGAGCTAACTGGCCACCAACCCCTCCCTCCCTCCCTCCCTCTGTGATTCTGCAAAAAGAAAGGGAAGGTAGGGGGAAATCCGGGCCCACACATCCAAGACTGGCACATTTGGGACCAGGGAATCCCCTAGGCCCTGATACCTATAAAGCCCTATATGGCCAGGGTCTGGCATACCTAAGGGACTGCCTTTTCCCACATGTCCCCCAAGGTCACTACGGTCAGGGGCTCAACATCTTTTAGTAACCCCACGCCCCAGGGATGTCAAACTTGCTGTGACCAGAGCCAGGGCCTTTTCGGCGGCGGCTTCTACCTGGTGGAATGAGCTCCCAGAGGAGATCCAGGCCCTGCAGGACCTTGTGGAGTTCCGCAGGGCCTGCAAGACGGAGCTCTTCCGCCAGGCTTTTGGGTAGGAGCTGCCACCACCATTGTACCATCAATGCACGGCCACCATGATTTGGGTGGGAACCAGGGGTCTTTTGGGAGTGGGAGCGCACCGCAGCTCCGGGAGCTCAGGAGCCAAGCCACGCCCCCAGCCGGCGTCCTGGGGAGTCTTTCAGGCAGCCGAATGTCAATTTCAGCTCCATTATATCCTATGGGCCATTGAAGTCAATGGTGAAAACATAGGGTATATTCTGGGGGCTGGAGGGGAGGGGTTTCAGGGAGAGGCTCCAAACTCACAGGGTAGCTGTTGGAGCCTCTCCCCAAGATACCCACCAAGTTTCAAGAACATTGGACCAGGGGGTCCAATTCTATGGGCCCCCAAACAGGTTGCCCCCATCCCCTCCATTGTTCTCTATGGTGGGAAAAAAGTTACTTTTTTAAAAAGTTACCAAATTGCCACCGAATTTCTTTCATTCCCTCCTTTCCCTCTTTCCCTCCTTCTTCCCTTCTCTCTTTCTTTCTTTCCCTCCTTCTTCCCTCTTTTTCTTTCCCTCCTTCTTTCCTTCTCTTTCTTTCCCTCTTTTCTTCTCTCTACTCTCTCTCTTTCCTTCCCTCTTTCCTCCTTCTGTGGCCCAACTCTCATGAGAAGGAGTTTAAACTTTAAACCACTTCTCTCTTAGCTCCCCCACCCAGACTAGCTGGGGAAGGGAAGGGGAGGCTTTTGAAGATGCCTCCCCCCTTTTACTTCCCCTTCTTACATCACTTCCGGTGATGTCAGGGGGCGTGGCATATGTTAATAGCCTAATAGCTCATTAGCATACTCCTGCAGCTGTTTTTCTATGAAAAGACCCCTGGTGGGAACCATCGGGGTGCTAGGCAACCCTGGGATGAAGATTGGATGGCAGTACTGCTATGCAACCATGCTGTTGTCCCGGGTTTAAATTCTTACCAGAACCCATCTTGGAAGTGAGGACAGTAGTAACATCTAGAGCACCGGCACCTTAGTGTGGAATTGGACTGTTTTAACTTGTGTTTTAATCATGGCTTGTGCCCTAATAGTTATTTGTTTTAATTATGGCCTGGTGCCTAAAGTGTTAGCCGCCCTGAGCCCATTGGGGAGGGAGGGATATAAATTGAATAATAAATAAATAAATAAATAAATAAATATTTACTGATTCCTTCTTATGCTCTCTCTGGCTTCTTCAACATTTGCCTGAGAGGGAGGACACGTCCTCTTTTGTCTTAGGAGAAGGAGGGAAAGAAAACAGAACAGGGAGGGAGTGTCAGACTAAAGACAGAGGTGGAAACGGGAGAGGGCAGCGGGCAGCACTTAAATACCCACAGAAACAATTCTACTTTAGAGAGAATGAGTGATTCAAAAAGCAGATGAGAACAAAGAATCGCAGCAAAAGGAGTTTGGGTAGCTGCAGGGCAACAGTGTGCTGGAAGCGGTCTGAATGCAGATGCCCGTAAAACAAATGCAGAAACATCAGAGAAAGCCCCAACAAAAAAGTGGAAATGAAAATGGGAAGGGAATGCAGAACAGAAGAATAGGATGCGTTCAGAAACCAGGGGCAAAATACGGGTGCAGAAAGGGCCACAGTGGCCAAAACCCAGGTGCCAGGATGCAATGCCAAGATGTGTTCAGGCCGCACAATTTTGGCATGTAATCGGGGGGGAGGGGTCACCCGATCCCCTCACAAAGAAATGTTCCTTTAGGCAAAGACTTTTCTCCCTGATTTTCTATCTGCAGGGAATTGTTCTGTGGGGAGGTGCATTCAGACATGCCAACCCTGATCCGCCCTTGGCAGTGGTGTAGCCCACGCCACTCTGTGAGGATGAGACTCATCTCAGCCCTGGGAGAAGGTGACTTGCAGGAAAACATCCTGTTTGTCTATCCTATTATCTAATCCTTCATGTGACATTTGTAAGGCAGAGGCTCAACCTTGGTCTGAGCAGATAAAACAGATAAAAGGAAGTCCTTCTTCACCCAAAGAGTGATTAACACATGGAATTCACTGCCACAGGAGGTGGTGGCAGCTACAAGCATGGACAGTTTCAAGAGGGAATTAGATAAACACAAGAAAGGGGACCCGCAATACTTGCGGGGGGACACACACACAGAGAATTGCTCCATGTAGAGCAGGAGAAAGAGGAAGCAGGAGCAGGTAAGCCTCCCCCCTCATCCCCGGACACCGGCGGCATGGCCTGAGCAACTGCCAGCCCCCAAGTCTGCCGATTCCCCCCCATCCCCGGTCTCCTTCACCACCACCCCTGGCTCCAGTGGCGAGGCCTGAGTGGCTGCCAGCTGCCAGGCCTTGCCAAACTCTTCCTCCCCCTCCCCGACTCTGGCGGCGAGGCCCGAGCAGCTTCCAGCCTCTGGCCCTGCCGATCGCCCCTCCAGCAATCTCCTCCACTGCCACCGCTGATCTCCCCCCCCGGCTCCTGCAGCAAGGCCTGAGCAACTTCCAACTGCTGGCCCACTGCAGATTTCTCAGAGTGTTCCCTGCGCATGTGCAGGGAACACTCTTACTTTTGGGGATTTAAATATCCCCCTGTATTTTTTCAAAGTTTTCAGATTTTTCTGCACACCTAGGAACTGCTCTACATGTGCAGGAATATCTTCCTGCCCCCCAGGTGCCCCCAATGTGCGGATTTAGATATCTGCATGCAGGGGGCAACTTGGGAATTAGATATATAGATATGGAGCAGAAGTCCATCAGTGGCTTTTAGCCACAGGGTATAGATGGGAACTCTCAGTCTGGGGCAGGTGATGCACTCTGCTCTTGGTGCTGGAGGGGGCAGAAGTGGGAGGGGCTTCTAGTGTCCTGGCCCCACTGCTGGCCGCTGTGTGACACAGAGTGTTGGACTAGATGGGCCATTGGCCTGATTCAACATTGGCTTCTCTTATGTTCTTATGACCCCGTCTACCGCTCCAGAGCTACACTGGATGGCCATCATGAGGGGCCGTGGCTCAGTGGTAAAACATCGGCTCGGTACACAGAAGGTCCCAGCTTCAGTTCCTGGCATCTCCAGTCAAAAGGATCAGACAGTAGGTGATGTGAAAAACCTCTGCCTGGGACTCTGGTGAGCTGCTGCTGGTCCGAGTAGGCAATACTGATGTTGATGGACCAGTGGTCTGATTCAGTATAAGGCAGCTTCACGTGTATGTTGGACGGGGGGCCATGGTTCAGAGGCAGAGCCTCTGCTTGGCGTGCAAAAGGTCCCAGGTTCAATCTAGGGCATCTCTAGGTAAAAGCTTCTTCTTCTTCTTCTTCTTCTTCTTCTTCTTCTTCTTCTTCTTCTTCTTCTTCTTCTTCTTCTTCTTCTTCTTCTTCTTCTTCTTCTTCTTCTTCTTCTTCTTCTTCTTCTTCTTCTTCTTCTTCTTCTTCTTCTTCTTCTTCTTCTTCTTCCCTCTCTGCCTGAGACCCTGGAGAGCTGATGCCAGTCTGAGCAGGCAATATTGAACTTGATAACCCAAGGATAAGGCAATTTCCTGTGTCCATGCTTTGCATTGTTCTCCATATTGTCCAATCATTTAACTTGCGTCTTTTTGTTTTCTTATTCAGGGGTTCCTTGTAGCCATTCTGTACTGTTTCCTCAATAAAGAGGTAAGGGGGTCGAATCACTGACACTTTGCTGTGTTTTCTATGTGCCTCTGTGCGTGTCCCCCATTTTTCAGAGGGATGTCCGCTTATATTTTTGCAAACTACGCAAAACTGAATTATTCAATAGGACTTTTCTGTGCAGGCAATAGAGGCTGATTCTGCATTGGCTTTTCCCTTCGTTGTTTTACAAAACCCACGTTGGAACAGAAATCCCCCTCTGCATTGCATGCTGCTTTCGCTTCCTTTGACCATCGGATTTTATGGTAGCCTCCACACTCCGTGCTGCTTTCGCTTTCTTTGATCGTTGGATTTCATTGTATCTTCTGCATAGATTTACGGCCGTTTGATGACCGTTCAGGGGTGACTTTGCAGTCAGTACAGCATTGCCCCGAGGTATTTGGATGTGGTTTTGAGCTGTACTTACAGGGTGTCTGTTCTGGGGAGGGGAAGGGAAAGGAGTTTGTAAGCCGCTCTGAGACTCCTTTGGGGAGTGAAGGGCGGGGTATAAATCCAATCTCCTCCTCCTCCTCCTCCTCCTCCTCCTCCTCCTCCTCCTCCTCCTCCTCCTCCTCCTCCTCCTCCTCCTCCTCCTCCTCCTCCTTCTTCTTCTTCTTCTTCTTCTTCTTCTTCTTCTTCTTCTTCTTCTTCTTCTTCTTCTTCTTCCTCCCAGTTGAGATAATGTGGAGCAAATGCTAGATGCAGAATTGCTCAGAGTCACACTGCACTAAAGATGCTTGGACAAATTAGCAGAGACTGTGGTCTACAGAGCTAGTTTGGTGTAGTGGTTAAGTGCGCGGACTCTAATCTGGGAGAACTGGGTTTGATTCCCCCACTCCTCCACTTGCACCTGGCTGGATGACCTTGGGCAAGCCGTAGTTCTGATAAGAGCTGTTCTTGAAAAGGAGCAGTTTCTGTCAGAGCTCTCTCAGCCTCACCTAGCTCCTAGGGTGTCTGTTGTGGGGAGGGAAGGGAAAGGAGTTTGTAAGCCGCTCTGAGACACCTTTGGGTAGTGAAGGGTGGGGTATAAATCCAATCTCCTCCTCCTCCTCCTCCTCTTCTTCTTCCTCCTCCTCCTCCTCTTCTTCTTCTTCTTCTTGTTCTTCTTCTTGTTCTTCTTCTCTACCGTGTATTGCTGGCTGAAACCAGGACTCTACCATGCAATCTTTGCATCATTTAATGTGTCATGTTCATACTTGTGCTTTCCAGTTCTGTTTTTGGATTTCTGGTTGGTTCTACAAGCCTAATTCCTATTGCAGTGAATGTCCCATCTGTCAATTGTGTAATCCAAAGGGTGGCGGTCAGAGATCTCTCACTGTTACAAATCTGAGCATCAAGTACAGGCTGATGGGATCTGGACTTACTGAGACCGAGAGGGATAAAAGATCTTGAGGTCACAGTGGATAGCTGAATGAAAGTGTCGACCCCAGTGTGCCGCAGTGGTGAAAAGGGCAAACTCTCTGTTAGGGATTATTAGGAAAGGGGATTGACAATATAATGGCCAATATTGCAATGTCCCCGTATAGATCTATGGTGCAGCCTCTTTTGGAATACTGTGTACAGTTCTGGTCCTGGTATCGCCAAAGGAACATTGCAGAGCTGGGGAAAGTACAGAGGAGGGCGACCAGGGTCCCGGTCACACGTGCCGGAAAACACGGGGGGGGGGAGGCGTGGCTATTTGTGTCATCACATTTTGACTCGCTATTATGTGGTCAGATGTGACAGCAGCACACCGGGGTTTCGTCCGTCGGCACGTGCTTCCAGAGCGCTTCGACGAGGACGGCTGGAGGGAATAGGTGTGTGCTGGCACGGTCACACAGATTGAGTCCATCTGCGGCCCGTGGCAAACCATTTTCTAGTGGAGTCTGGCAGGTAGTTTTTAACTGCGCATCTGTGGCCGGACGCCAGGGGCTGACCATGGGGGCACTGCACTTGCCAGATGTATCTGTGTGATCGCACCCGCAAACCCCGCCCGGCATTTGCGGCTCTCTCGCCGCAAATTCTGCGTGTGATCGGAGCCCAAGATGATGAGGGAGTTGGAGCCCCTTCCCTAGGAGGAAAAGCTGAAGAGTCTCTGGGACTTCTCAGTTTAGAAAAAAGATGTCTAATGTGGGAGGGATTATAGAGTTTTATAAAGCTATGCATGGAGTGGAGAGAGTTGACAAAGATTTTTTTTTCTCCCTTTCCCCAAATAGTAGAACTCGAGAACACCCAATGAAGCTGATGGGCAGTAGGTTTCAGGACAGACAAAAGGAAATATGACTTTTTAAAGAGAGCGAGTAAAGCATGGGATTCAGTGCCAGAGGACATAGCGATGGTCACAGGGATCAACAGCTTGAAAAGGGGATGAGATACATTCATGGAGGAGAAGTCTTATCAGTGGCTACTAGCCATGGTGACTGAGGGGAACCTCCACGTTCAGGGGCACTAAGCCTCTGAATCCTGGAGCCAGGAGGCAACATCAGGGGAAGGCCTCGGCCTCCATGTCCTGTTGTTGGTCCTCTAGAGGAGCTGGCTGGCCACTGTCTGAGACCGGATGCTGGACTAGATGGACCCTCACTGGTCTGATCCAGCAGGGCTCCTCATATGTTCTTATTAGGGGAAGGCCTCAGCCTCTCTGCCCTGTTGTTGGTCCTCCGGAGGAACTGGCTGGCCACTGTGTGAGACAGGATGCTGGACTAGATGGACCCTCACTGGTCTGATCCAGCAGGGCTCTTCTGAGGTTCTTCTCAGGGGAGGGCCTCAACCTCTCTGCCCTGTTGTTGGCCCGCCAGAGGAACTGGTTGGTCACTGTGTGAGACAGGATGCTGGACTAGATGGACCCTCCCTGGTCTGATCCAGCAGGGCTCTTCTGAGGTTCTTCTCAGGGGAGGGCCTCGGCCTGTCTGCCCTGTTGTTGGTCCTCCAGAGGAACTGGTTGGCCCCTGTGTGAGACAGGAGGCTGGACTAGATGGACCCTCCCTGATCTGATCCAGCAGGGCTCTTCTGAGGTTCTTCTCAGGGGAAGGCCTTGGCCTCCATGCCCTGTTGTTGGCCCTCCGGAGGTACTGGGTGGCCACTGTGTGAGACAGGATGCTGGACTAGATGGACCCTCCCTGGTCTGATCCAGCAGGGCTCTTCTGAGGTTCTTCTCAGGGGAGGGCCTCGGCCTGTCTGCCCTGTTGTTGGTCCTCCAGAGGAACTGGTTGGCCCCTGTGTGAGACAGGAGGCTGGACTAGATGGACCCTCCCTGGTCTGATCCAGCAGGGCTCTTCTGAGGTTCTTCTCAGGGGAAGGCCTTGGCCTCCATGCCCTGTTGTTGGCCCTCCGGAGGTACTGGGTGGCCACTGTGTGAGACAGGATGCTGGACTAGATGGACCCTCCCTGGTCTGATCCAGCAGGGCTCTTCTGAGGTTCTTCTCAGGGGAGGGCCTCGGCCTCTCTGCCCTGTTGTTGGCCCTCCAGAGGAACTGTCTGGCCCCTGTGTAAGGCAGGATGCTGGACTAGATGGACCCTCCCTGCTCTGATCCAGCAGGGCTCTTCTGATGTTCTTCTCAGGGGAAGGCCTCAGCCTCTATGCCATGTTGATGGCTGTCCAGAGGAACTGGTTGGCCACTGTGTGAGAAAAGGATGCTGGACTTATATAGTCTATTGGTCTGACCTAGTAGGGCACTTCTGATGTTCTTGAGTTGTTGTTTGATTTTCATGAAGTGAGAGGAAGCCAAAATGGAAATGGTTATATTCAGGTCAGAACAGAAGTGGGTAATAGATCTGAAGTTGTGCTTCGTTTTTCGGGAAATTAAGACTTGCCAGATCTGAGAAGTGAAATTAAAATGGATTCTACTCATGGGGCTGACCATAGTGGCTCAGACCTTTACTCATGGGGAATCACAGCCCTCCATAAGTCAGGTATGCGCACTGACGCAAAGCGAGGGTGGATCCCACAGCAAAGTGATTCTTCGTGAGCAGGGGGCCCTCTTGTGGTGACGTGAATTACAGTTCTGTTTTTGCCTGTCTTTAGCAGGAAATGTTTAAGATGGCTGGTCACAATTACTGCTTGCAGAGAACTGGGATGGGGGTTCAGGGGGGCAGTGCTGTTCTTTAGATAGCCCTGAAGTGGGCATGCTTATGAATGTCTTTTTTAAAAATTCAGTCAAGGATTCCTCTTTGGTCTATCCATCAAAACATTCCCCCCAAAACTTTGCTTTCCATTTAGCATAGTATGTTTTAGGTTTACCTTCAGTACAGGTGGCTTGTTAGACTGTGTTTTTTTTATGTATGCATTCAGATTTTCCATGGGGAAGGGATCCATTACTAAGCCATGTTGAACACAATAAAAAAAGAAAGTTGTGCATGAATACCAAACAGGGGAAGACACTGAAATTTGTCCAGATTAGTAATAATTGGGGCTTTTTTTGTAGAAAAAGCCCAGCAGGATCTCATTATCATAATGGGCCACACCCAGAAGCAGAAACTCATTAGCATATTAGGCCACACCCCTGACAGCACAGCTATAGCTATTTTGGAGCAGGAACACACAGGAACGGAGTTCTGGCTGGCTCCCAAGTTGGCCACGCCCAGCAGGAACTCATTAGCATAACAGGCCACCCCATCAGCAGAAACGAATTAGCATATTAGGCCACACCCTGGTAGCACAGCTCATTAGCATATCAGGCCACACCCCCATGTTACCAGAAGTGTGGTCATCCAGCCACACCCACCTTTTGCTTCTTATTCTCTTTACCTTGTTTGTTGTCAAAACTCCAGGGCTTTTTTT
This sequence comes from Gekko gecko, assembly GCA_029375565.1. Taxonomy (NCBI): domain Eukaryota; kingdom Metazoa; phylum Chordata; class Lepidosauria; order Squamata; family Gekkonidae; genus Gekko; species Gekko gecko. The sequence continues at coordinate 99,011,849 of JAPDNY010000011.1, forward strand.
GGAGCAGGAACTCCTTTGCATGTTAGGCCACACGCCCCTCATGTAGCCAATCCTAATGAGTTTCTGCTGTTGGGTGTGGCCTGTTATGCTAATGAGTTCCTGCTGGGCGTGGCCAACTCGGGAGCCAGCCGGAACTCCATTCCTGTGCATTCCTGCCCCAAAATATCCCTGGTAATAATAATGTATTTGAACCTGTCTTGAAGGTGGGCACAGAACACTTGTCCGTATCCCCAGGAAAGCTGAATTGCCTGGCAGGTGAAAATCTAGTAATTTCTTATCGTCATAGAATCATGGAGTCGGAAGGGGCCATCCAGGCCATCCAGTCCAACCCCCTGCTCAATGTAGGATCAGCCTAGAGCATCCCTGGCAAGTTGCTTAAAGACTGCCAGTGAGGGGGAAAACAGCATTGCAATGTTTCGATCAACTGTGAAATCCATTGTGAGGAATTTCCCAATCAAAGGGCTTTTCTCACATTTTCATTTTCCTCATTTGTAAGTTCCTGTTTCTTTGGTCTTCCCCCCCCCTGTTCTGCATGTGTTTAGCTCCCTCTAGTGGTTGATTGGATATTACATCAGTTTGTGTCCTGCATAAAAACCTGCAGTTTTAATCCACAGGGGAGACATGCCTGACGTAAACTGAGCCAGTTTGGTGTAGTGGTTAAATGCACGGACTCTCATCTGGGAGAACCGGGCTTGATTCCCCACTCCTCCACTTGCACCTGCTGGATGACCTTGGGCCAAGCCATAGTTCTGTCAGAGCTGTCCTTGAAAGAATAGTTCTTGAAAGAGCTCTCTCAGCCCCACCTACCTCACAGGGTGTCTGTTGCGGGGAAGGGAAGGGAAAGGAGATTGTAAGGCACTCTGAGACTCCAAGTGAAGGGGAGGGGATAAATCCAATCTCTTCCTCTTCCTCTTCTTCTTCCTTCTTTCTAGGATCCAGTTTGGAGTAGAGAGCCAGTTTGGTGTAGTGGTTAAGTGCACAGACTCTAATCTGGGAGAACTGGGTTTGATTCCCCACTCATCCACTCGCAGCTGCTGGATGACCTTGAGAAAGCCATAATTCTGACAAGAGGTGTCTCTTGTCTTCCAAGAGGTGTCTTGAAAAAGGGCAGTTTCTGTCAGAGCTCTCTCAGCCCCACCTACCTCACAGGGTGTCTGTTGTGGAGAGGGGAAGGGAAAGGAGTTTGTAAGCCACTCTGATACTCACTTGGGTAGAGAAGGGCGGGGTATAAATCCAATCTCCTCCTCCTCCTTCTTCCTCTTCTTCTTCTTAATATTGAATTGACCACAAGAGGGAGCCAAAGATTTGTTGAACACCCCCCTCCAAAAGACATAGGAACTTAAAAGCAAGGCAAATGGAAATGCAGAAAAACCCTCAGCCTTGTACTTTTCTGACTACATCTCGAAACCCACAACCGTAACAGCAAGTCTTTCTCTTTCAAGGTACAAGCGGAAATTTGCCGGAAGTGGCATGGTAACACTTACGGGTTGATGCCCATCTGGAGGAAGAGGACAAGATGGACCATGCCATCGAGTTCCGGGATCAAAATGTCAACCTCTGTGTGTGAAGGACAACCAATAGGATGAAGGCAGGCAGGGACGGGCAAGCATAGAGAGAGAGACCCGGAAGTCATGTATTCCAAAAATACATTTCACCCAGATTTATCAGTGAAGCTTAGGGCTGTTTCATGCATCCATGTTTGTCACTCAAAGTCTGTGTCCCTTAGATTTTGCTTATCTGAATGGGCTATGACAGATCAGACACTATACATCTATCTTCCATCTCACATTGCCTCAAATGTAGACTTCCAATGGACTTAGTTTCACATATTCAACTGTGAGTTGTCGTCAAATGTCACGGGTTCTAGCGATGAGAAATCAAATGATCAACATGGATGCATGATTTTGCCATAACACAGCACTGAAGCTGCTGTCTAGACCATCATTACAGAGTTCAAGAAATCTATTTCTTCAGATTGCTTCCAAGTATTACTGTAGCTCCAGCAGAACATTGAGATTTCGGGGTTGGGGGATGAACTTACAATCAGGGATGGAATGGCAGTAACATACGTTGATGGTGCCACCCATTGCTTTCAGTCTTTTTATCAATTGATACACAAAGAGTGTCCATCAGAGAAGCTGGGTCATCTGATATGGGATTCAACGTCTGCTTTCCCTCATCCTCTGTCCTCTCAGCAACACTCTTCAATATTTATAGTATGCTATTGAATGAAATCATTCAGAGCTTTGGTGTTGGGTGCCATCACTGTTCTATCGATGCCCAGCTAAATGTATCATTTGCTAAGCCTACATAAGCAGCTGTCTCTGTCTTAGATGAATGCGGTGGTCAAGTAGACAAGGATGAACCAGCTAAAACTGAATCCAAACAAGACGGAGGTGATGTTGGTTGGGAAAGTTGATGTTCTGGTGGACAATTGATCTGCCAATTTTAGTTTGGATTTGGCTGTCATTCATGGAGCAGGTGAAGAGTTTGGAGGAGAGGGACACCCTTGATCCAGCACTGCTGATGGAAAAGCAGGTCTGGAACATTTATGAGGAGCACTTCCTTCCATCTTCAACTGATCTGAAACTTGTCTTCCCCACTGAACCTGACAGATCTGGCCATGTTGATCCATGCACCTGTAATTTCTAGAATAGACTACTGTAAATTGCTCTGTATGGGTCTGCCCTTGGAGATGACTCAAAAGCTTCACCTTGTGTAAAATGCATTGACTCATCAGTTGACAAGGTCTGGTGTTTATGGTCAGACATACTGGCTGCCAGTCTGCTTTCATGCTCAGTTCCAAGTGCTGGTTAACGCCCTTCACAGACTTGGGCCCACTTCCCTGAAGGATCACCTATCCCTGTATGAACCTGTAGTGCCCTCCTAGCAAGTAGCACATACATGCCTATGAACATCTTCCGTCTTGGCTCCTGACATCCTCAAAATAGTACTGTGTTCCCCATCATTGTCAGCCTCCTTAAAAGCCCACGAGGCTGTATTGTTTGAAAGGGCTTCTTGAAGGCCTAGGATTTTGTGTTTGCTATCTGTCTGGTCTATTAAGGGCTCTCTGATTCTTCGATGTGTCAACTGATCTTAATTGTTGTTCAAGTTGTTGCTGGACCTTCGTATACAAATTTGGTTTTATTTATTTTTATGAGGAGTTTCTCTGATCTTTGGTGGAAAGTGGGGTAGATATTTTGAGAGTAAAGAACTGAGAGAGAGAGAGAGAGAGAGAGAGAGAGAGAGAGAGAGAGAGAGAGAGAGAGAGAGACTGTCCTGAACTGGGGACCGCAAGTGAATAAAGGGGGTGCAAAGAAACCAACCAATTTTATGAGCGTGCATATTTGATGCTGGTCAGAATGAAGATCTACCTAGCCTGGTCTTACCTATCATGGCTGGAAGCAGGGTCTCCAGGACCTTGGACAGGAGCCTCTCCTAAGCCCTGGTTGTTGAGATCATTCGATTGGAGATACAATTTGCACTGATCCTGATAGCTCATCCAATTTCAGAAGCAAGGTAGGGTCAGGCCTGGTCAGTACTTGGATGGGGGACCACCAAGGAAGTCCAGGGGTGCTACGCCGAGGCAGGCAATGGGCAAACCACCCTTGAATGTCTCTTGCCTTGGAAACTCTCCAGGGGGCGCCATAAGTCAGCTGCAACTTGACAGCCAAAAAAAAGGAAAGGAAACTTCTATGGTCTGTGCAGAAATGGCCGGTGTTCTAGCAAGTCCTGAAGACATACCTCCATTAAAAGAGGACAAATTAAGCTTTTTGGGTTACATCCCGAAGTCCAGGGTTACTATGCAGAGGCAGGCAATGGCAAACTACCTCCGTTAACCTCTTGCCTTGAAAATCCTACAGGGTGGCCATGACTCAAAGAATGTACTGGGTTCAGACGCGTGATTTCAGCTCATAGTCTATTTTCAGCTCAAACTCAAGACGAACTAGCCGGTCCGAAAGCCGGCTTTTATCCATGAAGCACACAACACCCAACACACACCCCACTCCCCATGATTGGGTATTTACAATATAAGAGTTCCCCGTAGGTTAACTCTAGGATCCGGGTGACCCTATTGGTCCACCTTAGGATCCACAGTGGCTATTGTTTTAACACCCGAAGGTGCATTAGACTTCATGGTCTCGCTAGCGCTGGCGTGTCCGCATTTGTTCATATTGATGCACAACAACTCAGCTGCAACTTGAGGGCACTTACACACACACCTCATATGTCACAATAAGCTGATGACCCCCAGTTTCATATCTCCTTAAGTAAGCTTCCAGAAGCAGCTGTCGGTGTTCTGTGGCCATGTAGCTGAAGGGAGACAAGCTGACACTGAACCTGGACGATCCAGAGATGATGCCAGTTGGTTAGGCTGATGTTCTGGGCAGGATTGATCTGACCGTCCTCGATGGGGTTGGGTTGTCTTTGACAAACCACACCAGGAATTTGGGGTTATGATTGGACCCAGCATTGGTGCTAAAGGAGCAGTCTGGTGTTATGGCAAAGAATATTGTCTCTACCAATAGAATCTGTTTTGGAAATGATCTCCTCATCTGGCTTCAGGTAATTGATTCACATCAATCAATATTACCCTACCTTCTAGGTTGGACTACTTTGACGTGCTTTACATGGAGTTTCCCTGAAAGAGAACATGGATGTTTTAAGTGTCATGAAACATGGGAGTCTGTCTTTTTGACCGCCAACTGGCCAATTCCAACCTGTTCTGCAATGATGTCATTGATTGCTGTGATGGAATGTACTGTACTGTAAAAGATCATAAATGCTGTGTAAACATGAAGGACAGTGAAAGGTTAAATCCTTACAGAGCCAGAGAGCCTGGAGTGACAGGCTGCTGAAGGGGATTTGATTGGTCAGTGTCAGTTGAGCAAGAAAGACTTGGGTACTGGCTGCTGAAGAGAACTCAGTTTAGCTCTGACAGAGAACTGGAATAGTTTATCCGTGATGGAGGGAAGTTTAGCACTGACTGAGAAAAGTTTAACACTGACCGAGGACACGCAAGCCAGGAAGGCAGAGAAATTGCCCATTAGAGAAGAGTTGGTAACTAAAATATCTGAACTTGCAGAAATGGATAAATTGAATATGATACTTTCAGGAAAAGATGGAAAAGCTTTTCAAAAAGGATGGTATAGAGTTAACAAATGGTTCAGAAAGAATGTTTAATGTAAACTCCAAAAAATTAGTTATGTATTGTATTTTTGTTTTTGCTTTTGTAACATAAAAGTCTACAAATAAATATAATAATAATAAAAAAACACTGACCGAAGACTGAGAAGGTTGGCAAGGAGGAGTGGGAGGATCGGTGAAGACCCCCTGTTCGGGCCAGAAAAAAGGATAGATCTAGTTAGAGAATTGATTTTCTGTCCAGTTGGAAAGGGAGATAACTGAAAGGGTGGAATGATCCCTGGTGTGTTTAGAGAAGGAATTTGGGTACTTGGCAGTGTATCCCTGCCTTCTGAAGTTCTGAAACTTCAAGTTCTGAAACTTGAAGAATCATTTAAACTGTGGAAAGTGAACTGGAGTGTTTAGGAAACATTGAAACCAAAGCCTCTCACCTCTTTCGAAGACTTTGTGAAAAGCTGAAGAACTCTCTCTTGCTGGAAACGTATGAACTGGAGTTTGTGATTATAATGTCACCTAAGAGCTTTATTTGATTCAGCTCAGACTTTTTACCCCTGATTTCATCTGGCCTTTTCCCCTCTGCATTGAATAAAATATCTTGTTTACTTTTGAACATTCTAAACCTCTCGTGTGCCATTTTTTAGAAGTTTAAGTTAAAGAGGTGAGCTTATTCCTTCCCTCAAATTCCTGTACTGAGCCGGCAGCAAAATACCATTAAGTGACAGGGCGAGACAGTCATAGATCTTCAGAAAATAAGAAAACAGATAAAGGGCTGCTTAGCAGAAAGGAAGAAAAATGGAGGGGAAATCCTGCATCTGAGTGAGGGAACGGGGCTATGTCATCATAGTTGCCTATTTGTCTCCAGGCTTAACTCAAGATCCTGGGTTTTGTGTTCAAAGCTGTTCGTGACCTGGAATTCATGTGTCTCAAGAACCTTCTGTGACTATATGAGCTCATGCACCAAAAACACTCATTCATCAGCTTACAGGATTCTGCCTTCTACTGAGTCAGAATTTGTAACTCACTGAAGAAAAACCACTATTCTATAAATCTCAACTCATGGAGGGTAAGTCTATCAATAGCTACTAGCCATGGTGACTGAGGGGAACCTCCACATACAGAGGCACTAATCCTCTGAATCCCAGAGCCAGGAGGCAACATCAGGGGAAGGCCTCAGCCTCCCTGTCCTGTTGTTGGCCATCCAGAGGAATGGGTTGGCCACTCTGTGAGACAGGATGCTGGACTAGATGGACCACTGGTCTGATCCAGCAGGGCTCTTCTGATGTTCTTATCAGGGGAAGGCCTTGACCTCTCTGCCCTGTTGTTGGCCATCCAAAGGAACTGGGTGGCCACTGTGTGAGACAGGATGCTGGACTAGATGGACCACTGGTCTGATCCAGCAGGGCTCTTCTGATGTTCTTATCAGGGGAAGGCCTTGACCTCTCTGCCCTGTTGTTGGCCCTCCAAAGGAACTGGGTGGCTACTGTGTGAGACAGGATGCTGGACTAGATGGACCACTGGTCTGATCCAGCACGGCTCTTCTTATGTTTTTATGTTCTCTCTAAAGCGTGGTTCTAAACAAGCTGTAATTTTCACCAAGCGCTCTGCAGAACGGACTCCATTTTAAAGTTGTCATAGCAACGCCGCCCCTGACAAATCTCTCTGGAGGGTTTTTTTCCCCTTTTCTGTAGGAGGGAGTGTGGTCATTAATCACAATTTGGAGGACAGTTGGGGCCAACATGGAGAGGAAAGTTTGAATCTTCTCATCTGGTGCCACTTGAAAATAATAATAATAACATGCCTATTGAACTGGCAGGAATCTTTGAATTGGCCAGACTATTGTAAATATCTCCGGAGGAGGGGGTTTCCTCGAGCTATCCAGGCCTTACATAACGGAGGCGTGAAGTGTAAGGGATTTAATTCTGATGGCTCATGAGATTAAAAGCCTCAGACAATTAACTGAGTTTTCGACCCAGACAAGAAAGAAATTATCCAGCTTCAATGTGATTACTTTCCCACCCCATGATGTGATGGGGCCGACACAGCCCGACAGTGTCTGTGGGAGGAAAACTAATCCCTGGAGCTCTGAGAATGTCATCTTTAAAAGGCGACAAAATTTGATTTGTAGATTGGAACGACTGTAGTGTTGCTTCTCGATAAAACTTACGATTGACAAACTTCCACGTCTTTTCTGCTCAGCTCCACTTTTTCTGATTCCCATGGGTTTACACCTGAGGACCTGCGGTGGCTCAAGTGGTTAAGACGCTGAACTGCAGGCTGTGGAAGGTCAGTAGTTCAGCAGTTTGAGACCCGAGAGTGCCGCATGACGGAGTGAGCTCCCGTCTCTAGTTCCAGCTCCTGCCAACCTAGCAGTTCGAAAGCAAGAAATTGCAAGTAGATAAATAGGTACCACTTCGGTGGGAAGATAACAGCATTCCGTGCGCCTTGGTGTTTAGTCATGCCGGCCATGTGACCACGGAAACGTCTTCGGACAGCGCTGGCTCTTCGGCTTTGAAATGGAGATGAGCACCGCAACCCTAGAGTCGGATTCGACTGGCTTTCGAGCAAGGGAACCTTTACCTTTACCTTTACACCTGAGTACTTTGGGTCAGCTGGTTTTATAACCCACTCTTCACTACCTGAAGGAGAGCCAGTTTAGTGTAGTCAGTCGCAAGTTCTCTCAGATCTATCCTCTCAAGAGCAGTTCTCTCAGAGCTCTCTCAGCCCCACCTACCTCACAGGGTGTCTGTTGTGGGAGTGGAAGGGAAGGAGATTGTAAATCACTCTGAGACTCCGAGTGAAGGGTAGGATATAAATCCAACCTCCTCCTCCTCCTCCTCCTAGCTTACAATCACCTCCCCTTCCTCTTCCCACAATAGACACCCTGTGAGGTAGGGGGGGCTGAGAGAGCTCTGAGAGAACTATGACTGACCCAAGGTCATCTAGCTGGCTGAATGTGGAGGAGTGGGGAATCAAACCGGGTTCTCCAGATTTCAGTCTGTTGCTCTTAACCATGACACCAAGCTGAACTGAAGGTGAGCCAGGCTATAAAGATAGTTTGAGAGGATAGCCATGTTGGTCTTCGGTAAAACTATTAGATTTGAGCCTAGTGGCACCTTAGAGACCCATCTCTCCTTATATATAATTGAGTAGTGGGGTGGCACTTTCTGAACATTCCACACGCTCCTAAATCAGTTGGCTCCATGATGCGTCACTCAGATGCTGTCCCTATCCACTGGCTGCATTGCCTGAGTCTCGCCTCCAACATTCTAAACAGTTTGCTGTTCCTCTCCCCCCCCACAATAGCCAGTAGGAACACAGAGGTCATTTGCATATGTGGCCTGACTGGCCTTTGCCTCTAACATTCTAAACAGTTTGCTGTTGCTCTTGGGAGTCATTGAATGTGTCCTGAGGAAGAATACATCTCCCAATCTTCCCTTAAATGGTCACTGGAGTTGCCAATCTCCCTGTGGGGCCTGGAGATCTCCCAGAAACCACCGTGTTCCCCAGCCACAGCACATCATTTCCCCTACAGAAAATTTCCCAGCTATTACAACTGATCTCCAGATGACCAAGATCAGTTCTCCTGGAGACAATGGCTGCTTTGGGCAGTGGACTCTATGGCATTATACCCTGCTGAAGTCCCTCCACACCTCAAACCCTGCCCTCCCCAGGCTCCACTCCACAAAATCTCCATGTATTTCCCAACCCAGAGTTGGCAACCCTCTAACTGGCTATGGAACCACTTTCCAGAACCTTGGAACCCAGAAGACAAGGCATAGGAGGAAGTGCTTTTCTACCTTAGCTGCCACTGCATAGCCCCAAATCAACATAAGTCAGGGGTGGAGGGAACTATACCTGTGACCATGAGGCTGTCCTCCCACACTACCTACTTGGGGCAGCAAAATGACTTGAGACAGCCCTGCCTTATAGCTAAGCAGAAGGAAATGAGCACAGCTTCCATCCCTCTATTTCCCCCTTCCCTCTGCTGCCCTACTAGCCACAGCCGGGACACTCACCTGGAGCTTCATAAGAACATAAGAACATAAGAGAAGCCAATGTTGAATCAGGCCAATGGCCCATCTAGTCCAACACTCTGTCACACAGCGGCCAAAAATACCACGTGCTACCAGGAGGTCCAGTGGGGCCAGGACACTAGAAGCCCCTCCCACTGCTGCCCCCCACCCCAGCACCAAGAATAGAGTGCATCACCTGCCCCAGACTGAGAATTCCCATCTATACCCTGTGGCTAATAGCCACTGATGGACTTCTGCTCCATATGTTTATCTAATTCTAGAGCCCATTGTATTTCTTTCCACAACGGGCCTTACTCCTAGTTATTAGGATATATAAAAATGCTGAGGAGGTGAACAACCATTTGGGCAAGGGTGACCCAGTAGATGTTGTTTATCTAGACTTCCAGAAAGCTTTTGATAAGGTTCCTCATCAAAGGCTCCTAAGTAATCGTCGACCTTTAGTTGTTTTGAAAAAGGTGGGGAAAGATCCTCTTCATCTCTAGTACGCTGAACAGTTTTCATTTAAGAACATAAAGACATAAGAGAAGCCAATGCTGAATCAGGCCAAAGGCCCATCCAGTCCAACACTCTGTCACACATCGGCCAAAAATACCAGGTGCCCTCAGGAGGTCCAGCAGTGGGGCCAGGACACTAGAAGCCCTCCCACTGTTGACCCCCACCCAAGCACCAAGAATACAGAGCATCATCTGCCCCAGACTGAGAGTTCCTATCTATAAGGTAAAGGCTCCCTTGCTCGAAAGCCAGTCGAATCTGACTCTAGGGTTGCGGTGCTCATCTCCGTTTCAAAGCCGAAGAGCCAGCGCTGTCCGAAGACATTTCCGTGGTCATGTGGCCAGCATGACTAAACACCAAGGTGCACGGAACGCTGTTACCTTCCCACCGAAGTGGTACCTATTTATCTACTTGCAATTTCTTGCTTTCGAACTGCTAGGTTGGCAGGAGCTGGGACCAGAGACGGGAGCTCACTCCGTCATGTGGCACTCTTGGGTCTCGAACTGCTGAACTACCGACCTTCCACAGCCTGCAGTTCAGCATCTTAACCACTTGAGCCACCGCAGCTCCTATCTATACCTTGTGGCTAATAGCCACTGATGGACGTCTGCTCCGTATGCTTATCTAATTCCCTCATGAAACTGTCCATGCTTGTAGCTGCCACCACCTCCTGTGGAGACCCGAGGCTTACAGCAGTATATCCAGAAAGGTTTTAAATCAGCCGGACACTTCTCTCCTTTCTGGCAGCTTGTTGTTTACTTAACTAATTTGCCAGTCGTCAACCATCCCAGCTATAACTCGTGTCCTTCAAAATTCAGCTGAACATAACAGGATAGTCCAGATAAAAGCATAAAATAAAAGATTTTTTTTTTTTAAAAAAAAGCAGGGCTGGGAGCCAGGTTACAAAATGAAGAAGGGGGAAAAAAAATGAATACATTTCAGGCGGCACCGAGGCCTACAATAATCGTCTCCTGCTGGAGAATGGCCAGGCCAATTAGTCAAAACAAAGATAAAACTAACCTAGAGCCTTACTTCCCGGCATCGGGTGAGTAGCTTGTCCAAAGAAAGTGAGTTAAAATCTTTAAAAAGATTAAAAGCCTTGGAGCAGGTACTGATAGCGTCTTTAGCGGCCGCTGCCCAAAACTGGAACTCAACTGGCAAGGAAGAGGGAGAGTACAGAACTCTTTCCTCTGGCTTGGCTCCTGAGTAAACTCAGCAGTCAAAGGATAAGAGCAAGGCCGGCTGGAGGTGTTTCTGCGCCTAGGCGGGTGCAGATGCCAACCTCCTGGTGGGGCCTGGAGACCTGCCATGCTGCCCCCGCCTCCTCTCCCCCCCGAGGGGGAGGGGGAGGGTGGGCAAGCTCTGCTGCCGCCTCCTGCGCCCCGCTGGGATGCTCTTCACTGGCGGCGGCAGCGGGAAGGTGGTGGCAGCAGCTGGTGATGGTGGCAGGGGGCTTTTCGTGGGAGGCGGGGTGCAGTTTGGTGCCCCTGTGGGCTGGCGCGCCCTAGGCAAGCGCTTAGCTCACCTAGCAGGCGAGCCGGCCCTGGATAAGAGGACAAGTTCTCTCGTGGAATAAAAACTGTTAATTGACAGGAAACAGATAATGAGTTTTCACAGCAGAAGGTGGTAAGCAGTGGGGTACTGCAGGGCTTGGTACTTAACTCAAGTGGTTAAAACACTGAACTGCAGACCAGAAGGTCGGTCGTTCAGCAGTTTGAGACCCAAGTGCCGCATGACGGAGTCTCCTGTCTCTGGCCCCAGCTCCTGCCAACCTAGCAGTTAAAGAGCAAGAAATTGCAAGTAGATAAATAGGTCCCACTTTGGTGGGAAGGTAACAGTGTTATGTGCGCCTCGGCATCTAGTCATGCCAGCCACATGACCACGGAAATGTCTTCAGACAGCGCTGGCTCTTTGACTTGGAAACGATGAGCACCGCATCCCTAGGGTCGGATTCGACTGGATTTCGAGCAAGGGGAAACCTTTACCTTTACCTTACTGAATGCCGCTTTCCACCACTACCCTGTTCATAAAATATCTCAGATCCGTTCTGAGTGGGTTGCCAGTTGTGGGAGGGGTCAGGGAGTCTGTTGGACCTTCTGGTCCGGATTTGTATATTTTCTGCTAGGCATCCCTGGACGCTACCGACCAGATCCTGAGTGCTTGGAAGGCCAGCTCCTGTGATCTGGAGCCACTGGAGGCTAATAACATGACAAGGTGAGAGGATGGCTGATGAAAACCGTCCAGGCGTCATTACCGCAGGGGCTGATGCCGACGTCATTGGAAAAGGCAGTAATTGGTCCTCTCGTAAAGAAGCCCTGTTTCAATGAGGCTGATCATAAGCCAGATTTCCATGGCGGAACACGATTCCCTGGACACCTCCTTTGCCCTTGACTCATTCCAGTCTGCCTTCAGGCCTGGCTACGGCACGGAGATCGCCTTGGTGGTTCTGGTGGATAATCTTGGTTTGCAAGCTAACAGGGTTTGTGTGTTCCTGCTGATTAGACTGGACCTTCCTGCAGTCTTTGGAGTTCAGAAAAGTTTCTGTGGTTACTCCCAGATTATGAAACGCCCTCCCCTAGATATGTTCATCTGTGTTGCCAGCTTCCAGGTGGGGCCTGGAGATCTCCTTGAATAACTACTAATCTCCAGACTACAGAGATCAAGTTCCCCTGGAGAGAATGGAGAATGGCTGCTTTAGAGGAAGAGGAGGAGGAGGAGGAGAAGAAGAGGAGGAGAAGAAGAAGAGGACGAGGAGAATAGGAGGAGGAGGAGAGGAGGAGGAGAAGAGGAGGAGGAGAAGAGGAGGAGGAGAAGAGGAGGAGAGGAGGAGGAGGAGGAGAGGAGGAGGAGAAGAAGAGGAGGAGGAGAACAGGAGGAGGAGGAGGAGGAAGAGGAGGAGGAGGAGGAGAGGAGGAGAAGAGGAGGAGGAGAAGAGGAGGAGGAGGAGAGGAGGAGGAGGAGGAGGAGGAGGAGAAGAAGAGGAGGAAGAGAAGAGAAGGAGGAGGAGGAGAAGAAGAGGAGAGCAGGAGGAGGAGGAGGAGATTGGATTTATAACCTTCACTACCTGAGGGAGTCTCAGAGTGGCTTACAATCCCCCTTCCCTTCCCCTCCCCACAACAGACACCCTGTGAGCAGTGCTCCCTCTAAGCTGCGGAGTCTTGTGAGCAAAAATCCTACTTTGTGAGCCACTGGCATTAAAGTTGTGAGCGAGCGATTTGGCTACTGCATAGATCAGTTTTCTCTGGAGCCATCCCTTCCTGAGCTAAGGCAAAAATGTGTGAACCAGAAGCTAAAAAACTGTGAGCTAGCTCACACTGACTCAGCTTAGAGGGAACATTGCCTGTGAGGCAGGTGAGGCTGAGAGAGCTCTCTCGAGGACTGTCATTGAGAGAACAGCTCTGAGAGAACTTGTGACTGACCCAAAGTCACACCAGCAGCTGCATGTGGAGGAGCGGGGAATCAAAACCAGTTCTCCCAGATTCTAGCCTGTGCTCCTAACCACCACACCAAACTGGCAAGGCATTCTACCCCACTGGGGTCCCACCATTCCCCAAACCCTGTTTCTCCCAGCACCACCACCAAATCTCCAGGGATTTCTTAACCTGGAGCTGGCAACCCTACATACCATTCTTGTGACTGTTAAGGTTCCAAGGGCAAGTTAGGGTTGTCAAGTCATCCATGTCCAGTGGTGGGGGTTGGGGGGGTTAGAGTTGCCAGTTCCAAGCTCTCATGGGAGATGGTAGTTCTGCTCTATTCTGATATGGTCAGGACTCACCTGGAGTCCTGTGTCCAGTTTTGGGCACCACACTTTAGGAAGGATGTCGACAAGCTTGAGCATGTCCAGAGGAGGGCAACCAGGATGGTGAGAGGGTTTGAATCCAAGACTTATGAGGAAAGGCTGAAAGAGTTGGGTCTGTTTAGCCTGGGAAAGAGAAGGCTTAGAGGGGACATGATTGCAGTTTTAAAGCATTTGAAGGGCTTTCTTGTAGAAGATGGAGCAGATCTATTCTCCCTTGCTCCGGATTGCAAGACTAGCTCGAATGGGTGGAAATGACGAGGGAGAAACTCTAATTGCAAGAGTGGTTGAGCAGTGGAACAGACTGCCTCGGGAGGTGGTGGATGCTCCTTCGCTGGACGTTTTCAAGCAGAGGCTGGACGACCATCTTTTGGGTATGTTGTTGGTATGTAGGGCTATCTTTCGGCTATGCTCCTGCAGAGTGCAGGGGGTTGGACTAGATGACCTGCAAGGTACCTTCCAATTCTAACATTCTATGATTCTATGATAAGCTGGGAAACGTCTGGAGATTTGGGGATGGAGCCTAGAACCACAGTGGGGTACAATACCACAGAGTCCACCCTCCAAAGCAGCCATTTTCTCCAGGTCAACCAATCTCTATTGTCCGGAGATAAGCTATAATTTGGGGGGATCTCCAGGTCCCCCCTGGAGGCTGGCATCCCTAATCTGACAAGTCTGTCTTGTTTTCCTGAGTACTTTTCATTTCCTGTCTTGATCTGCACTTTTAAATGAGGGGCGGGATCCTGGTTCTTTAATACGATCTGCCGTTGCCGCATGTTCCATTTCGCGAATCGTCCTGATGATCTTTGAGGGTTTCCCTCAGTCTTGGGGCATTTTGCTAGCAGCCGACTGGGAAATCCAGCTTGTTGGGAAGACAGCAAAATAAATAAATAAATTAATTAATTAAACATTCACATCCCACCTTTCTTCATGGCTCAAGTTGGCTGACCAGAATTTCCCCCCACTTGAGTGGAAAAGGGCCGCCAAAGACAAGAGGAGGCAGAGGGGGGGACAGGATGGCTGTCTCGAAGTACCTGTCTACCATTTTTCTGCTCACCTTGACGCAGAGAGTACTCCATCTTTCTGTGTTATATCTCTGAGGATGCCAGTCACAGCTACTGGAGGAATGTCAGGTCCTACAATGCCAAGACCATGGCCACACAGTCTCGAAGTCTTTGAAGGGCTGTCCCTTAGAGGAAGGCAGGGAGCTGTTCCTGTGGGCCTCGCAATAAGGGGTTTAAATGAGAGAGAAGAGTAAAGAAGAGATTGGATTTATACCCTGCCCTTCAGTACCCAAGGGAGTCTCAGGGCGGCTTACAGACTCCTTCCCCTTCCCCTCCCCACAACAGGCCCCCTGTGAGGTAGAAGAAGAAGAAGTGGTTGGATTTATACCCTGCCCTTCATTACCCAAAGGAGTCTCAGAGCAGCTTACAGACTCCTTCCCCTTCCCCTCCCCACAACAGGCCCCCTGTGAGGTAGAAGAAGAAGAAGAAGAGATTGGATTTATACCCCGCCCTTCACTACCCAAAGGAGTCTCAAAGCGGCTTACAAACTCCTTTCCCTTCCCCTCCCCACCACAGGCCCCCTGTGAGGTAGAAGAAGAAGAAGAGATTGGATTTATACCCCGCCCTTCACTACCCAAAGGAGTCTCAAAGCGGCTTACAGACTCCTTCCCCTTCCCCTCCCCACCGCAGGCACCCTGTGAGGTAGAAGAAGAAGAAGAGATTGGATTTATACCCCACCCTTCACTACCCAAAGGAGTCTCAAAGTGGCTTACAGACTCCTTCCCCTTCCCCTCCCCACCACAGGCACCCTGTGAGGTAGAAGAAGAAGAAGAGATTGGATTTATACCCCGCCCTTCACTACCCAAAGGAGTCTCAAAGCGGCTTACAGACTCCTTCCCCTTCCCCTCCCCACCACAGGCACCCTGTGAGGGTAGAAGAAGAAGAAGAGATTGGATTTATACCCCGCCCTTCACTACCCAAAGGAGTCTCAAAGCGGCTTACAGACTCCTTCCCCTTCCCTTCCCCACCGCAGGCACCCTGTGAGGTAGAAGAAGAAGAAGAGATTGGATTTATACCCCACCCTTCACTACCCAAAGGAGTCTCAAAGTGGCTTACAGACTCCTTCCCCTTCCCCTCCCCACCACAGGCACCCTGTGAGGTAGAAGAAGAAGAAGAGATTGGATTTATACCCCGCCCTTCACTACCCAAAGGAGTCTCAAAGCGGCTTACAGACTCCTTCCCCTTCCCCTCCCACCACAGGCACCCTGTGAGGTAGAAGAAGAAGAAGAGATTGGATTTATACCCCGCCCTTCACTACCCAAAGGAGTCTCAAAGCGGCTTACAGACTCCTTCCCCTTCCCCTCCCCACCGCAGGCACCCTGTGAGGTAGAAGAAGAAGAAGAGATTGGATTTATACCCCGCCCTTCACTACCCAAAGGAGTCTCAGAGTGGCTTACAGACTCCTTCCCCTTCCCCTCCCCACAACAGGCACCCTGGGAGGTAGGTGGGGCCTGAGGGAGCTCTCTCTCAAGGACTGCTCTTGACAGGACAGCTTGAAGAGAACTTGTGACTGACCCAAGGCCACACCAGCAGCTGCATGTGGAGAAGTGGGGAACCAAACCCGGTTCTTCAGACTAGAGTCCCACCGCTCTTAAACACTACGCCAAAAGGGGCTCTCAGCTACCCCAAACTGCCCTGACCTGGCTCATCAGATCTCAGAAGCTTAGCAGGGCCTGGCGAGTGCTTGGAAGGGAGACCTTGAAGGAATACCAGGGCTGGGACACAGAGGCAGGCAATCAAGCCACATCTCTGAAAAGGTCCTAGCCTCACTAGGGATTGCCAGGAGTCACCGTGACTTCTTCCAGGCTCATAAGCACACACACATGCACAAATATTTTTTTCTTTCTAAAAAAGTATCTGTAGAAGTCAGCAATGGTGCTCACACGGGAGTCATAAGCTTCTAAAGCATTCCATTTATCCCATTTGGCAGACTTGGCCAACCTGAAAAATCAGCAGTGGCTGAACACAGCCTAACCCAAACAGGACACAGCATTTGGTTCCAGGACACTGAAAGACTGGACAACATTTCCAACTACCATGTCAGATTACACAGGGAAGCCATTGAAATCCATAAACATAAACACAATTTCAACAGGAAAGAAGAGAGTTTAAAAATAAACAGGGCATGGTTTCCTGTCCTGAATAACACAAAAATGCTCTACAGCTGACAACAGCACTACAGATAAGATTAGAGTTTCAATAGCCATTCCACACACAAAAGAACCTCCTCAGGAAACAGGAAACCTCCTCAGGAAACAATCCAGAGACAAAATAACCTCCTCAGGAAAGCTCCTCCTTTAGCATGTTCATAGCCTGGGGAACTCCTACAAGATAATGACTCAGCCCGACCCCACCTTCCAGGGGAGATATAAATTACCTGCCTACCATTTTTCTGCTCACCTTGACACAGCGAGTCCTCCATCTTTCTGTGTTATACCTCTGAGGATGCCAGTCACAGCTACTGGTGAAACGTCAGGTCCTACAATGCCAAGACCACGGCCACACAACCCGGAAAATCTACAGCAACTAATGAATTCCAGCCATGAAAGCCCTCGACAACACATTCCATTTATACTCCCCTTATTTTCTCCAAGGGGACCTGAAGTGGCAGACAATATTCTCACCTCCGTTTTATCATCACAACAGCCCTGCGAGTTAGGTTAGGCTGGGAATATGTGACTGGCCCATGGTCACTTAGCAGTCTCTCCCACTTCCTATTCTCTGACTTCTGTCTTCATGCGAGCAGAAGATTCGTCGTACTCTTAATGGGGAAAGCAGACCACCTCTGACTTTATATGTTTCTTGTTTGTTGGGGCCCTTAATCCCCCTTCCCTCGAATGCTGAAGGACAATTCCCCCCCCAACACCATTGAGTGGAGAAGGGCAGGTGGAGACATAACCAGAAGAGTCCTCCTCAGACTGCAGTTTGCCGTGCGTGTCGTCAAAAATGA
This sequence comes from Gekko gecko, assembly GCA_029375565.1. NCBI lineage: Eukaryota > Metazoa > Chordata > Lepidosauria > Squamata > Gekkonidae > Gekko > Gekko gecko. The sequence goes on from JAPDNY010000011.1 coordinate 99,029,330, forward strand.
ATCTTTTATAGACCTGAAGATACCTGACTCTTCACTAGTCATTGAACATAATGGAGGGTGATAAATGGACTTCAGAGAAGTGGCCGACACATAAAAGCCTCCTCTGAACAAGAGTGACTTTGAAGAACTTGATTGAAGTTCAGCCAGCACTCGTGATGGGCCAAAATGTATGTCTCAACTGAGAAATCGGAGATGGAGAAGGGCAGCCGTGAAGGAGCTAGAAAAAATTCTCGTGTGTAGGGGTGTGTCACTGGCAACCGAGAGCAGGTTAATTCATGCCATAGTATCCCCCAGTACTCTGTATGGGTGCGAAAGCTGGACAATGAAGAAAGCTTGGTCCTTTCCACATTTGGATCTCATCCCTGGTTTTATCAGAGTTCAACTCATGACACAGTATCTTGAATTTATCCCTGGTTATAACAGCATCCGTTTATCCTGGGACAGGGGTGGGGCGAAACCAGGGTGACTTTAATGTAATGTGGAAACAAAAAATACCCCAGGTTAATTACAGGGATGAACTGAAGCGCAGTGTAGAATGTAAATTCGGGGACAGGATTGAACCAGGATTTAAGGTCGAGTGCGGAATCACCCAGGAAGACAATTGATTCGGACCATTCTCGCAGTAGTGGAATTCCCCACATTCACGTTTTTTGAAACTGCGGATTATGTGAAATGTTCCACAGTAGATTTTTCCTCACCAGATGGAAAACCCAAAGTTTTCTCCTCACACCACATTTCCGGAACTCGTTAAAACTGGGGGACCCAAAAACGCGGGGAAAGAAGAAGAAAACTTTGGGCTTGTGCCTGGTGAGGACAAATCTACCACAGAAAAGTTCACGTAACGCGCAGGTTTAAAAACGTCAATGAAGTGAATGCCACTGCTGCGGAAATGGTCTCATCTGAAATGTGGCATTGGAGAAGTTTTATGGGTATTGTGGACCGCCAGAAAGAGGAATAAGTAGTTCCTAGCTCAAATCAAGTGGGCTGCGGTGGCTCCAGTGGTTAAAAACACTGAACTGCAGAGTAAAAGGTCGGTAGTTCAGCAGTTCAAGCTCCGAGTGCCACATGACGGAGTGAGCTCCCATCTCTGGCCCCAGATCCTGCCAACCTAGCAGTTTGAAAGCAAGAAATTGCAAGCAGATAAATAGGTACCACTTTGGTGGGAAGGTAACAGTGTTCCATGCACCTCGGCATCTAGTCATGCCGGCCACATTACCACGGAAATGTCTTTGGACAGTGCTGGCTCTTTGGCTTGGAAACGGAGATGAGCACCGCATCCCTGGAGTCAGATCCGACTGGCTTTCGAGCAAGGGAACCCTTGACCTTCACCCTAGCCCAAATCAAGCCTGAATGCCCCCCTGAAGCTAAAATGACTCAACCGAGGCTATCATACTTTGGTCACGTCACGAGAAGACGAGAGCCGCCAGAAAAGACAATCGTGCTCGGAAAAGCTGAAGGCCGCAGGAAAAGAAGAAGAATCAACGTGGGATGGATGGACTCCATCCAGGAAGCCACAAAGTCCCTCAGTTTGCAAGGCCTTTTGCGTGTGGAAAGTACCCTCAAGTGTCTTCTGGCTCCTGACGACCCTACGAATCAATGTCCTCCGAAACGAGCCCGTTTTTTGGGGTCGGGCGGGGTATAAATTTAATAAACAAATAAGATTTAAAAAATGAATGTCCTTAAGCTAGCAGCCTTGCTCAGGTCCTGTAAAACTGGCTTCCTCGATTGAGTCTGTCCGTCTCACATCGGGTCTCCCTCTTCTCCTCTTGCCTCCAACTCTTCCGAGTCTTGTAGCCTTCGACTCTTTTCCAGCCTCTCTTGCCTTCTCAGAACATTGTCAGACTTAAAGTTCTGCATTTTGTCTGGCGAAAGAGCCGAGTCCAAATGTCAGAAAGCATAAACCCCAGATAGGGGATTGGTCCTTTGGCCGTAATGAGCTGAAACACCGAGTGGTCTTTGTTTTTTGTTTAAAGAATTTTATTAGTTCACGAACAGAAAAAGGGAAAGGGGGAAGAAGGGGAAAGAAAAGATGTAGAAATACATATATATATATATAAAAATCCAATTTAACATTCTGCATGCAAGTCTCCTTAGAGCTTCAAGGCTACTATATACTATATACTACTATACTTGAGCGTGTCCAGAAGAGGGTGACCAGGATGGTGAGAGGGTAGGAGTCCAAGTCTTATGAGGAAAGGCTGAAAGAGATGGGTCTGTTTAGCCTGGGAAAGAGAAAGCTTAGAGGGGACATGATGGCAGTCTTCAAGTATTTGAAGGGCTGTCATGTAGGAGATGGAGCAGATCTCTTCTCTCTTGCTCCGGATTGCAAGACTAGATCTCATGGGTGAAAATTACAAGGGAGTCGTCACCAGCTAGATATCGGGAGAAACTTCCTAACTGTAAGAACAGTCTGCCTCGGGAGGTGGTGGATGCTCCTTCCCTGGATGTTTTCAAGAGGAGGCTGGATGACCATCTTTCAGGTATGTTGTAGGTATGTAGGGCTATGTTTCGGCTATGCTCCTGCAGAGTGCTGGGGGTTGGACTAGATGACCTTTAAGGTCCCTTCCAACTCTAACATTCTATGATTCTATGGTTCTATATCCATCATTCTTATTATTCTTCATTTACTCTTATATTTTATACTTAAGTACTTAAGTTGTAGCCTCCACCGTCCCATAAATTCTTCTTCCATTCCTCTTTTTAAAATTTTGGTCAATCTGTCCATTTCAGCGCTTTCTGTAATCTTCTATATCAACTCATGCAGTGTTGGGATCTTCAGTGTCCTCCATGTCATTGCAAATAAAATTCTGGCTGCTGTTATAACATGTAAAATAAAGTACCTATGGTTCTTATCTAAGTCATCTGGTAAACAGTTTTAACAGAAGAATCTATTTATATTTTTTTTCTGGATAGCCTCTGTAATTTCCATCATTGTTATGGGATCATTCAATGTTTTTCTGTTTTCTTCCAATATTATGGGTTTGGACACGGAATTAAAAATCTTGTCCAGCTTCCCTTTCTCCTCTGGCACGATATCTGGAATTGCTCTCCAGCCTTGAAATGACACGACAATTTTCATCACATAACCCACCTTCTCCCCTCCCCGCAAATGGCTGACCATCGGGTTTTCAAGGGCTGCTGATTTGGATTTGATAATAGCTCTTGATTAAAAGCATTATGTGCCCGGGAATAATTGGATGGTGATTTCGTTCTTGAGTGCCTCGTAATCGCACCCTGAGACAGGAGCCCGGGCTTGGGATGGGCCCTCCATCCAACGAGATAATTGGCCCACTTAAATGAAGTACAAACACTGACTCCAGATTGTGTCTGGTTTTGCGTTCTGGCAGGGAACAGGTGATTCGTCAAAGGGGATTCATGTTTGAACCACCGTGACACAAAATTGTATCCTACAGCCCTGCTTCGAGGACCCGCAGTGATCATAGGTGGGTGTAGACATTTGTTCTGCTTTCCCCATTGAGAAAATTTGAGAGTTTTGTTGCTGGTTGGAAGAACGCATATGAACACAAGAAGAGGTCATTTGGATCAGACCAGTGATCCATCTAGTCCAGCATCCTGTCTCACACAGTGGCCAACCAGTTCCACTGGAGGGCCAACAACAGGGCACAGAGGCTGAGGCCTTCCCCTGATAAGAACACCAGAAGACCCCAGCTGGATGAGACCAGTGGTCCATCTAGTCCAGCATCCTGTCTCACACAGTGGCCAGCCAGTTCCTCTGAAGGTACCAGAACAGGGCATACAGGCTGAGACTTCCCCCAGATAAGAACGTAAGAAGAGCCCTGCTGGACCAGACCAGTAGTCCACTCTAGTCCAGCCTCCTGTCTCACACAGTGGCCAACCAGTTCCTCTGGATGGCTAACCACAGGGCATAGAGGCCAAGGTCTTCCCCTGATAAGAACATAAGAATAGCCCTGCTGGATCAGACCAGTAGTCCATTCTAGTCCAGCATCCTGTCTCACACAGTGGCCAACCAGTTCCTCTGGAGGGCCAACAACAAGGCATAGAGGCTAAGGCATTTTCCTGATAAAACCATAAGAAGAGCCTTGATGGATCAGAATAGTGGTCCATCTAGTTCAGCATTCTGTCTCACACAGTGGCCAACCAAGTCCTCTGGACAGCCAACAACCGGGCAGAGAGACTGTGAAAACATGTGCAAAACCATTGTGTGAAACTATGGTTAAATTAAATGAACAGGAGTTAGTAAGATAGTCTGAACGTCGCTTACTCAACTAACCACAGTTCATTGAGCTGTGTCAAAACAGGATCTGTAGATGGTTTGTTAACCACAGTTTGTGTGAACTCTGTTATGGTGAGATGTATGAACCTGGGGAGCCTGGTTTAATTCTGGTTTAATCCTGTCGTGGTGAATCGTAGCAGCCTGAACAGCCCAGTTTAGCTGAGCTCATCAGAGCTTGCAAGCTAAGAAGATTGGCTATGATTAGTATTTGGATGGGAGACCACCAAGGAAGATGTGGGTTGCTACATGAAGGAAAGGTATGGCAAACCTCCTCTGTGTCATGCCTGGAATTCCCTGTGGACCAGGTCATCGAGATTTGGTTGCAACTTAGCAGTATGTTGTTCTTCTCGTTAAACAGGAACACTCTTCTGGGCTAGAGAGCCAGCGTAGTGCAGTGCTTAAGAGTGATGGACTCTAATCTGGAGAACCAGGTTCAGTTCCGCACTTCTCCGCAGGAAACCATCTGGGTGACCTTGGGCCAGCCACAGCTCTTTCAGAGCTCTCTCAGCCCCCCAAATTAAGTCTAGCTCGCCACCTAGTGATGCATAATGCTCAAAGAGCTAGAACTTCAGGCTGCCAGACAATCTCAGGATCTCCTGGCTATACCCTTCTGGGCTATGAAGAGAAGGGACTAAAACCAGATTTACTGAGATGGACCAGGATTTGAGTGAACATAAGAACATAAGAACATAAGAGAAGCCAATGTTGAATCAGGCCAATGGCCCATCTAGTCCAATACTTTGTCACACAGCGGCCAAAATATACCACGTGCCTTCAGGAGGTCCAGCAGTGGGGCCAGGACACTAGAAGCCCTCCCACTGCTGCCCCCTCCAGCACCAAGAATAGAGTGCATCACCTGCCCCAGACTGAGAGTTCCCATCTATACCCTGTGGCTCATAGCCACTGATGGACTTCTGCTCCATATGTTTATCTAATTCCCTCTTGAAACGTTCCATGCTTGTAGCTGCCACCACCTCCTGTGGCAGTGAATTCCATAAGTTAATCACTCTTTGGGTGAAGAAGCTAGAGAGAATCAGAATGAATGCAGTACAATATAACCTCGTCCCAACCCAACAAGTTGATCCAGGAGGGAACCTGGTTGATAGGATCAAAAAGCTCCAGGGATCTGCTATGGTGATCCAGCCAGTCTTCAAACTGGGCAAGAAGCCCAATAGACCTAGGTCATCCATGTATGGGGTTGCATCAAGATCGGGGATGCTGCGAAATTTGCCAAAAATGCAATTGCCATCCGCTTACCAGGACTGAACGGACTGTTCACATGGCCACTGACCTCTTCAATGGAGCAATTCATTGTTTTGCTCAAAACAGGGTGCCATGTCGGACGGCTTCAACAGATTTTCTCGCACAAATTGCCTCTTGGGCAACGGGCAGGTAGCGCGCTGCTCAAGCCGTTGCATTTGTAACCCATGTATTGCAATTTGTGATAGCTTTTGTGCACGTACAGTCGTTGGACATCGGTCAATGCCCTTTGTCTGCAGGGTCATGGTTAAGTCATTAAAGTGACCACCTTTTTTAATAGGTTGAAAGAGTTGGGTCTGTTTAGCCTGGGAAAGAGAAGGCTTAAAGGGGACACGATTGCAGTCTTCAAATATCTGCAGGGCTGTCATGTAAAAGATGGAGCAGATCTATTCTCTCTTGCTCCGGATTGCAAGACTAGATCTAATGGGTGGAAATGGCACCTGGTATATTTTGGCCGCTGTGTGACAGAGTGTTGGACTAGATGGGCCATTGGCCTGATTCAACATTAGCTTCTCTTATCTTCTTATGTTAATTACAAGGGAGTCGATACCGGCTAAATATCAGGAGAAACTTCCAAACTGTAAGAGTGGTTGAGCAGTGGAACAGACTGCCTCAGGAGGTGGTGGATGCTCCTTTGCTGGAAATTTTCAAGTAGAGGCTGTACGACCATCTTTTGGGTATGTTGTAGGGCTGTCTTTCGGCTACGCTCCTGCAGAGTGCAGGGGGTTGGACTAGATGACCTGTAAGGTCCCTTCCAACTCTAACATTCTATGATTGTATGATTCTAATATGTTTTTTATTTTATTTTTAAAAGGGGGGATACAGAAAAAAAAGGAAAGCGGATAAAGATGAAAAAGGTTTTGAATATACATAACAAGGACAATCAAAAATATTAGTAAACATATTATACCTGAAATGTGGATTTCAAGTGTAAAACATATTTGTAATATTCAAACATATTTTATCTCTCTCTCTCAATCTTAAAATGATTTTCGTAATTGCAACTGCATCAACAAGTATCTAATGGGCTGTGTAAGCCAGTTAAGATGAAGTCAAGAATTATTTAATATTCAAACATTAAATATCAAATATTAGATGCGAGAGTTGGACTATAAGGAAGGCCGAGCGCCAAAGAATAGATTCTTTTGAACTATGGTGCTGGAGAAGACTCTTGAGAGTCCCTTGGACTGCCAGGAGATCAAATCAGTCAATCCTAAAAGAAATTAATCCTGATTGCTCCCTGGAAGGCCAGATCCTGAAGCTGAAGCTGAAATACTTTGGCCACCAAATGAGAAGGGAGCATTCACTGGAGAAGACCCTGATGCTGGGAAAGGTTGAAGGTCAAAGAAGAAGGGGACGGCAAAGGATGAGATGGTTAGACAGTGTCATCGATGCAACGAACATGAAATTGAGCAAACTTCAGCGGAAAGCGGAAGACAGGAGGGCCTGGCGTAAATTGGTCCATGGGGTCGCGAAGAGTCGGACTCGACTGTGCGACTGAACAACAAATTAGATGTTTAATCTTACCATAGCAATGCATTAATTCTTAAATGATTTTAAAGTATTAACATATCCTAAATACGATGACTGCTGTAATTAAACTAGAATAAAAAAAACCCCAAGCCATATATTTTAAAGATATTTCAGAGAAGTGTAATAATAAACTAAATGTATATCAAAAACTGATTATATAAGAGATGCTATCTCATAAAATACTAGTTAAGCTAACTAATAGTATAACTATTAATCTGGGACTCTAATCTGGGAGAACTGGTTTTGATTCCCCATGCCTCCACATGCAGCTGCTGGTGTGACCTTGGGTCAGTCACAGCTTTTCTCAGAGCTGTTCTCTCAAGAGCAGTCCTTGAAAGAGCTCTCTCAGCCCCACCTACCTCACCGGGTGTCTGTTGTGAGGAGGGGAAGGGAAAGGAGATTGGAAGCCACTCTGAGATAATCTGAGTGAAGGGGCGGGGGATAAATCCAATTTCTTCTTTCCTTCTTCCACTAATTATTTTAATTATATAAGCCAGTTAGCCAGTGTGTGTTCGTGTGTGATTTATTTATATTATTTATTTATTTTATTCAACTTATATCCCTCCCTGCCCGCATGGCAGACTCAGGTGGACTTACATCAAATTCAATAAAATACAATATGCACAATTAATACAATTAAAACACTCATAAAATACCACAATAACCTTCATCCAGTGCTGTTGTATGACAGAAGCTATATCAGATCCATAAAACAGCATTTCTGTCGTTTCCTACAAATCAAAAATAATAAAAATAGTCGATGTTCCTTCTCTTCTGTCTCTATCTATAATAGACATAATAAGTTTCCCGTTTCTTCTTGAATTCCTTGATCAATCTTCCGTTCATGTAATTCGTTTGTTTTGCAATGACAGCATATTCTGCCATTTCAGAGCACAGATACTTCCCCTCCTTCTTAGGCCTGGGCAGCGAGATCTCATCAGTTCCCAGATGCGCCATCGCTGCTGCTTTTTGCGCTTGTGCAATTGACAGTGGCCGAGTTCAGACTGGCAGTTTGGCCTGATATAGGCACCTTTCACAAATGGGTTAAAGGGGCCCGTTCACACAGGCACAGCTGTCAGGCGTTCTCCGGCCATACTCAGCCCGTCTTGTAATGCTTCCCTCCCGAGTTTAAGAAGTACCAGGTGAAAGTGGCAGCAAACCCTGGAGAGCACGTTGATCCTGCTTCCTGGATGTGTGCATGCTAAAAGCCACATTGATAATTGCTGCTGTGCCTATGCGCCTATGCACATGGGCACATAGGCACATGTTGCCGGAGTGAGAAAAAGCCTCTTACAGCAGCACCTCTGCCAGGGGTGGGCCAACAGTGCGAACGCTCCCTTGCGCCTCCTCCCCGATATGCTCCCACATCAGTCAGTGCAGTGTGACCGGGAATACCCAGAACACATTGTTCCAGGTCTTTTTGCCACGACTCCCTTGCACTTCATACTGCCAATCTGAACTCAGCCAGTGTTTATCATGAGACAAAACAAACAAACACTACAAAGCCCATGAGCCAGTGTGAGAGCACACATGTTCGAATCTGCAGATCCAGACAATTTGCCTGCCTTTTCTTTTACCGGGCACAGAATCAGGCCACCCTAAGGAAAGAGAAGAGACCTCACATGGACATTGTGAAATGTGAATATTTTGTTTCCTCGAAATGTGGTAAGCAGCAGGCAGGGGGGTGGCAGTGGGGTGAGGGGAGCTATAGAAAAGAGGTATGGAGACATCTGTTCACTTACTTCATTTACACCTTGCCTTTCTCTGCCAGACACAAACACCCCACCTGTGCACGATCGGATTTTTTTACACAAACTAACCAGACTTTGCTGAGCAGTTCTCCAGACATTCAACTGCGCCCACTTGCAAACAGATTATGAACCGAACTAGCAGATATGACAACACATCCCTGCTCACAATTGTTTGTGTGGGCATACATGCTCTCCTGTGCGGACGTTTAACCGCGTTGTGCCACATCCCGAGCATTGACTTTTGAGGCAAACAAGCAACATTCCACTAAAGTATGTAGCCCCCAAGAGGCACCTCAGAGCCTATTAAAGGCAAACCCACACCTAACAGACTACAGTGGGAAGATATTGCTCCAGTGGGCGACAAATGAAGTGCCAGGAGGTCTGGTCTATAACAGAGACATAAGAATTACTTTGCGCAATCACAGCTTTGTGACTTTGGACCAATCTGTGATCTTCCTGAAAAACATCCAGGCTGCTGTACTGACGATCATAGCACAAGATGGGATTTCCCCCCCACATGAGTCTAAGGATATGCCCATTGTGAAACCCTTGCAAGAGGCATTCAGAACCTTCCTAAAAGAGCACTACCACTATGTTTGGTGCAGTGGCTAAGTGCGTGGACTCTAATCTGGGAGAACCGGGTTTGATTCCCCACTCCTCCACTTGCAGCTGCTGGATGACCTTGGGCAAACCATAGTTCTGACAAGAGCTGTCCTCGAAAGGGCAGTTCTGGAAAGGGCTCTCTCAGCCCCACCGACCTCACAGGGTGTCTGTTGTGGGGAGGGGAAGGGGAAAGAGTTTGTGAGCCGCTCTGAGACTCCAAGTGAAGGGTGGGGTATAAACCCAATCTCTTCTTCTTCTTCTTCTTCTATGTCGATGTACCCGGGAATCACGTTGTCCATCCGAACAAGCCGGAAGTTGTAGCTGGGATCATCAGGGACTTCTTAAGTAAAGGCAGGAGTCTCAAAGCCAGTCTATAGCCAGCATCTCCATCTTCCCTGCCGACTGCCCAGTGGATGGGTTCTTTCAGGAAGAACCATGATGTCAGGTAGCCCTGTCAAGTGTATGGTATGTGGGAGGAGTATTCCATCTGAACTTTTCCTCACTGTTGTTGTCTCTTATAGGTCTCCGACCTTCACTTTCCAGCTGCTGGAGATTCAGCTGGGAACCATAACGGTTTCTAGGATTGTTCTGCTAGCTAGCCCGCCGCTTTTTCCCACGTGCACAATTTGTATTCAATGGCTTCTGCTATGGGGGGGGGGGATGCTTGAACGTAGTATATCATAGTAAGTCCTATTGAATGTAGCCATTACAGACACAAGCTGTACACGTGTCTTTAGTTCCGATTCACCATTAAACGTTGTCTTCTGAAGAAGCCCTGTGTTGCGTGAGCTGACTGAGGAAACTGACAAAGGAACACCATTGCGGCTGAACTTCTTACAGGATTCTTCCTTTGGGGCAGACGGATACCAAGTTGCTCTGGAAACGGCTGCAGGAATCTTGGATGTCTGCTCTCCTGTGCATTGCTAAAACACCACAGGACAACAAACTTCATCCTAACGCGCATAAGGCGGCATGATTGGTTTCCCCCGCCATGTTTTATTAATGTTCATGTGGACCTTGGAGCTGCTGAGCGGGGGAAAGATACACCTGGGGGAAAGACGCGGCAGCTGTGGGAAATCACACGCGAACAGTGCTCTGTCCAAAATAAAGTGATAATAAAACAAAGAATATTGATTCAGGTGCGGGCAGCCATGTTGGTTTGAAGCAACAGGACAAAGACTGAGTCCAGTGTGCACACGAAAACTTATCCCAGGATTAAACTCTGTTGGTTTTAAAGGTGGATGAAGCCACTGGACGAAGAAGAAGAAGAAGAAGAAGAAGAAGAAGAAGAAGAAGAAGAAGAAGAAGAAGAAGAAGAAGGAGAAGAAGAAGAAGAAGAGGAGGAGGAGGAGGAGGAGGAGGAGGAGGAGGAGGAGGAGGAGGAGGAGGAGGAGGAGGAGGAGGAGGAAGAGGAGGAGGAGGAGGAGGAGGAGGAGGAGGAGGAGGAGGAGGAGGAGGAGGAGGAGGAGGAGGAGGAGGAGGAGGAGGAGGAGGAGGAGGAAGAGGAGGAGGAGGAGGAGGAGGAGGAGGAGGAGGAGGAGGAGGAGGAGGAGGAGGAGGAGGAGGAGGAGGAGGAGGAGGAGGAGGAGGAGGAGGAGGAGGAGGAGGAGGAGGAGGAGGAGGAGGAGGAGGAGGAGGAGGAAGAGGAGGAGGAGGAGGAGGAGGAGGAGGAGGAGGAGGAGGAGGAGGAGGAGGAGGAGGAGGAGGAGGAGGAGGAGGAGGAGGAGAAACGGTATTATATTCCTAATCCTTGTTCCTCTGCAGAAAGAGCAAGCTAATTCAGATCTCTCAAATCCACGGAAAACTTGAACGTGTGTCGTTTCAGAAGCATTCCCGAAGCATTGTGCTGTGTAAATCGAACTTATAAAAGAAACTGTAAATTAATACGTTGTCGAAGGCTTTCATGGCCAGAGTTCGTTAATTGCTGTAGATTTTCCGGGTTGTGTGGCCGTGGTCTTGGCATTGTAGGACCTGTGAGACTCCTTTGGGTAGTGAAGGGTGGGTCAAAAACCCAATCTCTTCCTCCTCCTCCTCTTTCTTCCACATGACGCCTGCTGGGAGACCTTGGAACAGCCACAGTTCTCTCGGAACACTCTCAAACCCTCTCGCCTCACAAGGTGCCTGTTGTGAGGAGAGGAAGGGGAAGAGGTTGTAAGCCACTTTGAGACACATGAGGCCGGCCCGGGGGGCTTGGGTCAGCCACAGTTCTCCCACAGCTCACTCAGCCCCACCTACCTCACGGGGTGTCTCTTGTGGGGAGAGGAAGGGAAGGCGATTGTAAGCCGCTTTGAGACTCCTTAGGGTAGAGAAAAGCGGGGTATCAAAACCTTCTCTCCTTCTCACAGGGATATCACGAGGACAGAACGGAGGAGAGACAATGTGGTAAGCCACCTTGTGTCCCCACTGGCGTGCAAATAGATAAACAAATAAATGACAAGCAGACACATAAAAATTGTTTCCTCTTCCCCCAGAAATCCTTGCCTTTTTCACATTTAAAGAGGGACTGTTATTGCATGGCCATGTCACTAGGTGGCAGGCTTTCCCTTGCGCTGGCAATCAGGCCACGTTCTACTGATCTTCCACTAGGAGGAACTTGCTTGTGAATAGCTTTGGCAGTGAAAACTTCTAAAACGAAAAAGAAGGCGTGAGTAGAATCCACAAGAATGGAATCCTGGCTGATGGATGAATGGGAGAGTCCCAGACTAGGTTCTCTCTGAATGTGAAAAGAAGGAATTAGTTGCTGTAGATTTTCCGGGTTGTGTGGCTGTGTTCTTGGCATTGTAGGACCTGACTTTTCGCCAGTAGCTGTGACTGGCATCCTCAGAGGTATAGCACGGAAAGATGGAGGACTCTCTGTGTCAAGGTGAGCAGAAAAATGGTAGGCAGGTCATTTATATCTACTCAGGAAGGTGGGGTAGGGCTGAGTCATTATCTTGTAGGAGTTCCCCAGGTTGTGAACATGCTAATGGAGGAGCTTTCCTGAGGAGGTTCTTTTGTCTATGGATTGTTTCCTGAGGAGGTTTCCTGTTTCCTTTGACAACATAAAAGAAGAAATAATCTATAAACTATTGGAAACAGTGGAAATGGACAAATTAACTTTACAATTACAAGATAAAAAAGGAGAAGTCTTCGGGGGGGAAATGGTCGAGATTATATAGTTGGATTCAGGGTTATCTTGGAGAGTTAGTTAAATACTTACAAAGTTAATAAAATGAATAATAAAATGAATGCTCAGATGTGGACTGTATGAACTAGATTAAGTGACCAAGAATATGACTCTCTACGTTGGTGTAAAATATATGTAGAGAATAATGAGTATACGCTCCTCGCTTATTTTGTCTGATTTCTATTTGTAGATGTTTTCTTATTGTTTTCTTTTCTTTCTTGTTTCTAAAACTAATACACAAAAATAAAAAAGAAAAGGAGGAGGAGGAGGAGGAGGAGGAAGAGGAGAAGGAGATTGGATCTATAGCCCGCCCTTCACTCGGAGTCAAACTCCTTTCCCTTCCCCTCCCCACAACAGACACCCTGTGAGGTCAGTGGGGCTGAGAGAGCTCTTTCGAGGACTGCTCTTGAAAGAACAGCTCAGACAGAACTACGGCTTGCCCAAGGTCATCCAGCAGCTGAAAGTGGAGGAGTGGGGGAATCAAACCCGGTTCTCCCAGATTAGACTCCGTGCACTTAACCACGACACCAAACTGGCTCTCTGATATGGGGGGAAATTCCATGAAATCATCCTCCAGGTTTGTCCTCAAATGACCCAGGCCCGTGAGAACTATTCTCCCAATGTATTATCTTTAAAAATTCCTCTATATGTCTTGCTGCTTCCCTGTGAAAGATTTCCACTCTGTCCTCTTCGGCGGAACAGCCTGTTACCGGGAGAGCAAATGAGTGTCCTGTCAGTCAATGGCAGCATTTTTCCCCGCAAAAAAACACCCGGTACCTTGAAAGTCCTCTCGGCGGCTTTGTTAAGTGCAACAGCCTGAAAGGGAACGGGGCCGGGAGAAAAAAGCTTTCTGCATACGAGCCACAAATTAATCAAATTAAATCGTGTTCTCTGCAATGCCATTGAAGAGGCAGGCGAGGGGGGAAAAAAACCACCGCGATTGCCATTCCAGTAGTCTCTCCTTTATTAAAAGCTGCTTTTTAGGCGCCCCCCCCCCGCTACCTTCCCCCTCGAAGCTTTTAAAGCTCAGGGAGGGAAATTAAAATCCAGCCCGGCTGTTAAAAGCTCCTTCCAGTTCGCTCCCGACATACAGCAAAGTGCACTCAGGAAATTAGACCGCTCCAAAGAAGGGAACATCCACCTCCTCGCTCGAAATTGGATAGATGTAAAGCTCAGAATAGAACTGGACCGGACGATAAACACGGCGCTTCTGCAGAAATTGGCAGCTAGGCGTCCGGCGGCCCGTCCGCTCCGCTGCGATGTGAAATTATTTGTGATTCATTTGCTGATGTGATGCGTTTATGCCTCGCCTTTCTCTGAGGTGGTTTAGTTTCTCCATTCTCCACTTCTCCATTTCGTCCCCACCGCAGCCCTGTGAGGTAGGCCAGGCCAAGAGCTGTGCGACCGGCTCAAGCGCCTCCAACAAGCTTCCATAGCAGTGTGGGGATTTGAACCTGGGTCTTCCAGATCCTATGCTACACTTGCCCTACTGGGCTCTAAGAAGGATTGCCAGGCACCCTACCAGGGGTGGGGGATCACCCACTCTGGGGCCCCTCCAGGGAGATCAGACTGAGAAAGGTTAACTGCCATAAGGTCACCTGGTGAGCTCCCATGGCTTGAGAGGGGATTCGAACCTGGGTTTCAGAATCATAGAGTTGGAAGGGACCTCCAGGGTCATCTAGGCCAACCCCCTGCACAATGCAGGGAATTCACAAATATCTCCCCCCCACACACACACACCCAGTGGCCCCTGTTCCATGCCCAGAAGATGACCAAAAAACCCCATCCAGGGGCCTCTAAGCCCTGTTGTTGGCTGTCCAGAAGACCCACGGAGCTGCATTATGGTAAATCAGACCATCGGTCCATCAAAATCAGGACTGTCTACTCTACTCAGACCGGAAGGGGCTCTCCAGGGTCTCAGGCAGAGGTCTTTTTCATTGCCTGCTACCTGGCCCTTTTAACTAGTGATGCTGGGGATTGAACCTGGGACCTTCTGCATGCCGAGCAGAGGCTCTGTCACTGAGCCGTCGCCCCTCCCCAAACTGGCTGGCCACTGTGTGAGACAGGATGCTGGACCAGATGGATGACTGGTCTGATCTAGAAGGGCTCTTCTGATGTTCTTAATTCTTTGGGGTGAATCCTAGAGTGCTGGAAGCGGGACACCAACAGACCTCACCGTTTTCCACCCTGCAATGCCCAGGTGGGAAACAGAGGCGATTTCTGGGACATCTCCTGCGATAGGGGGAGACTTGGCTCCCTATCGGAGCTGCGCTTGGTGACTCGAGGTGGTGCCTCAGGGACTTCATCAGAGTGAGGGTGATGGGAGTGTACTGTCTCAGTTTCCCCTGATTTGTCACCCCCCCCGGTAGCAATGACTGAACAGCTTGGGTTTCGGAGTTAGAACATGAGAACATAAGAGAAGCCAACGTTGGATTAGGCTAATGGCCCATCCAGTCCAACACTCTGTCACACAGCGGCCAAAATATACCACGTTAGGAGATGAACTTTGAAAATGCTTTTATTTGTTATTTTCTGACCTGCACACACACCAGAATGGTGCCAGCAAGCGTCTTTGCATTGGGAGAAACGTATGCTTTGGTCAATGTGACCCTCTGCGTAAGGAAGGTACCACACAGCCTGTACTTTCATGCAAATGAAGTCACAGACACACACCTTGCATATCTCTACCCATAAGACATTGGGAACAAGAAGCATCTCCATTAGCATATCCATTATGGTTCTCCAGAAGGATGTAAAAACAACAGCCTTTCCACCATTGAGGAATCCATACCTCGCATGTAACCCACAGGATGCTTGGCATTTGCATGTGTTAAGATTGTCACCTGGACCAAGCCAGAGTCATCTGCACATCTAAGGTTTCCATGCCAACCTATCTTTGCACCTTGACCAAACGCTCCCTTGTAGAAAGGTGTGGACTTTCAATATTGCCCCACCTTAGTAGGAGGGTACCCCCACATCCTATAGCCAATAGGTATAGGGATGGGATGGACCACAGAGACACCCCAAGCCAGCCCCCAAAACTAGCTGATAAAACGAGGTGCAACCTTTTGTTCACCCAAGAAGAAGCAGGTTCCCCTCATCATCTTACCAGCAAGCTAGCTAAGTAACTTAAGAGTCTTCCTCTAGGTAACTTTCATGTGCTCTCTTGGAATCCGGATCAAGAGACCCTTTACAATTGTTGGCAGGTCCCAACATTGTAAAGTGAGAGTTTCCCTTAGTTAGAACTTATCCTTATTCTTCACTGGAAGGTCGAGACTACTGGATCAGATAAGTATTGTGCTTTTCCCCGCCTAAATACTTTTAGTTTAAAACCCCAATATTGTGTTTCCATTTCTACTGTAACTTAAAGGAACTTGTGTGTATGTGTGAGTGAATCTGTTTTTGTATGCTTGTATATTAAAAAGATATTCAGTAAAGAGAATCTTGATTCAACTTAAGAAACCTCGTCAAGTGATCTCTTTGGGGAAACAGGTTCTTGGTGCGAAGTTCGCTTTCTCTGTATACATTGGCCAGGACCTCAAATAAGTTAGTCCGCCTACTGCGTAGATAAGCAGTTCAGCTAACAACCAGGTGCCACCAGGAGGTCTACCAGTTGGGGCCAGGACACTAGAAGCCCTCCCACTGTTGCCCTCCCCCCAAGCACCAAGAAGACAGAGCATCACTTGCCCCAGACCGAGAGTTCCTATCTATACCTTGTGGCTAATAGCCACTGATGGACCTCTGCTCCATAAGAACATAAGAGAAGCCAATGTTGGGTCACGCCAATGGCCCATCTAATCCAACACACAGTGGTCAAAAATATCAGGTGCCATCAGGAGGTCCAGCAGTGGTCAGTAGGGCTAAATGGAAAGGACTGTGGTCTATACTGCTATGCATAGCTTATTATAAGTAGGATCCACTTTATGTAATTTCTGTGCCGCTTAATACGTCATGTGAATGTTTCTGCTATGCCTCAATTCACCCCAAAGAAGGTTCCAGGCTTCTAAAATCCTAATGCATTGACTACTGAATGTTCTGTTTTTGTGAATGTATGGGCTCACATTGTGTAACCTGCCTTGAGTTCCTGTTTGGTGTAGTGGCTAAATGCTCAGACTCTAATCTGGGAGAACCGGGTTTGATTCCCCCACTCCTCCACTTGCACCTGCTGGATGACCTTGGTCAAGTCATAGTCCTGTCAGAGTTGTTCTTGAAAAGGGGTGGTTTCTGTCAGAGCTCTCTCAGCCCTACCTCCCTCACAGGGTGTCTGTTGTGGGGAGGGGAAGGGAAAGGAGTTTGTAAGCCGCTCTGAGACATCCTTGGGTAGTGAAGCGTGGGGTATAAATCCAATCTCTTCTTCTCTTCTTCTGTGAGGAAAGGTGGACTGGAAATAACGTAAATAAATAAAATATAAAATTAAAAATTAAAAAATACATGAAAGTAATCATGCTGGATACTGTACTGCAGTTACAGGGACATGTTATCTGAAATAATTTCAACTCCTTTCCCTCCTCTCCTTTCCTGGAGTGATTCACGCTGACACCGTCTTTCAACAACACAAAGAGAAATCTATTGTCTTCTCTTGAGAAGAACTATTGAAGAGTGGTTTAGTGGCCCAGAAAAGGGGTGTGCCAATATAGTCACGAAGAAGGAGGAGGAGGAGGATTTATACCCCGCCCTTCACTTGAAGTCTCAAAGCAGTTTACAATCTCCTTCCCTTCCTCTCCCCACAACAGGCAACTTTGTGAGGCAGGTGGGGCTGAAGAAGTCCTGAGAGATCGGTGACTGACTCAAGTTCACCCAGCAGGCCTCATGGGTCTCAAAGTGACCAATGCACCTGGTATATTTTGGCCGCTGTGTGACAGAGTGTTGGACTAGATGGGCCATTGGCCTGATTCAACATTGGCTTCTCTTATGTTCTTATGTTCTTAATGCTCCCTCTAAGCTGTGGAGTCTTGTGAGCAAAACTTCTACTTTGTGAGCTGCTGGCACTAAAGTTGTCAGCAAGCAGTTTGGCTACTGCATAAACATAGTTTGCTCTGGAGCCCTCCTTCCTGAGCGAAAACAAAAACGCGTGAGTCGGAGGCTAAAAAACTGTGAGCTAGCTTAGAGGGAACACTGCTTACAATCACCTTCTCTTCCTCTCCCTGACAACAGACACCCTGTGAGGTGGGTGGGGCTGAGAGAGCTCTGAGAGAACTGTGAATGACCCGAGGTCACCCAGCCGACCGCATGTGGAGGAGTGGGGAATCAAACCCGCTTCTCCAGATTACAGTCCACCGCTCTTAGGCGCTACACCAACAGTGAAGAGAAGCTGAAGCTCTGCTTTAAAAGAGTTATAGGATCATAAGCTCAAGGTTACAGAAATGACAGGCTGTTTCGGTCCAAGAGAGACGGATGGATGGATATTACTCGGAATGGCTTACAAACGCTATAAATCTCAGACTCCTGAAATAGATTTTTCTCTCAGGATTTTTCCCCCAACACTGCCCCCCTCCACAAGTCACTAGCATGCTTTTTTCTCTGAGGTAACGTAACTGGCCTATCACAGGGTACGTAACCTAATCCTGCCTCTCTATAGGCGCTCGAGGCCTAGCCTGTCCTAGCTGTATTGATGTCTGAGCCCTATGTGAGGAATTCTTCCATTAGTCTCCCCTTTCCCCACTCACTTTATCCCTCCCTTTTCTCTCTCTGTCTGCCGGCTGCCCATTGGTTGAAAACTCCAGAAATTTGCATGCACAGTTGGGAATCAGAGACTGGTTTTGTGTGTGTGTGTCACATGGATTGTGAACCTAGTAGCTGTCCATTACAGTGAGCCGTTGGGGGAATCAAAGAGGAGATCTTGCCCCTTTGATTCCGATCCCTCAGCTTGAGGTTTTGCTGCTTCCCGTAGTGACTGTGAAGTGGCTAAATGCCTGATGTTTCAGTTGGGCCCTAGAGTTGGGGCGTTCCTAATGCTGTGGTTTCCCAAGAGAAAGGGGCTACCACAGAGAAGGTCCCGCAACACGTAGCTTTGCTTCTGATGGCAGGAAGTCCTGGTACAAGATGTAAGGTAAAGGTCCCCTTGCTTGAAAGCCAGTCGAATCCGACTCTAGGGTTGCGGCGCTCATCTCCATTTCCAAACCGAAAAGCCGAAGAGCCAGCGCTGTCCGAAGACATTTCCGTGGTCATGTGGCCGGCATGACTAAACACCAAGGCGCACGGAACACTGTTACCTTCCCGCCGAAGTGGTACCTATTTATCTACTTGCAATTTCTTGCTTTCGAACTGCTAGGTTGGCAGGAGCTGGAACTAGAGACAAGAGCTCACCCTGTCATGCGGCACCGGGTCTCGAACTGCTGAACTACTAACCTTCCACAGCCTGCAGTTCAGCGTCTTAACCACTTGAGCCACCGCAGGTCAAGATGTATTTGACCATTAATACATGCTGTGCTCTATTCTCTCTCTCTCTCCCATTCTCTCTGTGATGAACACAAAGAAGAAGAAGAAGAAGAAGAAGAAGAAGAAGAAGAAGAAGAAGAAGAAGAAGAAGAAGAAGAAGAAGAAGAAGAAGAAGAAGAAGAAGAAGAAGAAGAAGAAGAAGAAGAGGAGGAGGAGGAGGAGATTGGAGTTATACTCCACCCTTCACTCAGAGTCTCACAGCGGCTTACAAACTCCTTCCCCTTCCCACCCCCACAACAGACACCCTGTGAGGCAGGTGGGACTGAAAGAGCTCTTTCAAGTTCTGCCCTTTCAAGGACAGCTCTTGTCAGAACTATGGCTTGCCCCAGGTCATCCAGCAGCTGCAAGTGGAGGATTGGGGAATCAAACCTGGTTCTCCCAGATCACAGTCCACACACTAAACCACTACACCAAACTGGCTCTCACTGCACCAAACTGGAGAGAGAGGAAGACAGACAGACAGACAGACCCAAGCTGTTTGGGAGCACTGAAGATCGACACTAGCTCCTTGAATGGGGATATATACAATATATGGAGCCTCTACATCTCAAATCCTCTTTTTATGAACAGTCCCCTCCGTGCTCCGGGGGCCTGACTATCGTGTTTCATGAACAATAGCGCTTTCCTGATGAATTTTTGCTATTTTGCAGTTCTCAGAAAGTAATTATGCCCTCAGCATGATTTTTTTTAAAAAAATAATGCATCTGCAATGAATATTAAGCAACAAAACAAACACCAGAGTTAAATGTCAGGCCACACAAAGATGATTCGCAGGGATCCTGGGAGCCTCGACGCAAATGCAATCACTGCTTAGATTTACCGAACAGATGGCTTCCGGGCAAGTCAGCTCCCCGACGGGGCCACCTCTCTATTATTAATTTTTATTTTTATTTTCGATATATAACAGCTAAGAACGTGATATCTCACAGCAACAACACGACCGTTTGACAGAACGAAGCAATATTATCACAATAATGTAGCGATCATTATAACAATGGTTTTGATTCATGAATACAACCTATGGATGTTATTTAAGGACAGGTCGCATACCTGAATGCCTACATTACATTACATTGGCCACCTCTCTGATTTGCTTGTTTTTCGCACGGGATGCCCCGCCAAGCAGCTTTGCTGCTGTCTGCAGATTTCTCTATCGAGATCATGAAAGGATTCGGGATCTGAGATCTGTCCTCATCTGGCAGGAAGGAGAAGGAGAAGGAGAAGGAGAAGGAGAAGGAGAAGGAGAAGGAGAAGGAGAAGGAGAAGGAGAAGGAGAAGGAGAAGGAGAAGAAGGAGAAGGAGAAGAAGAAGAGGTGGAGGAGAAGGAGAAGAAGAAGAAGAAGAGGAAGAGGAAGAGGAAGAGGAGGAGGAAGAAGAGGAGGAGGAGGAGGAGAAGGAGGAGGAGGAGGAGAAGGCGAAGAAGAAGAGGAGGAGGAGGAAGAAGAAGAGGAGGAGGACGAGGAGAAGAAGGAGGAGAAGGTGAAGAAGAAGGAGAAGGAGAAGAAGAAAAAGAAGAAGAAGAGGAGGAGGAGGAGGAGGAGAAGGAGAAGGAGAAGGAGGAGAAGGAGAAGGAGAAGGAGAAGGAGAAGAAGAAGAGGAGGAGGAGAAGGAGAAGAAGGAGAAGAAAAAGAAGAAGAGGAGGAGGAGGAGAAGAAGGAGAAGGAGAAGAAGAAAAAGAAGAGGAGGAGGAGAAGGAGAAGGAGGAGGAGGAGGAGGAGGAGGAGAGGGAGAAAGAGAAGGAGAAGAAGAAGAAGAGGAGGAGGAGGAGGAGGAGATAGGATTTATACTTTGCCCTTCACTACCCAAAGGAATCTCAGAGAGGCTTACAATCTCCTTTCCCTTCCCCTCCCCATAACAGACACTGGTGAGGTAGGTGGGGCTGAGAGAGCTCTTTCCAGAACTGCCCTTCAGAGAACAGCTCTGAGAGAACTGTGGCTTGCCCCGGGTCACCCAGCAACTGCATGCAGAGGAATGGGGAATCAAACACAGTTCTCCCAGATTAGAGTCCGTGCTCCTAACCACTACACCACCTATGTCTACAGCAAGGGAGGAGATGACTCAACGGAGGCTATCGTACTTTGGTCCCATTACGAGAAGGCTAGGCTCACCGGAAAAGACAATAATGCCAGGAAAAGCTGAAGGCGGCAGGAAAAGAGGAAGACCCAAGTTGAAATGGGTGGATTCAGCCCAGGAAGCCACAAGGGCCCTCAGTTCCCAAGACCTGAGCAATGTTTTGGAGGACATCGATTTGTAGGGTTGGAAGCGACTTGACAGCATTTAAGACACACACATACAAGGGGGGAGAGACCTATGTATTTAAAATGGTGGAGTGCATAGCTGGGTGGAAACCCCATCTGAGCTTGCATTTTTACGAGGCAAGAAGGGCAGTTCTGCAAAATTTCAGAACTGCACTCTTTCGAGGCTCAGGGGCCATGTCTTCCCCAAGCTCCCGGGCCTTCCCCTAGAGTGCCACCCTCCACACTATCCACCACTGATGCATTTCCCCAGAAATTCTCGCCCATTGCAAAGTGCATGTTCCAGGGGCTCACTCAGTTCATACGAAAGCACGTCAAGTCCCTCACTTAGAAGGAGGAGGAGGAGGAGGAGATTGGATTTATACCCAGCCCTTCACTCGGAGTCTCAGAGCGGCTTACAAACTCCTTTCCCTTCCCCTCCCCACGACAGACACCCTGTGAGGTAGGTGAGGCTGAGAGAGCTCTGAAAGAAACTGCCCTTTTCAAGAACAGCTCTTATCAGAACTATGGTTTGCCCAAGGTCATCCAGCAGTGAAGGAGTGGGGAATCAAACCTGGCTCTCCCAGATTAGAGTCTTACACCAAACTTATCTCCCATAACATGAGTGGGCATCCTAAAAAAACACTCTGCCGTGACTTCTTCTTGCAGCAGGAGAGACGGGAACTTGCCTGCTATTATTAATCCTCTTATTGCTCAGTTTCTGACACCCCCTGAGAACCTCAGTGTTCGAACGCCACCATTCCCTGCAAATAAATGGACCTGTCTGTTATAGAAGTGCCGCAGGCACAGGTGGCTTTGCTTCTGGGCAAAACAGGATGACAAGAGTCCTGCGTCCTGAGGGTTTAAGCAACCTGTTATATTGGGGACTCTTGATGGATCTCCTGAAGTGAACTTTAATGTCCATGTTGAAGCTTCCTCCTGTGCCATTTCCTAGTGTGAGGAAGAAGTGAGGTGAGGAGGAGGAGGAGATTGGATTTATACCCCACCCTTCACTACCCAAAGGAGTCTCAGATCGGCTTACAAACTCCTTCCCCTTCCCCTCCCCACAACAGACACCCTGTGAGGTAGGTGGGGCTGAGAGACTTCTTTCAAGGACTGCTCGTGAGAGAACAGCTCTGAGAGAATTTCTGACTGACAGCAGCAGGAGGAGGAGGAGGAGGAGGAGGAGGAGGTTGGATTTATACCCCGCCCTTCACTAACTGAAGGAGTCTCAGAGCGGCTTACACTCTCTTTTCCCTTCCCCTCCCCACAATAGACACCCTGTGAGGTAGGTGAGGCTGAGAGAGCTCTTTTGAGGACTGCTCATGAGAGAACAGCTCTGAGAGAACTTCTGACTGACAGAAGGAGGAGGAGGAGGAGGAGGTTGGATTTATACCCCACCCTTCACTACCTGACGGAGTCTCAGAGCGGCTTACAATCTCCTTCCCCTTCCCCTCCCCACAACAGACACCCTGTGTGGTAGGCAGGACTGAGAGAGCTCTTTTGAGGACTGCTCATGAGAGAACAGCTCTAAGAGAATTTCTGACTGACAGGAGGAGGAGGAGGAGGAGGAGGAGGAGGAGGTTGGATTTATACCCCACCCTTCACTACCCGAAGGAGTCTCAGCGTGGCTTACAATCTCCTTTCCCTTCCTCTCCCCACAACAGACACCCCGTGAGGTAGGTGGGACTGAGAGAGCTCTTTCGAGGACTGCTCGTGAGAGAACAGCTCCGAGAGAACTTGTGACTGACCCAAGGTCGCCCAGCAGCTGCATGTGGAGGAGTGGGGGACCCAACCTGGTTCTCCCAGATTAGCGTCTGTGCACTTTATCTCTATACCAAACTGGCTCTAGGGCTGCTAGCAAAGTGGCGGGGGCAGGCATGGATAGAAAACCTCCCTGGAAGTTATTAACCAGAATAAGAAAAAAAGACAGGCCTAGGAACAGGAGCTGTCCTTCTGCTAGCAGATGTGGTCTTAGCCATGAGGCCTTCAGAGCAGCTGCCCCGGCCCCCGTGCTGGGGTGCATGTGTGTGTGATGGCTCCACTATTGCCCTGTTGAAGCTGCAGCTACTGAGACTTCAGGATACTTGGGGGGGCACAGTGGGAGGGCTTTTGGGGTTTTGGCCCCACTGGTGGACCTCCTGATGGCCCCTGGGTTTGGGTCACTGTGTGACACAGAGTGTTGGACTGGATGGGCCATTGGCCTGATCCAACATGGCTTCTCTAATGTTCTTATGTCTGGGGCAGTGATGCTCTGTTTTCTTGATGCTTGGGGGGCAACAGTGGGAGGGCTTCTGGAGTTCTGGGCCCACTGGTGAACCTCCTGATGGCTCCTGGGTTTTGGCCCCTGTGTGACACAGAGTGTTGGACTTGAGGGGCCATTGGCCTGATCCAACATGGCTTCTCTTATATTCTTATATTCGCTTAGCCACAAGGTATAGATGGAACCCTTGGTCTGGGGCAAGAGATGCTCGGTCTTCTTGGTGCTTGGGGGGCAACAGTGGGAGGGCTTCTGGTGTTCTGGCCCCATTGGTGGACCTCCTGATGGCACCTGGGTTTGAGCCACTGTGAGACACAGAGTGTTGAGTTGGACGGGCCACTGGCCTGATCCAACATGGCTTCTCTTATGTTCTTATGTCTGGGGCAGTGATTCTCTGTCTTCTTGGTGCTTGGGGGGCAACAGTGGGAGGGCTTCTGGAGTTCTGGCCCTGCTGGTAGACCTCCTGATGGCACCTGAGTCTTGGGCTACTGTGTGACACAGAGTGTTGGACTGGATGGGTCATTGACCTGATCCGACATGGCTTTTCTAATGTTCTTATGTTTGGGGCAGTGATGCTCTGTCTTCTTGGTGCTTGGGGGGCAACAGTGGGAGGGCTTCTGGTGTTCTAGCCCCACTGGTGGACCTCCTGATGGCACCTGGTTTTGGGCCACTGTAAGACACAGAGTGTTGAGCTGGATGGGCCACTGGCCTGATCCAACATGGCTTCTCTTAAGTTCTTGTGTCACTACCACCCTACCGCTGATTGTGCAGCTGGAGTCTCAAGCAGCTCAATCAACTGTAGGGTTGGTCCTTCACATTGCACAGAGTGGGGCGCCCCATAACTGATTGCCAGCAGCTGCCCTGAAGCTGCTGCCATGATGGCTCCACTGAAGCAGTGGCTGAGGGGGCAGGATCCGCTGTGCAGAGGAGGCGTGCTGGGGCCCTGCCCCCTGCACTGCATATTTCTGGGGGCCCATCATCCAGTTTTTCTTGGAGCCCCATTCCATTGTCTGCTTGGGCTAATAGAAGGTAGAAGAGGTGGCATTTCTATTTGAGAAAGATCACAGTGGAAACATAGGAGCATAGAGCTGGAAGGGACCGCAAGGGTCATCTAGTCCAACCCCCCAAACAATGCAAGAAATTCACATCTATCCCCCCCATCCTGTAACTCCTGCTCTCTGCCCAGAGGAAGGCAAAAACCCTCCAGAATCCATGGCCAATTTGGCCTAGAATAAAATCCCTTCCTGATCCCAAAGTGGAGATCAGCATTTCCTTGGCGTGTAAGAATGCGCCAAAGCAACCCTTCCTGCCCTCTCTCTCACGATCTGCCAAAGTTCCCAGAATCAGCATTGCTGTCAGGTGGCCATCAAGCCTCTGTTTGAAAACCTCCCAAGAAGGAGAGCCCGCCACCTCCCGAGGAAGCCTGTTCCACTGAGGAACTGCTCTGTCAGGAAGTTTCTTCCTAATGTTTAGGCAAAAACGCTTTTTTTCCCATTTCAACCTGTTGGTTCCAGGCTGAAAAAGAGAGAGACAGATACTTCACCTGTATGGCACAGCTCTGAACTCATCCACCCATTCTCGACCTTTATTTGAAGCTTAACATACTAGGATATCTGAGAGCAGAACCTTGGAAGAACGTTAACTTGAAGCTGTAAAGTTCAACAGGTCTGCCTCTTATCGGCCGTGGAGGGCGACATGACTGTCGAGAGCTAGAGGGGGACGAGTTCGCGGTTGGGGAGAAGGTGACAAGACCGGGGATTAGAACCTGCATTGACTTTTCCCTCAAGTGAATGTGTATTGGCATAACTGTCACTAATTTTACCTCAGCGCTTCAACTCCCTGTGGTTCCCCCCGTCACTTTAATTGTAACCAGTCTGCTTTGGGCAAAATGGATGCCGTTTTACAAGAAGAGTTTCGGAGTCTGTGAAGAAATGCCTTCACAGTTTGGGGAACGCTAGTCAAGGTGGAGTTCACCATGACGGTGAAAGGTGAGTTCACCATGGATGAAGGTTCGGCCAGTTTGGTGTAGTGGTTAAGACTGGCGGACTCTAATCTGGAGAACTGGGTTTGATTCCCCGTGCCTCCACATGCAACCGGCTGGGTGACCTTGGGTCAGTCACAGTCCTCTCGGAGCTGTTCTCTCAAGACCAGTTCTCTCAGAGCTCCCTCAGCCCCACCTACCTCACAAGACGTCTGTTGTGGGGAGAGGAAGGGAAGGAAATTGTAAGCTGCTCTGAGACTCCGGTGCTGCGGTGGCTCAAGTGGTTAAGATGCTGAACTGCAGGCTGTGGAAGGTCGGTAGTTCAGCAGTTCGAGACCCGAGAGTGCCGCATGACGGAGTGAGCTCCCGTCTCTAGTTCCAGCTCCTGCCAACCTAGCAGTTCGAAAGCAAGAAATTGCAAGTAGATAAATAGGTACCACTTCGGTGGGAAGGTAACAGCATTCCGTGTACCTTGGTGTTTAGTCATGCTGGCCACATGACCACGGAAACGTCTTTGGAAAGCGCTGGCTCTTTGGCTTGGAAACGGAGATGAGCACCACAACCCTAGAGTTGGATTTGACTAGCTTTCGAGCAAGGGAACCTTTACCTTTACCTGAGACTCCGTATAAAGGTCTAGTTCATCTGGATGGCCAACAACAGGGCGTATAGGCCAAGGCCTTCCCCTGACATTGTCTCCTGGAAATGGGATTTGGAGGCTGACTGCCTCTGAACGTGGAGGTTCCCTTTAGTCCCCATGACTAGTAGCCACTGGTCGGCCTCTCCTCCATGAATCTGTCTAAACCCCTTTTAAACCTGTCTATGCCTGTGGCCCTCACCGCCAAATGCTCCCTCTAGGCTGTGTGGTCTTGTGAGCAAAAATTCTACTTCGTGAGCTCCTGGCATTAAAATTATGAGCGAGCGATTTGGCTACTGCCAGAAATGAGTTTGCTCTGGAGCCATCCTTCCTGAGCTAAGACGAAAACCTGTGAGCCGGAGGCTAAAACACTGTGAACCGGCTCACACTAACTCAGCTTAGGGGGAAGGCTGTTCACCACATCCTCCGGCAGCGAATTCCACCCAGGCGGGATGGAGCTTGGCTTTTGTGCATTCCGGAAGTTGGGTCTTCTTTCAGACAGTTGACGCTCATGTAAAGCTATTATTTGAGGGGGGGGGTTTGGGGGAAAGCTGTGACTTTGGTTTGTGGACGAAGCTGTGGAGGAGCGAGGCCCAGAACATGCTGTCAACAGCAGAGGTGCGAAACCTTTGAGAGAAACGTGGTCCTTCCGTTTCCTCCCATTTCCTTCACCTGCCTGCTCTCTGCCCCCGCCGATGCTTTCCCTCAGTCACCCCTCTCTACCGTAGAAAGTAATTTAATTTGCAAGTTGTTTAGTTCGGCTCGGGCAGGCGGCATGGAGTTCAGCGCAGAATTCACCTCTCTTCTGGAGGTATGAAGAGGAGCAAGGAGCCTATCGAGTTAATTAGATGTTTATTTCCCTGCTTTATTTCCCCGCGCCAGGGCAGGGGGTGGGAAGGGTCGCGACTGGGAGTATCACGATCCCGTCGCCGTTCAAAGCCGCGCTCGCCAATCTAGTCAAGGCGACGTGTGTTCCAACACACTTTCCTCTTCTTTCTGGTTTGTAAACACCGGGATGATGCGTCGAGGCCGAGCGACGTGTTCTCTGGGACTCTCCGGCAGTAGGAAAGTGCGATCAAGTCGTAGTTGACTTATGGTGACCTCCCGTGGCGATGTTCAGAGGTGATTTGCCAATTGCCTTTCTCTGCATAGCAACCCTTGGCCTTCCTTGGTGGTCTCCCATCCAAGTCTGAACCAGGGTGGAGAGGAGGAGATCGGATTTATACCCCACCCTTTACTACCCAAAGGAGTCTCAGAGCAGCTTACAAGCTCCTTTCCCTTCCCCTCCCCACAACAGACACCAGGTGAGGTAGGTGGGGCTGAGAGGGCTCTGAGAGAACTGCCCTTGAGAGAACAGCTCTGAGAGAACTTGTGACTGACCCAAGGTCACACCAGAAGCTGCATGTGGAGGAGTGGGGGACCAAACCCGGTTCCCCCAGATTAGAGTCTGCACTCCTAACCAGTACACCAAACTGGCTCAAACTACTACACCAAACTATACTACACCAAACTGGCCACCCCAACTTAGCTTCTGAAGACTGAGGAGATCGGCCTAGCTATTGCCTTTCTCTGTGTGGCAACCCTGGACTTCCTTGGAGGTCTCCCATCCAAGTACTAACCAGGGCCGACCCTGCTTAGCTTCTGAGATCTGATGAGATCAGGCTAGCCATTGCCTGCTTTAGGGTTGCAAGCCTCCAGGTCGGGCCTGGAGATCCCCCGCTTTTACACCTGATTCCCCATCTGACAGAGATCAGCTCCCCTGGGAAAAAATCCTGCTCTGCAGGGTGGAATCTATGGCCTTGTCCCATGCTGAGGCCCCTCCCCTTCCCGAACCCCGCCCTTTCCTGGATCCTGTCAGAGTCCTGCAGCCATCAGTCCCCACAACTTTCTTCCCAAAGGAGTAAAGTTTATTGGAGTCAGTAAAGGCAAGTCATCTGCATGTACATCGAGTGTCGGGAATGAAAGTAAGGGCACGTAGCTGAATGATATACAAGATTCAAAGGGGTCAGGGGGATGGACCAGAGCCAGTCAGAATAAAATGCAAAAGCCTGCCTAAGCCACTGGCTAAGAATTCCCAGAGAACAGAATAACAAGGTAACAAGGTCACAGGTCTAAGCTGCAAGAAGATAAGGAGGCGAGGAGAATCGAAACTTAACATTCCAAGTGGGTGCGTTCAGACGGGCTGTTTCATCAAGCTTTCGTCATGCTTCAGTAACGGATTTTATATGCACGTTCACACATCAACATCTGTGCTCCGTCCCCAGCTGTTGCTTTCCAGCTCAACCCCCCCCTTTAAACCGGAGTATTTTGTTACCAGGTCCCCAAGTGGTGTTTTCCAGATTCTCCGGTTTCAAGCTGCAGTTTCCTATGTCTGATCACTCCTGCAGATGCTTCTGGATGCTTCAACCTCCCCCCCTCTGGAAAGCCGCCGTGGAAGTCCAAGGCTTCCGCTTTTCATCCCCCATTTTTTTTATGCATCGGTGGTGCGCGCATAAGCGGCGCTCCACTCCCGAGCTAATAAAACCAAAGTTCAAATGGTGACTTGTTTTAGTATTTAGACAAGTTCGGGATCTCACAGAGGCCAGTTTCAGGTCAAAAGTTTAAAGGGAAGTGTTCTGTTTCAGCCGTTGGAGACACCTCAGGGCATGCTTTGGGCGGGAAACTAGTTGTTCTGCGCATGCGTGACGATTTCAGCTCTATGGATGACCGCCTCTGCGCATGGGCAAACTGAGAATTTATTTTTAAAAACCCCACTGCTCCCGCACATTAGTAGCAATGTTCCCTCTAAGCTGGGGAGTCTTGTGAGCAAAAATTCTAGTCTGTGAGCTACCGGCATTAAAGCTGTGAGCGAGCGATTTGGCTGCTGCATAAATTAGTTTGCTCTGGAGCCCTCCTTCCTGAGCAGAGACAAAAATCTGTGAGCTGGAGGCTAAAAAACTGTGAGCTAGCTCACACTAACTCAGCTTAGAGGGAACACTGATCGGTAGTGTAGACGGCGGGGAGCGATGTGACTGTGCGGCGAGGGAGGTAAGTGTGATCGCGGTCATCCAGATCAAAAATAACCGCGTCAGGCTTCCGTTCTGGGATTCATGGCGTCCTGATGTGCTCTGGCTTGCTCGTAGAGCTCCCAGAGCAAACGGAGGGTCTTGACGACAGGGTGGGCTTCCAATAGCCCACCGCAGATCCCCCCAGGCAGGGGGGTGACTGGCAGAGAGCCTGGCCCGAGAGAGGAGTTGAGATCGGCTGATAGCGGGGCTTTAAAGAGCGCCGCGACCAGCCTTGATCCCCTCCCCCAGAGAAGGCACTTCGGAAAATCTCTACAAGACCCCACCGAGTTGGATTCTCAACATAAGAACGCATGACCCAGACCTCCAAGACATTCTACGGAAACTGATATCAAGGAAACACTGCTATAACAAGACACTGACTTTGAAGGTAACTTTTTAAAATTGCTCACCGGAGACGCGTTTCGGCCGAAAATAAACAACATCCGATGAAGCGCATGATCGTGCACTATCTGTTGTACTAACATTGGAGCGGAAAAAGTGCAGTTAAACAGCTAAAAAAGGCCAAAAAGCCGAATTGTTGATCATTCCTGCGGTTAAATTATTGACTTTAAAATAGAAACTAACAGTAACTCCGCGAGAATTGCAGTGGAAAAGTACTGGAGCTGCTGCAGCAGAAATCGGCAAAACAGGAAGTGACTTCAGAACAGACAAGTAATCATCCTAGAGAAGACCAAGGAGGCCGGAAGAAGGGAAGAAATCAGGAACAAGGGGGACCATTAAGATTGCCGGACAGGAAGTGAGTACCCGGAAGAACCATTTACCATAGAGAAATTGCGCCCGCCATTTTGGGAAGGTCAGAAAAATTTTCTTTGATTTTAAACGAAAGACTTAATATAAAAAAGTGAAACCAGTGCAATTTAGGTGGGCACAAGAAGGACTTTGATTTAGAGTGTGTTGGAGGGAAGATTGTGAACAACGGCTTACGACCTGCGGCAACGACAGAGGGCAAATACCTGGTCCTCCCCGAAAATGGCTGGAAAAGAGGAAAAAAAGCTACAGGGCATGATGGAAGCTATGGAAAAATGAGTGATGGACGCGATTCTGAAGCTTGAAAAGACCGTTATATCAGAGGTAACAGAGATGAAAAAAGAAATGTCTGGAATTACAAAAGAGATACAGACGCTGACCAAAAGAGCAGATGAGATGGATGTAAGGGTGAAGGGAGTAGCATCCAATATAGCTGAGGTCACTTTAGAAACAGATAAAGTGAATGTGATGGTCCAATACAATGCAATGATTAATCATATGAGATTCAGGGGGATCCCTGAAGATAAGAATGAGGACATCCATTCAGTCATGGTAGATGCTGTTGCAGATTTTTTGAAAATGGAAGAGGAGAGAGTGGCGGCACAGATTGATGTGGTATACAGAGTCAATTCTGCGATTGCGCAAAGGAAAAAATTACCTAGAGATGTAATTGTCCAGTTTATATCTAAGAAGTTGAAGGAGGATTTGTTTAAGCAACAATTTCAGGACGACTTCACAATTGGCAACAAGAAAATCATGGTCCTAAAGGAACTACCTAGAGCGATGCTTCAGGACAGACGACTTTTTAAAGACCTGATTGACAAGCTGAAATCAGAGGGCATAAGATATAGATGGGAAATTCCTAAAGGTGTCAGTTTTTCATTCAAACAGAAGAGAGTCACCATCAAGTCAGTTGACCAAATGACCAGATTCATCAATGATAATTTTATAGACTCTGATAAATAATTACAGAATCAACATGGAGAGTCAAATAATTTCATGGAATGTTAATGGACTGAACTCACCCCAAAAAAGGAAAAATGTCAGACTCTGGTTGGAAAAACAGAAATGCGATATTGTTTGCTTGCAAGAAACACATATTAAAAAATCAGATGCCAAATTTTTGATTCAAAAAAGATTAGGAGAGGAATTTTATTCACTCTCCTCTCAAAAGAAAAAAAGGAGTAGTTACATATATTAAAAAAGAGTTGGAACCAAAAGAAATTTTCAAAGACAATGAAGGGAAATTTTTGGCGGTAGAAGTTGTGCTGCAGAATAAAAAGACATTAATTGTTAATCTCTATGCTCCCAATGGGGCAAAAGAAAACTTTATTCAGAATTTGTGGGAACAACTACGACAGTTGACCTATGGGCAAATGATTTTAATGGGCGATTTTAATGGTACTGTTGACAATGTTGTTGATAGAAAATCAAAAAAAGGAATTGAGGCCATGGGCAAACTTCCTAAAGTCTTTTTCCAGTTGATTAAACATGAACATTTGGCAGACGTTTGGAGAACTAAACATCCCAGAGACAGTGAGTACTCTTTTTATTCATCAAGACACGAGTCTTTTTCCAGGATAGATATGATGTGGATGACAGAGAACCTAATCTTGCAAACACGCAAAATTGAGATACTACCTAGGACTCTTTCTGACCACAGTCCGATAAAATGGTCAACGTATGTTAAGAGAAAAAAATTTCGATGGCGACTCAACGAAGATTTGCTGGACAAGCAAAATATTGTGGATAAAATAAGGACAGAAACCCAAACATACTTTCAACTGAACTTAAATAAAAGTGTACAGACGCAAACGGTATGGGAAGCCTACAAGGCTGTGATGAGAGGACATCTGATTGCAATTAATAATAATGAAAGGAAACAACAAATGAAAATAGACAAAGAAATTATGGAAAATATTCGGAAAAAAGAAACAGAACTTAAGAAAAGGCCTGGTAAAAAGAAGATTTTGAGAGAATTGAGGATCCTAAGGGAGCAATATGCAGCAAGGTTGAACAAAGAAGTATTTTGGAACTTGAAAAAATTGCAACAGAAATCCTTTGAAGGTGCAAATAAACCTGGCAAATATTTAGCATGGCAATTAAAGAAAAGAAGAGAGAATAAAACAATCACTTGTTTGAAAGATGGAAATAAAGAGATTTTGGACCCAGGAGGAATTAAAAGGGAATTTTTCAAATACTATGCGACTCTCTTTCAATCGAAACAAGCAGATCCTCAAAAAATGTTGGATTACCTATCCAAAGTTAATTTGATACAACCAAATCCAGAAATGAAAACACTCCTAAATGCTGCAATAACTAAGGACGAAATTAGTAAAGCAATAGCCGAGGCAAAAATCTCCAAAGTCCCAGGCCCGGATGGCTTTTCAGCTAAATTTTATAAAAAATTTCATGAAGATTTGGTTCCGGTGCTGGAGATTCTTTTAAATGAAATTAGAAAGACAGGAAAGATCCCTGACTCCTGGAATGAAGCTGCAATCACCTTAATTCCTAAAGAAATGCAAGATTTAACAAATGTTAAAAACTATCGGCCCATTTCATTATTGAACAACGATTATAAAATATTTGCAAAAATATTGGCAGAGCGCCTTAAAAAGTTTTTGAAAGATACTATTGTGGAAGATCAAGCTGGTTTTTTACCAAATAGACAAATTAAAGACAATATGAGGGTTGTATTGGACGCAATTGAGTATTATGACAAACATCCTGAAAAAGAAGTCGCTTTTTTATTTTTGGACGCAGAGAAGGCCTTTGATAATTTAAATTGGGAATTTATGTTTAAAGTGCTTGAGAAATCTATGATGGGCGTAGAATTTACAAGAATGATCCAATCGATATATAAAAAACAAAAAGCTTCGGTGATTGTTAATGCAGAATCAACAGATATGTTCCGGGTAAGAAAAGGTACTAGACAAGGTTGTCCCCTGTCACCATTGTTATTTATCTGGATTTTGGAGATTTTGCTACAAGCGGTCAGAGATGATGTTAATATAAAAGGGTTGAATATTGGAGGTTTTTCATTTAAATTAAGAGCATTTGCGGATGATATCATGTTTATTGTTGAAGATCCTGTTAATAATATGCCTAAGGTATTTGAAAAAGTAAGAGAGTTTGGTGATCTTGCAGGGTTTTATGTTAACAAAAATAAATCTAAGATACTGTGTAAAAATATGATTGGTACAAAGCAACAAATGTTACAAAATGTGACAGAATGTGAAGTGGTTAAAAGGGTTAAGTATCTGGGAGTTGAAATTACAATGAAAAATATAGATTTGTTCAAGAATAATTATGAAAAATTGTGGGGTTCGATAAAGAGTGATTTAGAAAAATGGGAAAAACTAAGGTTATCTCTTCTTGGAAAAATTGCCGTTATTAAAATGAATGTACTGCCCAGGTTAATGTTTTTGTTTCAGACAATACCAATTGTGAAAGATGGAAAAGTGTTGGTAAAATGGCAAAGAGAAATCTTTAAGTTTATCTGGGCAGGGAAGAAGCCAAGAATAAAAATGAAGATAATGTATGATACTAAGGACAGAGGTGGCTTCCAAGTCCCGAATTTGCGTTTGTATCATGAAGCAGTATGTATGTCTTGGTTATCTGAATGGGTAAATTTGGAAAATAGAAAACTTTTAGCTCTTGAGGGGCACGATTGCAGATTTGGCTGGCATGCCTATCTTTGGTATGGGAAAAACAAAGCTGACTCTATGTTTAAGCATCATTATGTAAGGAGGACATTGTTTGATGCATGGACCAGGTATAAGGATACAATATCGGATGAAAGGCCTCTGTGGATTGTTCCAGCTGCAGTTATACATTTGTTTTCAGAATATAGAGGCAATGATTGGTTGAAGTATCAGGAATTGTTGCAAAGAGAAGGGAAAAAATATGTTTTAAAACCAAATAATGAATTAGAATTTGAGTATGGTTGGCTACAATATTGTCAAATAAGGGACATTTATAAAAAAGATTGTAAAGAGTTTGGTTTTAGGGCTATGAATGATGATTTTGAGAATATATGGTTGAAAAAAGAACGGAAAATGATATCAAAAATGTATAAAACTTTGTTGACTGTATATACTTTGGATGAAACCGTTAAAGAACAAATGATAAAGTGGGCCATAAATATGAACAAAGATACTGGTCTAATATACATTGTGTGATGCAGAAAATATTGAAAACCCCAATTGAGAGAAAGCCTGAACTTTTTCTCCTCGGTTTGACAATGGAAAAAATTCCACAAGAGAAAAGGACACTGTTATGGTACATGATTACGTCGGCGAGAATGGCCTTTGCTCAGCATTGGAAAATGGAGAAGGTACCAGATATACATGACTGGTTGAGAAAATTGTTATTTTTAGCAGAAATGGACAAAATGACAAAGAAATTAAATGGACAAATGGCAGAACAGTACTTAAAAGACTGGGAAGGATTGAAATTGTATCTAGAAACTGAATATAGAATGAAGGGGAAAATATATAATTTGGATACGTATGGATATTGAATGAGAAGTGAAATGAATTTTGAACTGTATGTACTGTTATACATAATATGCTGAAATTGTAGAGGTTATATATAATTTAAATGTGTTACCTGGTTTGTCGAGGTATTTAAGTCTAAACTTGATTGCCTTATAATTTTTTCTGTTTGTTATTAGCAGTGTTGGAAGCCTATTAGGGGGGGTGGGGGGATTGGGATCTTACTTTTTGGAAACTGTATTGGTAACGTGATTGGAAATGTTGAATATATCCCAATAAAAATTTTGTTTCAAAAAAAAAAAAAAATAACCGCGTCAGAACCGGAGCAGTTTATACCACTCTCAGCCTGCCGTCTGGACGCACCCCAAGTCAGGCATAGACAGGGACAAGGCACCCGCAGCCAGCCTCCCCCTCCTCAGCCACGGCATCTGCATAGCTGACAATCCAACCCCCAAATCTCCAGGTATTTTCCAACCCAGACCTGGCAGCCCTAGCCTGTTTCTGCATAGCAACTTTGGACTTCCTTGGCGATCTCCCATTCATGTACTAACCAAGGCCCACCCGACTTAGCTTTTGAGAACTCATGAGATCAGGCTTTTGCGTAGCAGCTCTGGACTTCCGTTGGGAGGGGGGTCCCCCGCCCAAGTCCTAACCAGGGCCAACCTCCGAGATCTGATGAGATCAGACTAGCTATGGCCTGTCTCTGTGCAGCGACCCTAGACTTCCCCGGTGGTTTCACCGAGCAGGGCTCTGAGGGGCATTGAAACATCCCCAGTAAATCCATGAAGACAGGAAACAGTTCCATTTATGCACCGAAGACGTGTACAGTGCCGAGTTATTGATGTACATAAAATGTTGAAAAGTGCATATATTTTATGGGGAAATTTAGGGTGGGAGGGAAACCAAAAGGGTATGGAGATAAAAGAATCACGGATTGAATTTGCATGAGAAAGCAGCTAAATCAGAATTAGGAACCGGATTGGGGGGGGGAGTTAAAATCCCACGCCCGGTTTGTATCAGAAGTGACAACTGCGCACACGACACTGTGCCCCCATGTCCCCACCCCACCCCTCCCATTAACTTCTCTTCTAATGTAGCAGGCGTCATGACATCATCATGACATCATTAAGTAAGAACGTAAGAGGAGCCCTGTGGGATCGGACCAATGGTCCATCTAATCCAGGGTCCCGTTTGCCATAGTAGGGTTAGGGTTAGGGTTAGTAGCAGGGTACCTGAGAGGGTAGCTCTAGGAATTTCCAGCAGCTTCATGGTAAAACTCTATGGTTTTACCATAGAGTTTCTGGAAATTCCTAGAGCAACCGTCTGCTACTTCTGGGTTTTCCTCAAAAGGGATGGGACATAAGAACATAAGAACATAAGAGAAGCCAATGTTGAATCAGGCCAATGGCCCAACTAGTCCAACACTCTGTCACACAGTGGCCAAAAATACCAGGTGCCATCAGGAGGTCCAGCAGTGGGGCCAGGACACTAGAAGCCCTCCCACTGCTGCCCCCCCCCCCAGCACCAAGAATAGAGTGCATCACCTGCCCCAGAATGGTGTATGTGTCACCAAATTTTCTCCCACTGACACTTGGTTCCACCTGAAGCAAACCTGAACTTGATCCCACCTGAAGCAAACCAGAACTTGGTTCCACCTGAAGCAAACCAAGAGTTCTGAATGGAAAAAATATTATTCTCCACCCCTCCCCCACGTCGACCTGTGAGACAATGACCTGAATATTCAAGAACCTGTCTGTGAAGCAAGCCACATGTACCTGAGAGCGTAGCGCTAGGAATTTCCAGAAACTCTGTGGTAAAACCATAGAGTTTCTGGAAATTCCTAGGGCTACCCTACTACTGGGTTTTCCTCAAAAGGGATTGAACGGTGTATGTCTCACCAAACTTTCTCCCACTGACACTTGGAGTGGCAGTGGGTACCAGGACCAGGGATCAGGGGCTTTCCCCACCCTGACTGGGAGACTGGAAAGCCTCAGAGGAGGGGGCAACTCAACTCAGGCCTGCTATTTTCTTCAGCAACCCCACAATTCATGGCACTCTTGGTTCCACCTGAAGCAAACCAAGAGTTCTGAATGGAAAAAAAAATTTTTTTTCTCCATCCCTAATCATATCCCCCTCCCCCATGTTGACCCATCAGACAATGACCTGAATATTCAAGGACCTGTCTGTGAAGCAAGCCACATGTAGGGCAGCAAAGGCAGGGCTCTTTTTGTAGCAGGGACTCCTTTGCATATTCGGCGACACACACCCCTAATGTAGCCAATCCTCCAGGAGTTTACAGTAGCCGCTGTAAGAAGAGCTCTGAAAGCTCTTGGGGGATTGGCTACGTTAGGGGGGGTGTCGCTTAATACACAAAGGAGTTCCTGCTACAAGAAGAGCCCAGAAAAGGAATAAGTTCCATTTAATGAAATCTCGGGAGCGAACACCAAGTGCCTCCCAGATCTTGCAGTGATCCCTCCTATGCCCTTCTATGTGCATGTTGTCATTGCGCCAGCTTGGCGTAGTGGTTAAGTGCACGGACTCTAATCTGGGAGAACCGGGTTTGATTCCCCACTCCTCCACTTGCACCTGCTGGATGACCTTGGGCAAGCCATAGCTCTGGCACAGCTGTTCTTGAAAAAGAGCCGTTTCTGTCAGAGCTCTCTCAGCCCCGCCTACCTCACAGGGTGTCTGTTGTGGGGAGGGGAAGGGAAAGGAGTTTGTAAGCTGCTCTGAGACTCCTTTGGGTAGTGAAGGGTGGGGTATAAATCCAGCCTCCTCCTCCTCCTCCTCCTCCTCCTCCTCCTCCTCCTCCTCCTCCTCCTCCTCCTCTTCTTCTTCTTCTTCTTCTTCTTCTTCTTCTTCTTCTTCTTCTTCTTCTTCTTCTTCTTCTTCTTCTTCTTCTTCTTCTTCTTCTTCTTCTTCTTCTTCTTCTTCTTCTTCTTGTGGATGGGTGCTTTGATAGGGGGAGAGTCCTGGCTGCAGCACTCTTCCTGGGTGACAGACGAATGTCCATCCCTCACCCCCTTTTCCATCCGCTTCCATTAATTCCCGGAGCAGGCCATTTATTGGACTCTGATGACACAAAGTTGGTTGGTTGATTTGCTGTAATGGGGGGGCAGGTGCCTCCTCCCCCTCCAATTCCTTTGGCGGTGCCTCCTTTCACCCGGGGAAATGCTGCGTGGGTGAACAATTGAGTCTGAGATGTATAAGCCCCCAGCAGGGTTTTTGAAGCTTTTATTAAGAAGTTGCACTCAGAACAGCAGAAAAATAGAAACAGTTGTTTGTTCTAGACCGGTAGCTCCATGAGTCTGTTTGGTGCCCCGGTGGCTCAGAGATAAAGACGCTGAGCTGCAGACCGCAAGGTCTGTAGCTTGGTGGTTCAAGATCCTAGTGCCACGTGACCGAGTGAGCTCCCATCGCTGGCCCCAGCTCCTGCCAGCCTAGCAGTTCGAAAGCAAGAAACTGCAAGTAGATACATAGGTACTGCTTTGGTGGGAAGGTAACAGCATTCCGTGCGCCTTGGCGTTTAGCCGTGCCGGCCACGTGACCACGGAGAAGTCTTTGGACAGCGCTGGCTCTTCGGCTGGGAAATGGAGATGAGCACTGTGCCCTTGAGTTGGATTCGACTGGCTTTCAAGGAAGGGAAAACTTTACCTTTAACAGTAGAAAAAAAACATGTCCAGTGGCACCTTAATTATTAAAAAAATTCATGGCAGGGCAGGAACTATTCGTTTTTGCTGTCTCCCTTTCCCTCTTGCGCTCTTTCCCCTGCCGGTGAGTGCTGTATCACAGGCCTCATGGAAAATTGTGTTTTTGTATTTGCCTTGCTCTGAGTTGGAATGTTTTGTGCCTGCCATTTTCAAATGCCTATAGATTGTGGTGTGGCAGGATTCAAATCCATGTTGCAAACCTCAAAATCGCTTTTTAAAGTTATCCATATATTTTTTTCCCCATTGTGGTCCAAACCTTTTAAAAATCTTTCTGGAGTTTAGTTAGATAGAAGAAGAAGAAGACAATGAAGATGAAGAAGAAGAGGAGGAGGAGGAGGAGGAGGAGAGGAGATTGGATTTATACCCCGCCCTTGTAAGTCTCAGAGTGGCTTACAAATGCCTTTCCCTTCCCCTCCCTACAACAGACATCTTGTGAGGCAGGTGGTACTGAGAGAGCTGTGACAGAAACTGCTCTTTCAGGAACAGCTGTGCCAGAGCTTGTGACTGACCCAAAGTCACATCAGCAGGTGCAAGTGGGGGAGTGGGGAATCAAACCTTGTTCTCCCAAATTAGAGTCTGCACACTTAACCACGACACCAAATTGAAGAGGAAGAGGAGGAGGAGGAGGAAGAAGAGGAGGAGATTGGATTTATACCCCACCCTCCACTACCCAAAGAGTGGTTTACAATCTCCTTTCCCTTCCCCTCCCCACAACAGACACCCTGTGAGGTAGGTGGGGCTGAGAGAGCTCTTTCCAGGACTGCCCTTGAGAGAACAGCTCTGAGAGAACTTGCGACTGACCCAAGGTCACACCAGCAGCTGCATGTGCAGGAGTGGGGAATCAAACCCGGTTCTCCCAGATTAGAGTCCATGCTCCTAACCACTACACCAAACTCTCCTTTTTCTCCCATTTTCTGATATGTAAGTGCTATATTTTTTTTTCCCTTGAGGGAGGGATATACGATTAAAGTTTTAAAATGTTTAATAAAAAAATGCGCTGCTTAAAAAAAATCGTGGCAGGGTAGGCGCTTTCGTGACTCACTGCTCACTTCTTCAGTTGCTCGTTCCAACGGCAGATATTGCCAGCCTCCTGGTATCGGATCTGGAATCAGTTTTCCTGCAGGGTGAAATCTGAACTGTATCCTTAAAACGTTTTTGCATGTTATCCTAGCTCTTGTTTTGGTTTGTTTTTAAATAACATCTGTGTGGGTTTTAATGTTTTTAAAGATGTGGTTTCAGTGGGAACGTTTTAATCTGTTAGTCACCCTGGTGGCCCTTAGGAGGACAGAAAGGCGGTGTACCTCCAGAAGAACTGGTTGAACACTGTGTGAGATAGGATGCTGGACTGGATGGACCAATGGTCTGAGCCAGGAGAACCCTCCTTGTGTTCTTTTCAGGGTCTTGGCCTCTCTGCCCTCTTGTTGGCCCTCCAGAGGAACTGGTTGGCCACTGTGTGAGACAAGACAACAGGCTAGATGGACCTCTGATCCAAGAGGGCCCTTCTTATGTTCTTATCAGGGGAAGGCCTTGGCCTCTCTGCCCTGTTGTTGGCAGTAGTAATGGGGTATACACTTCTTTTATTCAGAGACCGGAAACGTTTGACAGCTGCCCCCATCCCCCTGCGGAAGCCACGCTTCCGCTAAGGGGGGGCTATGCTTCAAAAACAGGGATGGGCAAGATGGCCGCCAGTGTCAGCCCAGAAGGGAATGGAGGAGGCTGTGCTATGGGGCTGTTAGCAGCAGGGGGTTTGCAGTGGGGAGAAGGAGTCTGGTACAATGGCAGCCATTTGTGTTGTTGTGCTTGGTGCAAAAACTTCAGGCTGTGGGGGCAGTAAAAGCAGAGAGAATATCCAAGGGGGAGCAAGTGTACAAGTTTGTTTTTTTAACAAAGTGTTGTTGAAAAAGTGTGTTTGGTGTAAGTTCAAGCGCTTGGAATTTTCAGAATATCCCCCAGTTCTCTCTCACTGGAAACTCAGACAGGCAAGAAAGGGGGAGATTTCCACTCCCTGCTTGAAAAAAGGGAGAGCTGAAATCACTATGCTCCCCCCCCCCATTGTTGTGCTTGGTGCAAAAACTTCAGGCGATAGAGAGAATTTCCAAGGGAAGCATGTGTGCAGTTTATTTATTTATTTATTTTTAACATGTGCTGAAATGTGTGTTTGGTGTAGGTTTCAAACTTTGCCGGCGCTCTCACGCTGGAGGCTCAGTCTGGCAAGAAAAGAAGAAAAAAGTTTTCCTCCTCTGCTTGAAAAAGGAGAGCTGAAATCACCATGCCCCCCCCTTCACCACCCACCTCCCCCCCCCGAGAAAAGGAAAGACTATTGATTCTAACGTATATCTACTAACAAAAAAAGCACATTTTGCAGACTGTGAAAATTGGGCACAACAACACTCTTTTTCCTTGGGTTGTGTGTATTTTTGCTTGTTTGTGTATTATGTCTTTGAAATTTCCAAGTCTTTTTTTGTTAGGAAGAACTTTTTGGAAGAAAAATGCAACTATTTTAAAATCTGGTTTGGTAAGGAACTATTGTAACATCTCAAGATTCTAATTTACATTTTACAGGTTCCTCTGCCTGACTTCTAGAAAAGTATCCTGCATAACTACACACAGTACAGAAAGCAAAAAGATGACATGACTTACTGTATATTAGTTTTTCTTGAGAGAGAGGCTCCCCTATGCAGCTTAGGCGTGGGGGGTGAAATGCAGACTTTTCCTAGAGGCTGCAAAGAACTTTTTTAAAATTTCCAAGTCTTTTTTTGTTAGGAAGAACTTTTTTGGAAGAAAAACACAACTATTTTAAAATCTGGTTTGGTAAGGAACTATCGTAACATCTCAAGACTCTAATTTACATTTTACAGGTTCCTCTGCCTAACTTCTAGAAAGTATCCTCTTCTAGAAAAGTACCCTGCATAACTACACACACAGTACAGAAAGCAAAAAGATGACATGACTTACTGAATATTAGTTTTTCCAGACCCTGCAAAAAGCCCAAAACAAAAACTTTTTCCAAAAAGGCTTGCCCCCCACCACCCCCACCACCGTCAACAGCCACACAACATTTAAAAAATAAAAAAATAAACAAGGCAGAGTTTTTCAGTATAAAATATTCAGCTTCATGATGGTGCACCGGTAACATTCCTGCTCTGTGTAAGAAGCACTGTGTTTTGTTCAGGGATTTCAGTTAACAATAAGAGATTTTCTAAAAGTTGGGTGTGCGGTTGGTGATTGATCGCTGTTCAGAGCTATCTATGATGTCCATCTGGCATTAGAGGTAACCGGACAAACAGGAGATGATGTCACTGCTGCTCCAACCTGAAAACAGGATATGCCAACACAGGTGTCCAAAGTGAATGCGAAAAACAGGAAAATTACATCATTTTAAAAGATTGGAGGGGGGGGGGATTTTTATATCTCTCCACTGATTTCACTCAAAATGTGTGTCACAGTTTAAAAAAACTGTTTTATTTAAGATATGAGAATGTTTAAGCACACTGATCATTTATACCAATATTCAGTATCTCTGGTGAATAAAGGTTAATCACATATGATTGTGGCATAATAGCACGAGGCATTTTAGGGTCCCCACTGGTCAGAACCCACCTACAATGTGTGAAGGAGAGAATGACATTGATACTGCACACACACCCCAAATACCAGCACATGTATTTTGAGACAGGGACAATATAAGGAGAAAATGTGGCCTTCCCTTGAAACTAAAAGGCCACCATTGTGTTCATGCCCACCCTCTTTCCCTTCTGTGTGAAGTGAAATAAATCATAGGGGAATTGCAATAAACAATACACTGGTCCCGCAGTGTGCGCCGTGGGTATAGAGGACCCCAGCCTTCTAGGAGAGGTCAGGGGGAATGTCCCGAGGCGGCACGTGCGATTTGGGGGCTGTAGGAGCTGTTTTGGTGATTTTAGCCTACGCCGACCCTGCGAGGTAGAACACCCAAGCGGCACCTGGTTTCATTTCGGGGTATCGAGTGACCCCTCAGCGGTCTCATCTTGACGACGGGAACGTCTGGGCGCCATTTTGGGGGGCAACAGGGGGTACCCCCAAAATTTCGATTTTGGGGCGCCCTCCTCCGTCACGCGGTGGAGTGTCTGGCGACATTTAAACGCACCAATGAGCAGCGGAAGGGGGTGGTTCCAGGGTAGCAGAGATAAAAGGGGCAGGCCGCACTGCACACCTCTCCACGCTATCTTTAAAAAGCTACCAGCTTTCACATTCCTCTCTGCCAGAAGCAAAGAATGGATTATTAGGATCTGAACACACACCCGCAGCATTCCAGCTTCCTAAAAGGCACACAGATTAAAACTACAATCACTTTAAAACAAGTATAATCACATCTATAACACAGGTGTTATCATTACGCCTATGCAGGGGAATGAATGCGATCTGTACATTCCTTCTGACAAAGTTAATACAGCTGCCCCCCACCCCCAAAAAAAAACCTGAAAGAAGACATATTGCTTTGCAGCACATGAACATCGGTTTTATGAAAGTGTATTTTATTTGCTGTAGCTTCCGACAGCTCATGTTAAGTTTTATATCACAGCAAAATGCTTATGTAAAATGCCTCTGAGCGTGTACACGGGGCTGAGTTTCCCGAGTACTTCACCCCCTCCCCCATGTGTGCATGTTAGCATGAGCAAAGATCCAGGTTCGCAGGCAGGAGTTTGAAACACAGGCATCTCTCTTAAACAGGAAAACTTTATCTGCTACAAGTTATTAAACTAGAGCACAAGATAAAGGGAAATGACAGTTGTGTCTACTAGGTACACAGATTTAAGGAAAGAAACAGCAAAATCATATCACCAAGCTAAACATAACAGTACAGTAGTTACCAACACACCTTGCCACAGATGTTCATGGAGCAAATACATACCCCCCCCCAATTTTGGGATTCCATCTACAAGCAGAACAGATACCCTATCCAATTAAGCGTGTTGTAAATCACATGTGCTTTGTTACAGTAAACTGGGAAAGACTGTGTGCAATTTAATTTAATGTGTCATGACATACAGGTGGTAACACAATGTCACGGGTATTTCTCAAAATATAAAAGCATATACCAGAATCTGCACTGCCCAAATACTGGTTTGGGCCATCAAATAAATTCTTTTTTCCCTTCCACAGTTGTTTCAACAAAGGTAACAATATGACATTCATGATGTTCACAGACTTTTGCTTCAAAAGGTGGCTTTTGAATTAGAACATAGAAGAAGTTTACACGTTAGAAGATTACTACACATTCAGGCGTATGTAGGAATGTACTGGCAAATTTTATCCAGCAACATTTTTTCATTTTGTTACCTCAACTGAAATACCTTCGGTATCCAAGGGTTAAATTTTCTTATTCTTCAGATTGCTTATCCTATTTGATTACAATGCATGAGAGAGGGTGGAATCTGGCCTATTTTATCACGAATTAGGAGTACCAATCTAATATGTTCCAGGTCCCTTATACAAAGAACCAAGCGTGGGGGAAAATATGACAGGATTCACAGCAAGCACCACACTGCCTCCAACCCAGCCTTTTTGCCTTCCTCTTCTATAATTCACAATATATTCTTTTACACAAAATGATTCCTGAAACAACTTTCATGAGTGAGCTCACGGGGAAAGTTTCAGCTGAATACAACACAAATTATTGAGATTACACTTAGTCAGCGTGTGATGCCGGCTCACCCTACCTCTTTCTGGGGCATTCATGGCTGAACCCCTGTGTCTTTGTGAGGTTACCAAAGTTTCAAGTCCCTCGACACTTTGGCTGTAAATGGGGTCTCAGTGGGAGGAGGGGGACAGGATCCTCACAGGGGATTAATTTGACTCTATAAGGGCTTCTTACCTATTTTATTAAAATTTCCATTCAAAAGTGGTAATATCAAAGTTGAACAATAGTCGTGTAAATAATTATTTCATATTATTGTAAAAGATTTTGTATGTTATCTGAATTTTGCTGATGTGCACGATTGTCAAAAGATTATCAGTACTGAAAATTCTGAAGATTTCGGAGATATTTAAACACATTTTATGACGGATTACAAATTGTTATCGTGGAATGTAAACGGACATAATTCACCTAATAAAAGAAAAGTAGTGAATTATTGGCTACAAAAGCAGAAATCTAATATCATCTGTCTACAAGAAACCCATATAAAAAGTCGGGACAATAAATATTTGATCAACAAAAAATTGGGAGAAGAATTTTATTCTTTGGCAGAGGAAAAAAATAAAGGAGTTGTGATTTACATAAATAAAAATCGGAACCTAAACAAGTTTTCACAGATAAAGAAAGGAGATATGTGGCTGTTGAGATCACATTACTTCAAAAAAGTCACTGGTTGTTAATTTGTATGCTCCTGATGGAGCCAAAGAGAACTTTTTCAAGGACTTGTTGAGGGAATTGGACCAGGTGCATTATGACCAGATAATTCTAGCTGGAGATTTCAATGGTACTGTTAATAATAAATTGGACAGAAAATCACAAAAGGGGGATGAGAAGATTGGAAAGTTACCTCAAATCTTTTTAAATTGATTGAACAAGAAAAGTTGGAAGATGTATGGAGAAAATGGAATCCAAAAAATTAAAGACTTTACCTTTTATTCTAACCGACACAAATCCTTCTCAAGAATAGATATGATTTGGATGTCGAGTGAAATTGCATTAAAAACCCAGAAGGTGGAAATTTTGCCAAAGACTAATTCAGATCACAACTCGTTAATTTGGATATTAAAAGAAAAGGCGAAGCAATATCATTGGAGAATTAATGAAGATTTACTGG
The DNA here is from genome assembly GCA_029375565.1 of Gekko gecko. Classification (NCBI taxonomy): domain Eukaryota; kingdom Metazoa; phylum Chordata; class Lepidosauria; order Squamata; family Gekkonidae; genus Gekko; species Gekko gecko. Next base: position 99,074,257 of record JAPDNY010000011.1, read on the forward strand.
ATAAGACGAAATTAGTAGAAACATTGCGGAAAGAAACTCGTTTTTTTAAAAAAATGAATTTAAACCAAGATGTTAATATACAGACAGTTTGGGATGCCTACAAATCGGTGATGAGAGGAGTACTGATTTCAGTGAATGCAGCCGACAAAAAAAAAAAAAATAAATAAAAATTTGAAACAACAGAAAGAGTTGCAGGAAAAAATTCAACAAAAAGAAAATGAGTTGAAACGGAGATCCGGCAAAAAGAAACTTCTTAAGGAAATTCAAATCTTACAAGAACAATTAAAGGTGATGCTGAACAGAGAACTGTATTGGAACTTAAAGAAATTGCAGCAAAAATCTTTTGAAGGAGCAAACGAACCAGGGAAGTATTTGGCATGGCAATTGAAAAATCGAAGGGAGAGAAGGACAATAACCAAGATAACGGAAGAAGGTAAAGAAATTGTAGACAGGAATGGAATAAAAAGAGACTTCTACAAATATTATGCAAAATTATTTCAAAAAAGAATATTGACCCAGCAAAAATTAAAAATTATTTGGACAAAGTAATTTTACCTGAGATGGATAGCAAAACTAAGGAAATGCTGAATGGTCCAATACAGTTCTCTGTTCAGCATCACCTTTAATTGTTCTTGTAAGATTTGAATTTCCTTAAGAAGTTTCTTTTTGCCGGATCTCCGTTTCAACTCATTTTCTTTTTGTTGAATTTTTTCCTGCAACTCTTTCTGTTGTTTCAAATTTTTATTTATTTATTTTTTTTTTTGTCGGCTGCATTCACTGAAATCAGTACTCCTCTCATCACCGATTTGTAGGCATCCCAAACTGTCTGTATATTAACATCTTGGTTTAAATTCATTTTTTTAAAAAAACGAGTTTCTTTCCGCAATGTTTCTACTAATTTCGTCTTATCCAGTAAATCTTCATTAATTCTCCAATGATATTGCTTCGCCTTTTCTTTTAATATCCAAATTAACGAGTTGTGATCTGAATTAGTCTTTGGCAAAATTTCCACCTTCTGGGTTTTTAATGCAATTTCACTCGACATCCAAATCATATCTATTCTTGAGAAGGATTTGTGTCGGTTAGAATAAAAGGTAAAGTCTTTAATTTTTTGGATTCCATTTTCTCCATACATCTTCCAACTTTTCTTGTTCAATCAATTTAAAAAGATTTGAGGTAACTTTCCAATCTTCTCATCCCCCTTTTGTGATTTTCTGTCCAATTTATTATTAACAGTACCATTGAAATCTCCAGCTAGAATTATCTGGTCATAATGCACCTGGTCCAATTCCCTCAACAAGTCCTTGAAAAAGTTCTCTTTGGCTCCATCAGGAGCATACAAATTAACAACCAGTGACTTTTTTGAAGTAATGTGATCTCAACAGCCACATATCTCCTTTCTTTATCTGTGAAAACTTGTTTAGGTTCCGATTTTTATTTATGTAAATCACAACTCCTTTATTTTTTTCCTCTGCCAAAGAATAAAATTCTTCTCCCAATTTTTTGTTGATCAAATATTTATTGTCCCGACTTTTTATATGGGTTTCTTGTAGACAGATGATATTAGATTTCTGCTTTTGTAGCCAATAATTCACTACTTTTCTTTTATTAGGTGAATTATGTCCGTTTACATTCCACGATAACAATTTGTAATCCGTCATAAAATGTGTTTAAATATCTCCGAAATCTTCAGAATTTTCAGTACTGATAATCTTTTGACAATCGTGCACATCAGCAAAATTCAGATAACATACAAAATCTTTTACAATAATATGAAATAATTATTTACACGACTATTGTTCAACTTTGATATTACCACTTTTGAATGGAAATTTTAATAAAATAGGTAAGAAGCCCTTATAGAGTCAAATTAATCCCCTGTGAGGATCCTGTCCCCCTCCTCCCACTGAGACCCCATTTACAGCCAAAGTGTCGAGGGACTTGAAACTTTGGTAACCTCACAAAGACACAGGGGTTCAGCCATGAATGCCCCAGAAAGAGGTAGGGTGAGCCGGCATCACACGCTGACTAAGTGTAATCTCAATAATTTGTGTTGTATTCAGCTGAAACTTTCCCCGTGAGCTCACTCATGAAAGTTGTTTCAGGAATCATTTTGTGTAAAAGAATATATTGTGAATTATAGAAGAGGAAGGCAAAAAGGCTGGGTTGGAGGCAGTGTGGTGCTTGCTGTGAATCCTGTCATATTTTCCCCCACGCTTGGTTCTTTGTATAAGGGACCTGGAACATATTAGATTGGTACTCCTAATTCGTGATAAAATAGGCCAGATTCCACCCTCTCTCATGCATTGTAATCAAATAGGATAAGCAATCTGAAGAATAAGAAAATTTAACCCTTGGATACCGAAGGTATTTCAGTTGAGGTAACAAAATGAAAAAATGTTGCTGGATAAAATTTGCCAGTACATTCCTACATACGCCTGAATGTGTAGTAATCTTCTAACGTGTAAACTTCTTCTATGTTCTAATTCAAAAGCCACCTTTGAAGCAAAAGTCTGTGAACATCATGAATGTCATATTGTTACCTTTGTTGAAACAACTGTGGAAGGGAAAAAGAATTTATTTGATGGCCCAAACCAGTATTTGGGCAGTGCAGATTCTGGTATATGCTTTTATATTTTGAGAAATACCCGTGACATTGTGTTACCACCTGTATGTCATGACACATTAAATTAAATTGCACACAGTCTTTCCCAGTTTACTGTAACAAAGCACATGTGATTTACAACACGCTTAATTGGATAGGGTATCTGTTCTGCTTGTAGATGGAATCCCAAAATTGGGGGGGGGTATGTATTTGCTCCATGAACATCTGTGGCAAGGTGTGTTGGTAACTACTGTACTGTTATGTTTAGCTTGGTGATATGATTTTGCTGTTTCTTTCCTTAAATCTGTGTACCTAGTAGACACAACTGTCATTTCCCTTTATCTTGTGCTCTAGTTTAATAACTTGTAGCAGATAAAGTTTTCCTGTTTAAGAGAGATGCCTGTGTTTCAAACTCCTGCCTGCGAACCTGGATCTTTGCTCATGCTAACATGCACACATGGGGGGAGGGGGTGAAGTACTCGGGAAACTCAGCCCCGTGTACACGCTCAGAGGCATTTTACATAAGCATTTTGCTGTGATATAAAACTTAACATGAGCTGTCGGAAGCTACAGCAAATAAAATACACTTTCATAAAACCGATGTTCATGTGCTGCAAAGCAATATGTCTTCTTTCAGGTTTTTTTTGGGGGGGGGGGGGCAGCTGTATTAACTTTGTCAGAAGGAATGTACAGATCGCATTCATTCCCCTGCATAGGCGTAATGATAACACCTGTGTTATAGATGTGATTATACTTGTTTTAAAGTGATTGTAGTTTTAATCTGTGTGCCTTTTAGGAAGCTGGAATGCTGCGGGTGTGTGTTCAGATCCTAATAATCCATTCTTTGCTTCTGGCAGAGAGGAATGTGAAAGCTGGTAGCTTTTTAAAGATAGCGTGGAGAGGTGTGCAGTGCGGCCTGCCCCTTTTATCTCTGCTACCCTGGAACCACCCCTTCCGCTGCTCATTGGTGCGTTTAAATGTCGCCAGACACTCCACCGCGTGACGGAGGAGGGCGCCCCAAAATCGAAATTTTGGGGGTACCCCTGTTGCCCCCCAAAATGGCGCCCAGACGTTCCCGTCGTCAAGATGAGACCGCTGAGGGGTCACTCGATACCCCGAAATGAAACCAGGTGCCGCTTGGGTGTTCTACCTCGCAGGGTCGGCGTAGGCTAAAATCACCAAAACAGCTCCTACAGCCCCAAATCGCACGTGCCGCCTCGGGACATTCCCCCTGACCTCTCCTAGAAGGCTGGGGTCCTCTATACCCACGGCGCACACTGCGGGACCAGTGTATTGTTTATTGCAATTCCCCTATGATTTATTTCACTTCACACAGAAGGGAAAGAGGGTGGGCATGAACACAATGGTGGCCTTTTAGTTTCAAGGGAAGGCCACATTTTCTCCTTATATTGTCCCTGTCTCAAAATACATGTGCTGGTATTTGGGGTGTGTGTGCAGTATCAATGTCATTCTCTCCTTCACACATTGTAGGTGGGTTCTGACCAGTGGGGACCCTAAAATGCCTCGTGCTATTATGCCACAATCATATGTGATTAACCTTTATTCACCAGAGATACTGAATATTGGTATAAATGATCAGTGTGCTTAAACATTCTCATATCTTAAATAAAACAGTTTTTTTAAACTGTGACACACATTTTGAGTGAAATCAGTGGAGAGATATAAAAATCCCCCCCCCTCCAATCTTTTAAAATGATGTAATTTTCCTGTTTTTCGCATTCACTTTGGACACCTGTGTTGGCATATCCTGTTTTCAGGTTGGAGCAGCAGTGACATCATCTCCTGTTTGTCCGGTTACCTCTAATGCCAGATGGACATCATAGATAGCTCTGAACAGCGATCAATCACCAACCGCACACCCAACTTTTAGAAAATCTCTTATTGTTAACTGAAATCCCTGAACAAAACACAGTGCTTCTTACACAGAGCAGGAATGTTACCGGTGCACCATCATGAAGCTGAATATTTTATACTGAAAAACTCTGCCTTGTTTATTTTTTTATTTTTTAAATGTTGTGTGGCTGTTGACGGTGGTGGGGGTGGTGGGGGGCAAGCCTTTTTGGAAAAAGTTTTTGTTTTGGGCTTTTTGCAGGGTCTGGAAAAACTAATATTCAGTAAGTCATGTCATCTTTTTGCTTTCTGTACTGTGTGTGTAGTTATGCAGGGTACTTTTCTAGAAGAGGATACTTTCTAGAAGTTAGGCAGAGGAACCTGTAAAATGTAAATTAGAGTCTTGAGATGTTACGATAGTTCCTTACCAAACCAGATTTTAAAATAGTTGTGTTTTTCTTCCAAAAAAGTTCTTCCTAACAAAAAAAGACTTGGAAATTTTAAAAAGTTCTTTGCAGCCTCTAGGAAAAGTCTGCATTTCACCCCCACGCCTAAGCTGCATAGGGGAGCCTCTCTCTCAAGAAAAACTAATATACAGTAAGTCATGTCATCTTTTTGCTTTCTGTACTGTGTGTAGTTATGCAGGATACTTTTCTAGAAGTCAGGCAGAGGAACCTGTAAAATGTAAATTAGAATCTTGAGATGTTACAATAGTTCCTTACCAAACCAGATTTTAAAATAGTTGCATTTTTCTTCCAAAAAAGTTCTTCCTAACAAAAAAAGACTTGGAAATTTCAAAGACATAATACACAAACAAGCAAAAATACACACAACCCAAGGAAAAAGAGTGTTGTTGTGCCCAATTTTCACAGTCTGCAAAATGTGCTTTTTTTGTTAGTAGATATACGTTAGAATCAATAGTCTTTCCTTTTCTCGGGGGGGAGGTGGGTGGTGAAGGGGGGGGCATGGTGATTTCAGCTCTCCTTTTTCAAGCAGAGGAGGAAAACTTTTTCTTCTTTTCTTGCCAGCCTGAGCCTCCAGCGTGAGAGCGCCGGCAAAGTTTGAAACCTACACCAAACACACATTTCAGCACATGTTAAAAATAAATAAATAAATAAACTGCACACATGCTTCCCTTGGAAATTCTCTCTATCGCCTGAAGTTTTTGCACCAAGCACAACAATGGGGGGGGGAGCATAGTGATTTCAGCTCTCCCTTTTTTCAAGCAGGGAGTGGAAATCTCCCCCTTTCTTGCCTGTCTGAGTTTCCAGTGAGAGAGAACTGGGGGATATTCTGAAAATTCCAAGCGCTTGAACTTACACCAAACACACTTTTTCAACAACACTTTGTTAAAAAAACAAACTTGTACACTTGCTCCCCCTTGGATATTCTCTCTGCTTTTACTGCCCCCACAGCCTGAAGTTTTTGCACCAAGCACAACAACACAAATGGCTGCCATTGTACCAGACTCCTTCTCCCCACTGCAAACCCCCTGCTGCTAACAGCCCCATAGCACAGCCTCCTCCATTCCCTTCTGGGCTGACACTGGCGGCCATCTTGCCCATCCCTGTTTTTGAAGCATAGCCCCCCCTTAGCGGAAGCGTGGCTTCCGCAGGGGGATGGGGGCAGCTGTCAAACGTTTCCGGTCTCTGAATAAAAGAAGTGTATACCCCATTACTACTGTTGGCCTTCCAGAGGAACTGGTTGGCCACTGTGTGAGACGGGAGGCTGAACTAGATGGACCACTGGTCTGGTCAACCAGGGCTCTTCTGGTGTTCTTCTCAGGGGAAGGCCTCAGCCTCTCTGCCCTGTTGTTGACCTTCCAGAGGAACTGGTTGGCCACTGTGTGAGACAAGACAACAGACTGGATGGACCTCTGATCCAAGAGGGCCCTTCTTATGTTCTTGTCAGGGGAAGGCCTCAGCCTCTCTGCCCTGTTGTTGGCCCTCCAGAGGACCTGGTTGGCCACTGTGTGAGACAAGACAACAGACTACAGGTCTGATCCAAGAGGGCCCTTCTTATGTTCTTATCAGGGGAAGGCCTCGGCCTCTCTGCACTGTTGTTGGCCCTCCAGAGGAACTGGTTGGCCACCGTGTGAGACAAGACAACAGACTGGATGGACCTCTGATCCAAGAGGGCCCTTCTTATGTTCTTATCTGGGGAAGGCCTCGGCCTCTCTGCCCTGTTGTTGGCCTTCCAGAGGAACTGGTTGGCTGTTGTGTGGGAAAGGATGCTGGACTGGATGGACCACAGGTCTGATCCAAGAGGGCCCTTCTTATGTTCTTATCAGGGGAAGGCCTCGGCCTCTCTGCCCTGTTGTTGGATCTCCAGAAGAACTGGTTGGCCACTGTGTGAGACAAGACAACTGTTCCCTCTAAGCTGAGCTAGTGTGAGCTAGCTCACAGTTTTTTAGCCTCCAGCTCACAGATTTTTGCCTTAGCTCAGGAAGGATGGCTCCAGAGCAAAATAATTTATGCAGTAACCAAATCGCTGTAATGCCAGTAGCTCGCAAAGTAGAATCTTTGCTCACAAGTCTCCACAGCTTAGAGGGAGCATTGGACAAGACGCCAGACTAGATGGACCACAGGTCTGTTCCAAGAGGGCTCTTCTGGTGTTCTTATCAGGGAAAGGCCTCGGCCTCTCTGCCCTGTTGTTGGCCCTCCAGAGGAACTGGCTGGCCCCTGTGTGAGACAGGATGCTGGGCTAGATGGACCCCTCGTCTGATCCAGCAGGGCTCTTCTGATGTTCTTCTGAAAGCAGCCCACTGAACCTGGGTCACAGGCCTCCAATATCTGATATCATCTGAACATGACATACTGTCTAGGGGTGCAAGGTCCCCCAGGCCACCAGTGGGGGTGGGTGGGGGGTTGTGCTTCCAGGATGAGAACTTCCTGGAGCTTCGCAGTGGAGCCTGGGAAGGACATGTATCTCAGTGGGGTACAACGCCATAGAGTCCACACCCCAAAGCATCCATTTTCTCCAGGGGGACATGTCTATGCAAAGGTAAAGGTAAAGGTTTCCTTGCTCGAAAGCCAGTCGAATCCAACTCTAGGGTTGCGGTGCTCATCTCCATTTCAAAGTCAAAGAGCCAGCGCTGTCCGAAGACGTTTCCATGGTCATGTGGCCGGCATGACTAAACACCAAGGCTGCAGCTAGTGCAGAACACTGTTACCTTCCAACCAAAGTGGTACCAATTTATCTACTTGCAATTTCTTGCTTTCGAACTGCTAGGTTGGCAGGAGCTAGAACTAGAGATGGGAGCTCACTCCGTCATGCGGCACCCGGGTCTTGAACTGCTGAACTACTGACCTTCCACAGCCTGCAGTTCAGTGCCTTAACCACTTGAGCCACCGCAGCCAGTGTATGTAGTCTCCTGTAGTCCATGCAGTCTCCTGTAATTTCAGGAGATTCCCCTGGAGTCTGGCATCCCTAATGGGGCTGCCCTTGTCACAAATTTGGAGGCCGCAGCTAGTGTAGAATGCCGTGGCCAGGCTGTTGATGGGCCTCCCCAGGTGGGAGCACATCCAGCCTGTGCTGAAGGTGTTGCACTGGCTGCCAATAGCATACCGAATTCTCTTCAAGGTACTAGTTCTTACCTTTAAAGCCCTATACAGCCAGGGTCCACTATACCTGAGGGACCGCCTTTCCCCATACATACCCCAGAGATCACTACAGTCAGGGTCTCAAAACTGATTGACCCTCCCGGGTCTGAAGAATACCAGGCTTGCTGCCACCAGGGTCAGGGCCTTTTTAGTGGTGGCTCCACACTAGTGGAATGAGCTCCTGGAAGAGATCAGGGCCCTGCAGGATCTTTTACAGTTCTGCAGGGCCTGCAAGATGGAGCTCTTCCACCAGGCTTTCAATTAAGGAGCCGCCACTGCTATTACCGTCAATAATCTTAACCATAGAGCCCTGGCCCTTGGTTTTGACATCTAGCCTGTGCCGCTGCATGCATTAGGAAGAGCACTGAACAGAAAAAAAATTGTGTAGACTTTGTAGGCACTCTTCAGGATGCCATCTTAAACAATCGATGAAACATCACCAGCACTTTATGGTTTATGATCTATTTCTAATTGACTTGTTGAAGGCCCCGGTCACACAGAGAATTTGCTGCACGGAGGGCACGAATATCAGGCGGATTTTCGGGGCGCGATCACACCCCAACATCTGGGAAGCGTAGCGCTCCCGTGGCCAACCCGTGGCATCCCGCCGAAGATGCAGAGTTATAAAGTACTGCGGAAAGTGCACTAGTATCTGGAAAATGTGGGGCAAAGGTGGGCGTCTGATTATGGGAGCGCTAGTATCCCGTGGCATCCAGTGTCTGTCCATGTCCTGTCGTAAACCAGATGTTTTACTGCTCATGCGCACAAACACGAACCTGAAAGCAGTGCCGCTCTGCAGAATGGTGCATACGCACAAACGCCCGGCTGATCCAAAAGTGATGGCTTGTGATCGCCGCTTGTGTGATCGTGTCGAGCTGCTTCTTTGCCACGCTTCAGCATCGCTGTGTGATCGGCAGCTAACAGGCTAAGTGCGGAGACTCGGGGGACCGTGCGATTGGGTTACCGTGCTTTATTTTGCTCCGGGGCAAACAGCTACGCCTCCCCCCCGCATTATCTGGCCCATGTGACCGGGGCCTTAGATGATTTTCTGTGGATTTTAATTGTGTTAATCAGTCTAAGCCGTCCTGAGCCTGCTTTGTGGGGAGGGCGAGTACAAATTAAATGATAAATAAATACTGTCCCTTCCCCTGTGCGACTTCATGCACCAACCTGCAGTGCACACGTGTCTGTGTGAGGCTGTCATCCATCTGCCAATACCAGCGAGTTCCCCCCCACCCTCTCATTTCCCCAGAGTGATTAAGGTGCATCAAGCCCGTTTTTCCCAGTTTATTGTGGAGCAAACGTCGTTTGGACATCAGCCTTGTGATTACCCGGGAGCTGCCTGGAGCCAATTTTCCGATACAGCTGGCTCGATCTGCCAGCCTGCGGGAAATCACAACCTGTCTTTTCATTTGCTGCCAACGAATTGCGGCGTTCGTTGCAATTTTTTTTTTCCCCGGGAAAGCGAAAGTGCTCAATTAAAAGATGAAAAACACTCGACTCTGACAAGCCCTTTCTCTTTCACGCGCCGTCGTCCGTCGGAGCCTGCGCTGGCATCCGTCTGCCTGATCAAAACAAAGAGAGGCCCTGACCCGCCGCATCGGAGTAAACAGTCGAAAATATCTCAGTCGTCTGAATTTTCGGCAGTTTCGGGCAGCTAGTGTGGCAGCGCAGCTAAACAGCATTGTTGAATTACAGGCGATAACGCAGCGTAACCCAGGGTGCCCCCCCCCCCAAACACAGCTTTACAGCAGTTACTGGCATTGTGATTTCCTTTGAATATAGGATTTGTTGTTGTTGTTGTTGTTTTAAAAAAGCCAGCAAAACAACAAGAAGATAAATAAATATGGAAATCGGCTGGGGAAACCTAATTGGCTCTCTCATTAAAATCTGCATTGCTTAGGCATCAATGCATCTTATTAAAAAACAGAATGTGATGGGCATAGAGAATTGTGTGTGTGTGTGTGTGTGTTTAAATATATCTTTGAAGAACTGGATAGGGCTCAGGCCAACTCATGCTAGATCGTATTGGCTGGAGAGATCCAGATTCAGATCCTAGTTCTCCCTTGAAGCTCACTGGGTGGGTTTAGGCAAGTAACTCTCAATCTGCCTGATTGTTATCGTGGGAAGGAGAAAACAGAGGAAGAAATAACCATGTATGGGTGCCTTGGAGGAAGGGTGAAGAAGAAATATAGCAATAGATATTTAGATATTGAGCAGCCAGTGTGATGCTGCGACAAAAATGGCTAATGTGATCTTGGGGGTGTATCAACAAAGGCATAGCATCCAAATCACACGATGCAATTGTCCTACTGTACACTGCATTGGTCAGGCCACGCCTGGAGTATTGTGTGCAGTTCTGGCGGCCTTACTTCAAAAAGGATGTGTTCAGAATGGAGCGGGTGCAGAGGAGAGCGACGAGGATGATCGGGGACCTGGAGACCAAGAAGCCCTACGAGGAAAGGCTGAGGGACTTGGGGATGTTCAGTCTGGAGAAGAGGAGGTGGAGGGGGGACAGGATTGCTCTCTTGAAGTCTTTGAAGGGCTGTCCCTTAGAGGAGGGTGGGGAGCTGTTACTGTTGGCAGCAGAGGAGAGGACTCACAATCGTGGGTTTAAATTAAGGATGGGGAGGTACCAGCTGGACATTAGGAGAAACTTTTTGGCAGTAAGAGTTGTGCAACAGTGGAATCAGCTGTCCAAGGAGGTGATGAGCCCCCCCCCCAACTGGCAGTCTTTAAGCAGCAGCTGAACGAAAACTTATCCGGCATGTCCTAGGCTGATCCTGCATTGAGCAAGGGGTTGGACTAGATGGCCATATGTTCTTATGAGCTAACAAAGGATGGGTAGCCTGAACAATATTTCAAGGTAATAGATGACTGATAACTCCAAGTAATTATAAATGTAAATAGCCTGCCCTAGAATAACAACAGCCAGGGTATGCATGGTGCAAGGACAGAGGAATACATAATGCACCTTTACTTGCCTGATATGTTGCTGAGCAGAGCATAAGTCTCTTTATTACTTTGAATGTTGGAAGTCTGCTATTTGTAACCACATTAAGTCTGACTCAAACGCATTACTGAACATGCACTGGGAAGGGAGGCAGTTGATTAATAGATTACTAGTCCCTTCCCCCAGAGTGTGCATGTGCAGTAAGTTGCCCCTGCTAAGGCCAGTTAGAGCAAAAGCAGGAGATGCAGGTGCTAGGTGGAGCCTGTAAATGGTAATGGAGTATTAGGAATGCTGGCCATTTTAACAGGAGACTCCTTAACTGACCAGCTGGTGGCAGCATAGATTCCCACGGAGAATTGGAAAATCTTTCTTGGAGTTAGATGGGCTCAAGAGAGCAGTGAGCCGCTGGGTGGAGACCCTGGTACTGAGGTCGAATCTGTATTTGCATTTTTGAATCAGTTTTATGCAGCTGTGATGCCGTCTTTCTCTATGCTTGTTTGAAAGTTGTTTGGAGAAGATTCATTTACAGCGGTGCGGAGGCACAATGACAATGGAGCTGCCACAAGAGGGCAATAAACATATGCGGACATGCAAAATTATACAGGCACAGTTGAAGTGCGGAAACGAAAGCAAATGTAGACAGTTTTTTGGAAGACGGAGTCAGAAGGCTGGGATGCTGGTGGGAAGGACAAATGCAGATCCGACCTGAGTGTCTCAACATCTCAGAGGGCCCAAAACAGAATGACGCTTGTGAATCAGCAGGGCCATTCTGCAGCAGCTTCAATCTATTGACAATTAAACGATATTACATAATTTTGTTCATCAGCAATTCGTGCTCAGTGTGAATATGAATATCTTGGCCATTAAAGGATGTTCGTAAATAATCAATCTAATTTGCTTATTACAGCTCTTCTTCCTAAACTACACACATTTTCAAACTTCCCCTGGGTATTTCAAATGTATACATGAAATCTTCATTCCATTTGCTCACATTATGTATAAATAGCATAATCGCTCCTTGTCTTCAGAAAAACTATCAGGGGGGCAGATCTGGAACAAGATTTTTGAATAGCAGAGGTTGCTTCCTCCCGCCCCCTCTTGTCAGTTTGGCACGTGGGATTGACAGGCTCAGAATTGTTGCCGTGAAAAGTGATTATTCTGATCTATTAAGGAGTTATTCCTCTTGGGAGAATTAACTTCTGTGTTGCAACTGCTTCTTAGTGACTGGGAGTACGGAAGCCTTTTAAAGTGGGTATTGCGAAAATTTTTTGCAGTTAAATCATGGAGCATTGGACCAAATGATGTACATATGAACACACACGAATTATGCATTATGGCCCTTGGTCCATCAAAGTCAGAATTGTCTACTCTGGCCTGCAGCAGCACTCTGACAAGCTCAGGCCAACTTAACTTTTGCTTCTTTAAGTTTTGCTTTCCTTCCCTTTGCTTGTCATAAAGTGAGGGGGGGGTGGAATTCCTAAGGGGGGTGTATGTTGTGGGAGTGCAAGGGGTTAGTAGCCATAACCATTCCTTAAGCTGTGCCCCAGGAGTTGGTTCCCATGGGATCGACCTTGGAGACTCTTTTGCCTAGCTAGGTTAGATAGGGCACCATATATCTGTCTATGTTGCTATAGCAACACCAGGGGGTAGTTGTGACGTATGAATGTGAGAGGTTTCATGCTTTTACCTATAACCTGTATGTTCCCGCCATTTTCTTTAGTCCTAACAAGAAGAGAAGAAGAAGAAGAGATTGGATTTATACCCTGCCCTTCACTACCCAAAGGTGTCTCAGAGCGGCTTACAAACTCCCTTCCCTTCCCCTCCCCACAACAGACACCCTGTGAGGTAGGTGGGGCTGAGAGAGCTCTTGACAGAAAGTGTTCTTTTTCAAGGACAGCTGTGCCATAGCTACGGCTTGCCCAAGGTCATCCAGCCAGGTGCAAGTGGAGGAGTGGGGAATCAAACCCGGTTCTCCCAGATTAGAGTCCACGCACTTAACCACTACACCAAACTGGCTATACCAGACCACTACACTACGCCAAACCACTACACCAAACCACTACACAGCAAGCATATCTCTAATAAAGCATTTCACTGCCAAGAGTGTATGTGGAGAGTGTTTTAGCTGGGGACCTGACACTCTCCAGGGTCTCAGGCAGAGGTCTTTTACATCACCTACTGCCTGGTCCTTATAACTGGGGATGCCGGGGATTGAACCTGGGACCCTCTGCAAGCCAAGCAGATAGTTTCCCACTGAGCCATCGCCCCTTCCAAAGAACAGGCATGCTTGTGAAACTACTCTCCCGCACCACTGAATTTCTTCCTAAATGTTATCTCTTCTGTTCCCAAACAGAGATAAATAATATTCAGGCTCCAAATCTTTCAGGATGTAGAATGGTATGGTATGGAGAGCCAGTTTGGTGTCGTGGTTAAGTGCGCGGACTCTAATCTGGGAGAACCGGGCTTGATTCCCTCACTCCTCCACTTGAGCCTGGCTGGATGAACTTGGGCAAGCCATAGTTCTGATAAGAGCTGTTCTTGAAAAAGAGCAGTTTCTGTCAAGAGCTCTCTCAGCCCCGCCTACCTCACAGGGTGTCTGTTGTGGGGAGGGGAAGGGAAGGGAGTATGTGAGCCGCTCTGAGACTCCTTTGGGTAGTGAAGGGTGGGGTATAAATCCAATCTCCTCCTCCTCCTCCTCCTCCTCCTCCTCCTCCTCCTCCTCTTCTTCTTCTTCTTCTTCTTCTTCTTCTTCTTCTTCTTCTTCTTCTTCTTCTTCTTCTTCTTCTTCTTCTTCTTCTTCTTCTTCTTCTTCTTCTTCTTCTTCTTCTTCTTCTTCTTCTTCCCTGATCTCATGAGATTGAGGGAGCTAAGCAGAATCAGTATTAGATGGGGGCAGGCCCACAGCCAGAAAAAATTTGGGAGGTGGTGGTCACATGACCCTGACATGCCTACATCACACCCAGAAGTGACAAAGGCACTCTGAGGGGATTGGCCAGCAGGGCCTGAGAGGGAACGGGGGAAGCAGCCCCTGTGTTTCCATCTTGGGGGTTCCTGTAGGCCATAGCAGCAGCTGAAACTGGAGCCGCAGAGCAGAGTTTTCAGCAATTAAGCTATGTCAGAGTCGGCTGGTGTAGTGTCAGTTTGGTGCAGTGGTTAAGTGCGCGGACTCTAATCTGGGAGAACCGGGTTTGATTCCCCACTCCTCCACTCACAGCTGCTGGATGACCTTGGGCAAGCCATCGTTCTGTCAGAGGTGTTCTCTCAAGGGCAGTTCTGGAAAGAGCTCTCTCAGCCCCACCCACCTAATCTGGGATAACCGGGTTTCATTCCCCGTTCCTCCACTTGCACCTGCTGATGTGACCTTGGGTCACTCACAAGTTCTGACAAGAGCTGTTCTTGAAAAAAAAAAACAGTTTCTGTCAGAGCTCTCTCTGCCCCACCTACCTCACAGGGTGTCTGTTGTGGGGAGGGGGAGGGGAAGGAGTTTGTAAACCGCTCTGAGACTCCGAGTGAAAGGCGGGGTATAAATCCAATCTCTTCTTCTTCAAAAGAGGAAACCCGGAGTGAATCGTGAGGAGCCGGGGCTACTAAGGCACAGCGGAAAACCAGTTTTTTTGGGGGTGCTAAAATTGGTGTGTAAGCATCTTTTCGTGCTTTTGGCTTTTTTTTAAAAAAAAAGTGTGAGTCAACGTGAACAGAGCTTGACCAAATCTTTTTTATCCCCACCCCCAGTCTGGAGACCAAGCCAGGCTCTTTCTCCATACTCACTGAAAAGCGACTTGCAGGCCAGTTCAGCCTTCAGGTGGATGGGGGCTGCCCATGGGAGGGGAGGGGCCAGGGCACATTTTTTGGGGGTGTTGCCCCCATGGCCCCCCCTCCCGTGGTTATGGGCTTGGATGGGGGACCACCAAGAAAGACTCCCCCGAGGCAAGCAATGGTAAACCACTTCTGCTTCTCATTTGCCTTGAATGCCCCTTGTTGAGGTCACTATAAGTTGGTTGCAATTTGATGGCACTCACACAAGTACATGCCAAAATTTTTAGGTCATTTCCAGAATTGATGGGGAGCAAACTGATTTCAGTTCTGTCCAGTTCTATTGAGGGATGCTTGAACAGATGTTTGTCTCACACGTCTTGTTCGCCAGTCGCAGGCAGGTAGACGATTTTTCAATGGGCAGTTCACCTGTTTGTTGACCCTTTTGTTCAGCAGGTTGCTCCAGCATATTCCTTTCCAAAAATACAGGGCAGCTCAACTGGCTGTTTGCTAATATGTGTCCTTGTACAACTCAATAGAGTTCTGCTTCCCTCTACCTTTGCTATGCCCCTTTTCTGCTTGACAGACAATTGTTCAAAGAGGCAGTTAAATTAGACAGATATCATATAAATCAATCATAATTACTGTGTTTTAAAAAACACTTAGCATTCAGTGTTTGTCTAAGTAGCTCTTAGTGACGATGACAGCTGCCAGTCGGTTGAAATCAGCTGTGTTTTCCCACACGCTCCATTTTGAAAAGAAAATTCAACGCAAACCTATTCGGCAAGGCATTGGAGTGGTCCGGTGCCAAACCAAACCAAACTAGTGATTGGCTTGTGTTTGGTCATCATAGTCAGGCCTGGTTAATTCCACTGTTCAACGTGCTCAGTGCAGAATTTGTGGAATCCCCCATTAGCAGTGTTGTCCTCCTAGCAATTTTAGAGGAGGGGCTTTGGCTCTATGGAAGAGCCTCTGCTTTGAATATCAGAAGGTTCCAGGTTCAATCCCTGGACCGTCCAGTTAAAAGACCCAGGCAGTAGGTGATGTGAAAGACTTCCTCCTGGGACACTGGAGAGCTGTGGCCAGTCTGACGATGGGGCAGGGTTGTTTTCTGTTGCCCCAGAAGGTCATACCAGAACCAACAGGTTGAAATTAAATCAGAAGAGTTTTCTGCGAAACATTAGGAAGAACTTCCTGACAGTTAGAGCGATTTCTCAGTGGAACAGGCTTCCTCGGGAGGTGGTGGGCTCTCCTTCTTGGGAGGTTTTCAAACAGAGGCTGGATGGCCATCTGACGGCAATGCTGATTCCATGAACTTAGGCACATAAGAACGTAAGAGAAGCCAGTGATGGATCAGGCCAATGGCCCATCCAGTCCAACACTCTGTCACACGGTGGCCAAAAATACCAGGGGCCATCAGGAGGTCCACCAGTGGGGCCAGGACACTAGAAGCCCTCCCACTGTTGACCCCCCCCCCCAAGCACCAAAAATACAGAGCCTCACTTGCCCCAGAGTCCCTATCTATTCCTTTTGGCTAATAGCCACTGATGGACCTCTGCATCTCCATATATTTATCTAATTCCCTCTTGAAGCCGTCCATGCTTTTAGCCGCCGCCACCTCCTGGGGCAGTGAATTCCAAGTGTTCATCACTCTAGTAGTCATTATTATATGTTGGGCACATTCTATTATTTTGGGATCAATGGTCTTCAGTGTGAGAACTTTGGATTTCCCCATTTTGGGCAAGTACCAATGTGACACTGAACCTCACATAGTATCCTTTTTAAGAACATAAGAGAAGCCAATGTTGGATCAGGCCAGTGGCCCATCCGGACCAACACTCTGTATCACGCAATGGCCAAAAATACCAGGTGCCATCAGGAAGTCCAGCAGTGGGGCCAGGACACTAGAAGCCCTCCCACTGTTGCACCGCCCCCCCAAGCACCAAGAATACATGGCATCACCTGCCCCAGACCAAGAGTTCCTATCTCTACCTTGTGGCTAAGAGCCACCAATGGACCTCCGCTCCAGATGTTTATCCAGTTCCCTCTGTTGGCTGTTAGTCCTGCAGTTACACAATCTGTGGCCAAATTCTTGTCTGTTATAATACCTTGGGGACACTCTTCTGCTAAGTATTAACATGATGATCTCACAATCTTAGCTAGTGGCATGGCTTTCTTTTCTCTATCGGTCTGTAATACTTATTGATATCTTTACTGTGATTTTATTGTAAGGCTCAAGATCGCCAGTCGATGGAGCTTATTGCTAATGAAGGAAATCAAATGAATGAGGGCACGAACTGATCCATGCACGAACTAATGAATAACACTTGACCTAAACATTCCCATGAGAACATCAGAAAAGCCCTGCTGGATCAGACCAGAGGTCCATCTAGTCCAGCATCCTGTCTCACACAGTGGCCAACCAGTTCCTCTGGAGGGCCAGCAACAGGGCAGAGAGGCCGACGCCTTCCCCTGAGAAGAACATCAGAAGTGCCCTACTGGATCAGACCAGTGAGGGTCCATCTAGTCCAGCATCCTGCCTCACACAGTGGCCAGCCAGTTCCTCTGGAGGGCCAACAACAGGGCACAGAGGCTGAGGCCTTCCCCTGAGAAAAGCATCAGAAGTGCCCTGCTGGATCAGACCAATGAGGGTCCATCTAGTCCAGCATCCTGTCTCACACAGTGGCCAACCAGTTCCTTTGGGCAGCCAACCACAAGGGCACCGAGGCTGAGGCCTTCATAAGAACATCAGAAGAGCCCTGCTGGATCAGACCAGTGGTCCATCTAATCCAGTATCCAGTCTCACATGGTGGCCAATCAGTTCTTCTGGACAACCAACAACAGGGCAGAGAGGCCAAGGCCTTCCCCCGATGTTGCCTCCCGGCTCTGGGATTTGAAGGATTAGTGCCTCTGAATGTGGAGGTTCCCCTCAGTCACCATAGCAAGTAGCCATTAATAGACTTCTCCTCCATGAATCTATCTAACCCCCCTTTCAAGCTGTTAATTCCTGTGGCCGTCACTACATTCCCTGGTGGCGAATTCCACCTTTTAATCTCTCTCTATGCAAAATAGTATTTCCTTTTGTCCCTCCTGAGCCTACTGCCCATCGGCTTCACTGGATGACCTCGAGTTCCAGTCTTTTGTGAGGAGGGGGGATTCCCTTTGTCCGCTCTCTCCACCTCATGCATAATTTCATAAACCTGTATCATGCATCCGTCTCCTCCCGGTCCCCTCTTTTCTAAACTGAAAAGTCCCAGAGACTCTTCAGCCCTTCCAATCCTCTATTCGTCTTACTCACCCTCCTCTGTACTTTTCCCACCTCTGCAATGTCCTTTTGGAGATAACGGTGACTAGAACTGTACACAGTGTTCCAAATGAGACCACCCGGAAGATCATTCCAAGCAGGGCTTCTTTTGTAGAAAAAGCCCAGCAGGAACTTATTGGCATAATAGGCCACACCCATGACAGCACAGTGCATTAGCATATTAGGCCACACCCCCATGTTGCCAGAAGCGTGGTCATTCAGCCACACCCACCGTTTGCTTCTTATTCTGTTTACCTTGTTTGTTGTCAAAACGCAGGGCTTTTTTCTAGCAGGAACTCCTTTGCATGTTAGGCCACACACCCCTCATGTAGCCAATCCTAATGAGTTTCTGCTGCTATTATGCTAATGAGTTCCCACTGGGCGTGGCCAACTTGGGAGCCAGCCGGAACTCCGTTCCCGTGCGTTCCTGCCCCCAAATAGCCCTGATTCCTAGAATCTTGGGGAAAACACATTCTCTCAACTACTCGCAGTTTTCTTCTTAGCCTGGCGCATTACGTTATCAGCTTCGCTAATGAGTGCGCGCGGAGACTCGATGCTGCGATCGCGTTACACCAGAGAAGGCACCCCCTCCGAAAAAATTAGC
Organism: Gekko gecko; assembly: GCA_029375565.1. Taxonomy (NCBI): domain Eukaryota; kingdom Metazoa; phylum Chordata; class Lepidosauria; order Squamata; family Gekkonidae; genus Gekko; species Gekko gecko. The sequence goes on from JAPDNY010000011.1 coordinate 99,092,929, forward strand.
TTTCCCCCCTCTCTAATTCTATTTCCCCACATTACGGTACTCCGTGGGTATCAGAATACCACTTAACGCTTCGAGAAGACACCATCGCGCTTGTGGGAAACCTAATTGGTTTCTCTAGCAAAAGTCTTTTTCTTCCCCTCGCCGCATCTACATTTACAAAGTGCCTTTTTTCGGGATGGGGGAGGGAGTCCTGCCTTAGCTCTTAATGGCAGGTTTCGCGTTACATCCGAGCGTAAAATCATATTCATATCCACCCTTTGAGCAAAGGGCGTCCTGCAAGGTTTCCATACGGGAGTCTCGTTTGTGAGATGGAAGAGCCGGAGTGAAGCCTTTTCATTCCTTCCCTAAAATTGCAGTATCTTGCCACAGGCCAAAATATATGCATTTAGATTCTCGGAGAAATGCGTGCTCCCTCCAGATTTAATTACATGGGAGAGTAACTCTGAGTATTTCAGGGTTTCGAGGCTACTAATGATCGGGGCTGGATTAACCGCTAAGCAAGTGACGTTTCTGTCCAGGGCTCCGGGGGCTTTTCGCATGCTTAGGATCTCAGCCAGTCTCCTTGACTGCAATTCGGGTTGCCAACCTCCAGATGGGGCCTGGAGTCTGCAGTTGGAACTGATCTCCAGACTACAGAGATCTGTGGCCCTGGAGGAAATGGCTGCTTTGGAGGGAGGGCTCTGTAGGTTTATACTAGGGTTGCCAATCTCCAGGTGGGGTCTGGAGTTCTCCTGGAATTGCGGCTGATCTCCCGATACGAACACAAGAACATAAGAGAAGCCAGTGTTGGATCAGGCCAATGGCCCATCCAGTCCAACACTCTGTGTCACACAGTGGCCAAAAATACCTGGTGCCATCAGGAGGTCCAGCAGTGGGGCCAGGACACCAGAAGCCCTCCCACTAATGCACCCCCCCAAGCACCAAGAATACAGAGCATCACTTGCCCTAGACTGAGAGGCCGTGTCTATACCTTGTGGCTAATAGCCACTGATGGACCTCTTCTCCATAAGAATATAAGAGAAGCCAATGTTGGATCAGGCCAATGGCCCATCCAGTCCAACACTCTGTGTCACACAGTGGCCAAAAATACCTGGTGCCATCAGGAGGTCCAGCAGTGGGGCCAGGACACCAGAAGCCCTCCCACTAATGCACCCCCCCCAAGCACCAAGAATACAGAGCATCACTTGCCCCAGACTGAGAGGCCGTGTCTATACCTTGTGGCTAATAGCCACTGATGGACCTCTTCTCCATAAGAATATAAGAGAAGCCAATGTTGGATCAGGCCAATGGCCCATCCAGTCCAACACTCTGTGTCACACAGTGGCCAAAAATACCAGGTGCCATCAGGAGGGCCACCAGTTGGGACCAGGACACTAGAAGCCCTCCCACTGTTGCCCCCCCCCAGCACCAAGAATACAGAGCATCACTACCCCAGACCAAGAGTTCCTATCTATACCTCATGGCTAATAGCCACTGATGGACCTCTGCTCCATATGTTTAGCTAATTCCCTCTTGAAGCTCTCTATGCTTGTAGCTGCCACCACTACCTCCTGTGGCAGTGAATCCCATGTGCTGATCACTCTTTGGGTGAAGAAGGACTTCCTTTTATCTGTTCTAACCCGACTGCTCAGCAATTTCATGGAGTGCCCATGAATTCTTGTATTGTGAGAAAGGGAGAAAAGTCCTTCAGATGATGGAGATCAGTTCTCCTGGAGACAATGGCAGCTTTGGAGGGTGGACCCCGTGATGTTATATGCTGTGGGGGACCGTCTCTCCCCGAACTTCACAATTCCCAGGCTTTACCCCCTCCCGTGTCCAAGAATTTCCCAACATGACCCTAACTGCAGTGGAGCAATAATGGGTTGCTGCAAAGAAAGTGAAGTGCACCCACGTTTGGTTCAATCCTAGCCCGGTTTACCCAGAAGCAAATGCCACGGACTTCCAAGTCCCCCACCTCTGTTCATCCTTTGCCTTGATCCGGATGGCCCAGGCTCGCTTGATCTCATTGAAACTCAGAAGCTAAGAAGGGCTGGTCCTGGTTAGTATGTGGATGGGAGACCAGCAAAGGTATTGAGTTTGGTGTCGTGGTGAGGAGCACAGACTCTAATCTGGGAGAACCGGGTTTGATGCCTCCACTCCTCCACATGTAGCTGGTCTGACCTTGGGTCAGTCACAAGTTATTTAAGAGCTGTTGTCTCATGAGCAGTTCTTGAAAGAGCTCTCTCAGCCCCACCTACCCTCTGAGGAGAGTTAGTGTGAGCTAGCTCACAGCTGTTTAGCTTCTGGCTCCAGAACCAAGTAATTTAGGCAGCAGCCAAATGGCTCGCTCACCACTTTAACGCCAGCAGCTCACAAAGTAGAATTTTTGCTCACAAGACTCCACAGCTTAGAGGGAACATTGAAAAAGTGCACATTTTCAGCCAGGCTCATTAGGGGGAAGAAATCCTTAGGGAAGGGAAAGTGGCTGAGTTCAGACTGGCAGTTTGAAGCGGGAGCTAGTCGTGGCAAAAAAAGCCCTGGAACAAACTGTTCTGGGTTTTCCCAGTCATACTGTGTAGACTGATGCGGGAGCATACCAGGAGGAGGCGCATGGAAGCGTTCAGACTGCTGGCCTGGAGGTGCGGCTGTAAACAGCTTTTCCTTGGTAATCCGGCTATGTGCGCATGTATGCATGTGCACATAGGCGCCTATGCGCATCCCTGCGCACAAAGCCGATGGCGCACGCTATAGATGCGGGTTGCTCCCGGCTTTTCAGGTTAGTGTTCGCACTTCCCGGAAGCGGAATGAAGCAGGATAAAGGCAATCTCCGGGATTTGCTACCGCTTTCACCAGGTATCTTTTAAACGCGGGAGCGAAGTGGAACAGCACAGGCTGACGGCGGGTGGGGAACGCCGGGCAGATGTGCCTGTGTGAACGCCCCCTTTAATCCACTTGTGAAACGTTGCTCACACGTGGCTATTGCAGGGCAAACTGCCAGTCTGAACACAGCCCGGTGTTCGCCCGCATAATTCGCAAACTGAAACGAACCAGTGAGAAGTTTCAGCCCCGATTTCCCACCAGGAAGGTAGTCAATGTTTCAGCCCAGCAGCGTGCCTTGACGACACTGAACCCCCGCCAGACCACAGTTCATGACCTCGCAGCTCATGGGTTGATTTAGAAGAATGTATTTGAATTGCTCGCTGATGTGAAGGAAACCGCTATTTTTAGAGACGAACACTTAGGGATACAATGTAGAAAGATGAGGGCTGGCGGAAGAAAACGTTCGCCTATCCGGTGTTCTCTCTAAGCTGAGTTAGTGTGAGCCAGCGCAGTTTCTTAGCCTCCGGCTCACACATTTTTGTCTCCGCTCAGGAAGGCATGGCTCCAGAGCAAACTAATCTATGCAGTAGCCAAGTCGCTCGCTCACAGCTTTAATGCCGGTAGCTCACAAAGTAGAATTTTTGCTTGCCAGACTCCACAGCTTAGAGGGAGCATTGCTTCTATCCTTTCACATCGTCCCCCTCCCCAAAATGGGAGGGGGAAAAGTCCCTTCACTAGGGTTGTCAATCTCCAGGTAGGGCCATGACCCCCCAGAATTACACGGATCTCCGGCTGATAGGGATCAATTCCCTTGGAGAAAATGGCAGCTCGGTGAGGTCCCTCCCTTCCTCAAAGCCCACCCACAAATCTCCACAGATTTCTCAAGCCAGATTTAGCAACACTAAATTCTTCTCCTTTTCTGTTGAGATTAGACTCGCTAACCTCCAAGTGGTGGCTGGAGCTCTCCTGGAATGACAACTGCTCCCCGGGAGACAGAGATCAGTTCCTCTGGAGAAAATAGCTGCTTTGGAATGTCGACCCTATAGCATTATATCCCATTGAAGTCCCTCCCCTTCCCTCCCCCAAACCCCACTCTCCTCGGGTTTCACCTCAGGTGTAGTGGTTAGGAATGCAAACTCTTAATCTGGAGGAACTGGGTTTGATTCCCCACTCCTCCACATGCAGCTGCTGGAGTGACCTTGGGTCAGTCACAGTTATCTCAGAGCTGTTCTCTCAAGAGCACTTCTCTCAGAGCTCTTGCAGCCCCACCTACCTCACGGGGTGTCTGCTGTGGGGAGAGGAAGGGAAAGGCGATTGTAAGGCGCTCTGAGTGAAGGGCGGGGTATAAAACCAATCTCCTCCTCCTCTTCTTCCTCAAGGATGTTTTTAAGTGGAGGCTGGACCATCTTTTGAGTATGTTGTAGGGCTATCTTTTGGCCTCGCTCCTGCAGAGTGCGGGGGGCTGGACTAGATGACCTGCAAGGTCCCTTCCAACTTTAACGTTCTACGATTCTTCTTCTTCTTCTTCTTGGTATTTCCCAACCATCTTTCGGGTATGTTCTAGGGCTATCTTTCGGCTTCGCTCCTGCAGAGTGCAGGGGGTTGGACTAGATGACCTGCAAGGTCCCTTCCAATTCTAACGTTCTATGATTCTTCTTCTTCTTCTTCTTCTTCTTCTTCTTCTTCTTCTTCTTCTTCTTCTTCTTCTTCTTCTTCTTCTTCTTCTTCTTCTTCTTCTTCTTCTTCTTCTTCTTCTTCTTCTTCTTCTTCTTCTTCTTCTTCTTCTTCTTCTTCTTCTTGGTATTTCCCAACTTGAAGCCGGCAACCCTTGTTGAGATTCTCGGGAGAGTTACCGTTCTTTGTGGACATATTTTTTAAAAAAAAATCAAAAGAAGTATCCATATTTTGCTGCAAAGTTTCTCAATCTGTTGTTCCCCCCGACTCCCAGCCCGCAATCAACCAAATTAGAGAGTCTGATGGTGTTACTATAGTAATCAATGCAACAGACATAAAAGAAAATGGGGCCGGTTCGGGTAGATGTCTCCGACAGAAAATCAAACACAATTTCCCATAATTTCGGCCACTTAGGCCTTTTGTTCTTCGGGGCAGCAAGATCCAGGTCTCCCATTGTCCACGTGGGCGGTGTTTTTCCTTTCCTCCGCTTTCTTTTCTTTCTTTTTTTTTTAAATGCACTGAATAGATGTTGAAGGGAAAGCTAAAATTATATCCAGCGATCGTGGCAGCGGGGAAAAGAGTCTGAAGCGAGCCATTTCTCGATGGGTTTGGCTGGTGCATAATTGACTTGTGCCTGGCAAAGGAGCCCTGCTTTGGCATCTGAGCCACATTCAGCTGGTGGAAACGGAGATGAAACAGAGCGGGGGCATCTTCTGTCTACGGCATCATGTCCCGGCTGGACTCCCCCTCCGCTCCCGAGTCAACCTTCCCCACGTTCTGCCCCCAAATCTCCAGGAACTTCCGAAGAACGTAAGAGAAGCCATGTTGGAACAGGCCGATGGCCCATCCACTCCACCACTCTGTGTCACCCAGGTGCTGTCAGGAGGTCCACCACCAGTGGGGCCAGAACCCCGGAAGCCCTCCCACTGTTGCCCTCCCCCAAGCACCAAGAAGACAGAGCATCACTGCCCCAGACATAAGGACATATGAGAGGCCTTGTTGGATCAGGCCAATGACCCCTCCAGTCCAGCGCTCTGTGTCAGACAGTGGCCAAAAATACCAGGTGCCATCAGGAGGTCCACCAGTGGGGCCAGGACACTAGAAGCCCTCGCACTGTTGCCTCAGCCCCCCAGCACCAAGAATAAAGAGCATCACTGCCCAAGACATAAGAACGTAAGAGAAGCCAGTGTTGGATCAGGCCAATGGCCCATCCAGTCCAACACTCTGTCACACAGTAGCCAAAAATACCAGGGGCCATCAGGATTTCCAGCAGTGGGGCCAGAACTCCTTAAGCCCTCCCACTGTTGCCCCCCCCCAGCACCAACAATACTGAGCATCACTTGCCCCAGACAGAGTGTTCCATCCATATCTTGTGGCTAATAGCCACTGATGGACCTCTGCTCCATGCGCTTATCCAATTCCCCTCTTGAGGCTGTCCATGCTTGTAGCCGCCGCCCCTTCCTGCGGCTGTGAATTCTGAGTGTTAATGACTCTTTGGTTGAAGAAGGACTTCTCGCCTGGGCCTGCTTTCATTCTAAATCTAGATTACAGAGCCTCTTTGGGCCTAGTTAAGAGTTGCCACAAAATGTTAATCCACAGTGAAATTACAGATTGCTAGACTCAAGACGGGGCCTGGAGATCTGCCATTATTACAGCTGGTCTCCAGATTACAGGAAGCTGACCCCCAGAGAAAATGGCTGCTTAGAAGGGTTGCCATCCCCCCAATGGGGGCAGGGCTTCCCCTGCTTTTGGGGTCTCCAATCCAGCTGGCTCGTGGGGGAGCCCCACCCCCAAAGAGCCCCATCATGCCCAACATGTCTGGCACAACGATGTCACCAAGAAGACAGAGCATCACTGTCCCAGACAGAGTGTTCCATCTGTCCCTTGTAGCTAATAACTACTGATGGACCTCCGCTCCATATGCTTATTCAATCCCCACTAGAAGCTGTCTATGCTTGTAGCCGCCACTACTTCCTGTGACGATGAATTCCACATGTTAATGACTCTTTGGGTCAGGAAGGACTTCCTTTGACCTGTTCTAAGCCTCCTGCTCAGCAGTTTCGTGGAGTGCCCACGAGTTCTTGCACTACGAAAAAGGGAGAAAAGGACTTCTTTCTCTACTCGCTCTATCCCATGCATAATTTTGTAAACCCCAATCATGTCGTCTCTCAGCTGTCCTTTCTCCAAGCTCAAGAGCCCTGATCTCTTTAACCTTTCTCCATAGGGAAGGTGTTCCATCCCCTTAATAATTTTTATTGCCCTTTTCTGCACTTTTTTCCCAATGCTAACACTTTTGACAACAACGGACTTCTACGCCCTGGCATAATGTGCCAGTGAGGCCCTCTTGTTTATCCCCTATCTAACTACCATGATAGGGTTACCATTTCCCAAGTCTGCGTGGGAAAACCCCCAGTTTGGGGGGCTTCTGGCTGCCTCTGGCCAGCTGGTCGGTGAGGGAAAGCCCACCAACGTCCCCGCGCAACATCCATGATGTGATGATGTCATGCAGAAGTGACATCATCACATTGGGGACGTCACACAGTGATGCTCTGGTTTGAGGGCAAAACTCTATGGCTTCCCCGAGTTCACCATAGAGTTTTGCCTAAAAACTAGAGTGTCACCTCTGACATTGCTGACGTGATGATGTCACTTCCGGGTGATGTCAGTGACTCGGGGTGTCCCTGCCCACTCTCAGAGTGCCTCCCAAGACCCCCCCCTGCTAGCAAGATGAGGGGACCTCATGACGAGATCAAAACAATGCTGCAGCCCGGACATTCAGGTGCAAAGGGACAACTCAGAATTGATGAACTGCTTAACCTGCTGCAGACTGGAGGTCTTCAAGGGCAGACCCACATAAAGCCCATTGCAGTAGTCTAGTTGTCACCTCATATGCCATCCCCCTAGCCCCTGCTTAAGTAGAGCAGTAGAGTTCAGTAACACCCCTAACAGCATCTGAACGCTTTCTGAACTGGAAGCAGTCTCCTCCAGTTTGGTGCAGTGGTTAAGTGTCCGGACTCTAAACTGGGAGAACCGGGCTTGATTCCCCCACTCCTCCACTTGCATCTGCTGGATGACCTTGGGCAAGCCATAGTTCTGGCACAGCTGCTCTTGAAAAAGCACCGTTTCTGTCAGAGCTCTCTCAGCCCCACCCACCTCACAGGGTATCTGTTGTGGGGAGGGAGAGGAGTTTGTAAGCCTCTCTGAGACTCCTTTGGGTAGTGGAGGGCGGGATATTAATCCAATCTCCTCCTCCTCCTCCTCCTTCTTTTCTTCTTCTTCCTTGCCTTGAAATCCTCTTGCTGGGCCCATCATAAGTCTTGAATCCAATCCAATCTCCTCCTCCTCCTCTTCTCCTTCTCCTCCTCCTTCTCCTTTTCCTCCTTCTCCTTCTCCTCCTCCTCCTCCTCCTCCTCCTTCTTCTCCTCCTCCTTCTCCTCCTCCTCCTCTTCTTCATCTTCTTCTTCCTTCTCCTCCTCCTCTTCTCCTCCTCCTCCTTCTCCTCCTCTTCTTCTCCTCCTTCTACTCCTCCTTTTCCTCCTCCTCCTCCTTCTCCTTTTCCTCCTCCTTCTCCTCATCCTCCTCTTCTTCTTCCTCCTCCTCTTTCTCCTTCTCCTTCTCTTCCTTTTCCTCCTCCTCTTCCTTCTCCTCCTTCTTGTCTTCATAACGTCTCCTGCCTCCCCAAAAGTCCCTTAAGCATGGTGCAAATGTTGCTGTCAACCCATGCCTGAAATGCCAGAGGCTCTCCTCGTTCCACTGGTCTGCTTGTCCTACTTAGTGCAGCTTAAAGAGATGCGTCTCTCTGCTCTCGGAGGCATCTGTTGCCTCATGGAAGGCCTCGTCATCATTTGTCTCTGCAAGCCCATTTTTCGAAAGGCTGCCGAGGCCTTAAGAAAAACGCAATCCCCAGCTGAGGATTAAATGGAAGATAAGGGAAATAACGAGATTAGGCGGCAAAACAAACAGCACTTCCAGTGCTCCCCCACCGCCTGCACAATAATTCTGGCTTCCTCGTCACGTTAATTCCCCACCGTGAGAGTTACCGAGGAGCCGAGTTATAAATGTCTCCTTCTCGTCCTGCTACCCCGGCATGCCTGTCTTATCAATGGACTCAGAGTTTATGTTCTCATTAGCAGGGGTGATTCATGATCGATGCACGTAGATTTTACGTTCTCGTTAGGAATGATGATTCATTTGCAACATAAAGAAGAAGAAGAAGAAGAGATTGGATATATACCCTGCCCTTCACTCGGAGTCTCAGCGCGGCTTCCAAACTCCTTCCCCTTCCCCTCCCCACAATGGACACGCTGTGAGGTTGGTGGGGCGGAGAGAGCTCTTTCCAGAACTGCCCTTGAGAGAATAGCTCTGACAGAACTATGGCTTGCCCGAGGTCATCCAGCAGCTGCAAGTGGAGGAGTGGGGAATCAAATCCGGTTCTCCCAGATCAGAGTCCGCTCACTTAACCACTGCACCGAACTTGGATGTCTTCTCTTTCCTCCATCTTGCTGCCGTGGGGAGGGAGGGATGGCACACGGGGACAGGAGGTGAATGACCAGAACCACCTCCAGAGAGGGAGCGTGGCTCTCTGATAGAGCATCTGTTTTGCATACAGAAGGCCCCAGGTTCAATACCCTGGCGTCTCCAGTTAAAAGGACCAGCTAGTGGGCGATGTGAAAGACCTCTGCTAGAGATCAGGGAGAGCTGCTGCCGGTCTGAGTATGCAATACTGACCTTGATGGACCAAGGGTCTGATTCAGTATAAGGCAGCTTCATGTGTTCATTGGTTAGGGAGGGGACAGGGCTCAGCAGTAGAGCATCTGCTTGGCATGCAGAAGGGCCCAGGTTCAATCCCCAGTGTCTCCTGTTAGAAGAACCAGGCCGTAGGTGGTATGAAAGAGCTCTGCCTGAGACACTGGAAAGCCGCTGCCGGTCTGAGTAGACAGTAGTAGAAGAAGAGAGAGATTGGATTTATACCCCGCCCTTCGCTTCCCGAAGGAGTCTCAGAGCAGCTTACAATCTCCTTTCCCTTCCCATTGTCAGCTACGCTGCCATAGTGAGGAAAGGGGGAAGGGGGTCTGCCGGGTGAACATCTTAGTGTCTTGGAATGTTAGCTTTCACTTCGTTCGCTGGCCCTTATCTGGTTACGTGACCTTGATGCTCCACGCTCTTGCCTTCTCTGGGAACCTGTAGTAGTTCTTTTATGTGTGTAAGGCTTGCACCTCTGATTGGCCTAAATCCATCAGAAGACCAAACTTTGAATGTCATTTCCCCTCCCACCCGGTGGGTTAGCTTTTGCACAGAATGTATGTACAGATGACCTGCAACTACTGAACTCAATAAACTTGATCCTTTTGCGGAACGTTGTTGAGCCTGAATGCTGTGGGATTCTTGACACCCATCCCTACAACAGACACCCTGTGAGGTAGGTGGGGCTGAGAGAGAACTTGTGACTGACCCAAGGTCATGCCAGCAGCTGCATGTGGGGGAGTGGGGAATCAAACCCAGTTCTCCCAGAAACTGCTTCAGAATGTCTCTTGCTTTGAAAGCCCTGTGGGTGGCAACTTGATGGCGCTTTGCATGTCTGAACCAGAGTAACAATGCTGTCCTCATGGAGGTACACCATTCTAAGCCCATTTGTTTCCATGCACAAAGAATGATGTCACGGTTCTTCTGATGGCCCTGTCCGTTCCTGTCCCTCCAGCATTCTGAAACAGAGTTTCATCTCAGTCTACAGTTGCAACAGGAGTGGAAGAAATGAACTCTGTTCAACCCAAATCCCTGCATTCATACATCATAGGTCGCCGGAGTTCGACTTAAACTGGGATTCCTTCATTGTATTCTGCCTGAGCAAGGAAGGGAGAAGAGGAGGAGGAGGAAGAAGAAGAAGAAGAAGAAGAAGAAGAAGAAGAAGGAGGAGGAGGAAGAAGAAGAAGAGAGGAGGAGGAGGAAGAAGAAGAAGAACAAGAAGAAGAAAGAAGGAGGAGGAGGAGGAGAGATTGGATTTATACCCCACCCCTCACTCGGAGTTTCAGAGAGGCTTACAAACTCCTTTCCCTTCCCCTCCCCACAACAGACACCCTGTGAGGTAGGTGGGGCTGAGAGAGCTCTTTTGAGAACTGCTCTTTTAAGAACAGCTGTGCCAGAACTATGGCTTGCCCAAGGTCATCCAGCAGCTGCAAGAGGAGGATTGGGGAATCACACCCGGTTCTCCCAGATTAGAGCCCACACACTTAACCACTACACCAAAATGGAGGAGGAGGAGATGATTGGATTTATACCTTACCTTACCCTACCCGAAGGAGTCTCAGAGCGGCTTGCAATCTCCTTTCCCTTCCCTTCCCCTCCCCACACCGGATACCCTGTGAGACCATTGGGGCTGAGAGAGCTTTGAGGAAACTGCTCGTGAGAGAACAGCTCTGAGAGAACTTGTGACTGACCCAAGGTCACACCAGCAGACAGCCTGTGAGGTAGGTGGGGCTCAGAGAGCTCTTTTCAGAACTGTCATTGAGAGAACAGCTCTGACAGAACTATGACTTGCCCAAGGTCATCCAGCAGCTGCAGGTGGAGGAGCAGGGAATCAAACCCAGTTCTCCCAGATTAGAGTCTGCACTCGTAAACCACTACACCAAACTGAAAGAGGCGGGCCGGGCAGCAAGTCAATTTCAAGCACCTTTGCACTTAACTACAGTCAAGTTTGCTATCGGGATGCAGTTTCAGGGAGCAGCCGTGCTGGTATGTAGTAAAAGACTTAGACTAGAATCCAGTAGCACCTTAGAGACCAACTAGAGCCAAAGCTCCCTTCCTCAGACTGCAGATGCTCATTTTCTGCCCCCGGGTGTTTCTCCTTGGCTCTAAGCAAGCTGACTGCGGTATGCATTGGACCGTTGCATCTTTCACAATCATTCTTTGCAATAGCCCTCTCACCACTCTTGCTCTGACCTGGGTGGTCCTCAGTTCTTGGAAGCTAAGCAGGGTCGGTCCTGGTTAGTATTTGGATGGGAGACCACCAAGGAGGTTCAAGGGTTGCTACGCAGAGGCAGGCAACGGCCGACCACCACCCCTGCTTGTCTCTTGCCTTGACCTGGGTGGCCCAGGCTGGCCTGATCTCACCAGGTCTCAAAGCTAAGCAGGGTCGGCCCTGGTCAGCATTTGGATGGGAGCCCAGCAAGGAAGCTCAAGGGTTGCTACGCAGAGGCAGGCAATGGCCGACCACCACCCCTGCTTGTCTCTTGCCTTGACCTGGGTGGCCCAGGCTGGGCTGATCTCACCAGGTCTCAGAAGCTAAGCAGGGTCAGCCCGGGTCAGCATTTGCATGGGAGACCACCAAGGAAGTTCAAGGGTTGCTATGCAGAGGCAGGCAATGGAGAATCATCTCTGTATATGTTTTCCTGTGACCTGGATAGCCCAGACGAGCTCAGTCTCATCAGATCTCAGAAGCTAAACAGGGTCAACCTTGGTTTGTACTTGGATGGGAGACCACCAGGGAAGTCCAGGGTTGCTGCGCAGAGGCAGGCAATGGCAGACCACCTCTGTATCAGTTTTGCTCTGACCTGGATGGCCCAGGCTAGCCTGCTCTCACCAGATCTCGGAAGCTAAGCAGGGTCAGCCCTGGTTAGTACTTGGATGGGAGACCACCAGGGAAGTCTAGGGTTGCTACGCAGAGGCAGGGGAATGACAAAATCACATCTGAACGGCTCTTGCTTTGAATACCCTATGTGGTCACCAAAAGTCAGCTGTGACTTCATGGGACTCAGAAGCTAAGCAGGGTCGGCCTTGCTTTAGTATTTGGATGGGCAGTCCAAGGCAGTCCTTGGATGGGAAAACCCTATGTGGTCACCAAAAGTCATCCGTGACTTCATGGGACTTTCGACCACCCGTTCCCCACCTTCTGAAAGGACTCCAGAGAACTCCGTTCCGTCTTGTGTCGGGTGAAGGGAGCTTTGACTTCTAAAAGCTCGTGGCCTGAGACGTCGGTTGGTTTCTAAAGTGCTTGTGGGCTTGGGTCTGTCAGGACACCTCTGCGCCTCTGCGCCTCTTCCATTTCAAGGCTACAAGGCCGTATGTAGATTCTCTACTAATTTTGAACGGGTGAGTGGGAAGATCGGCGAGGGAGTTAGCCAGCAGCTTTTTACGTGGTTGCGTTCATGCGTGTGTGTGGACAGTTTCAAGAGGAAATTAGATAAACATCTGGAGCAGAAGTCCACCAGTGGCTATTAGTCACAGGGTATAGATGGGAACTCTCGGTCTGGGGCAGGTGATGCACTCTATTCTTGGTGCTGGAGGGGGCAGCAGTGGGAGGGCTTCTGGTGTCCTGGCCCCACTGCTGGACCTCCTGATGGCACCTGGTATATTTTGGCCGCTGTGTGACAGAGTGTTGGACTAGATGGGCCATTGGCCTGATTCAACATTGGCTTCTCTTATGTTCTTATGTTCTTATGTGTATCAGTGATAATGCTAAGAACTGGCAAAAGTAACGTAGAATTATATTTGGCCATCGTTTCCTTTGAAAACCAGCTAGGGGGTGTTAAAAGTACGACGTCGGGAACACTCGTCAGGATCAAGAAGGCTTGCAAACGAGTTCTCCTAGCCTTTGCTTTTGAGAAAAAAAAAATCCCTCCGAAAATGAGTTACGACCCATTACTTCTAATGCCTGCATTAATGGGATCTGCTTTAAAATTAGGTTGATTTAAGCGGCTTTATGCTTTCTTTTTATGATACTTTGCCGGCGTAAAAACCTGATGAAAAACCCAATGACAAATGTTTAGGGCCCTGACTTTGTCTGGGAAGCCGTTTCGGGATGCGCCGTTCCGTCCAACCACGTCCCATCTTTACAATGTGCTTTACGTAATCGTATTTATTCCTCTGCAGAAGCCCTGACCGAAGTACAAAACAACTGGAGGAGAAAGGCAAAATTAAAACCATATTTAGCTTTCGGTTCGGTGACTCCCGAGATATTTTTAATCGGGGAGGAGAATCCATTAACTGAAGAGCATACGGAATGAATGCTGCGAATGAGGAGCAATATGAGGGGAAAGCACAAAGAAAGGAAACAGAAGCAAAACTTTATTATTTGGGACCCCAGTGATTTCCTTCTGTTACCCGAGGATTTTTATTTTAGAAGATGAAGTCCTACTCTGGTGAGTGGAGTCTTCCTGCTTCTTCTGGGGGATGGCTGTTGTTCCAGAGAATGGAGCATTTTCCCTCAGCCTTCTTCTGGAGCCTTGATCCAGAGAAGGAAGCTTCTTCCTCAACCTTCTTCTGGAGTCTTTGTCTAGAGAAGGGAGCATCTTCCCTCAACCTTCTTGTGGAGTCTTGGTCGAGAGAAGGGAGCGTCTTCCCTCAACCTTCTTCTGGGGTCTTGAACTAGAGAAGGGGCATCGTCCCTCAACCTTCTTCTGGAGTCTTGGTCCAGAGAAGGGAGCTTCTTCCTTCAACCTTCTTCTGGAGTCTTGATCGAGAGAAGGGAGTTTCATCCCTCAAACGTCTTCTGGAGTCTTGGTCCAGAGAAGGGGGTGTCGTCCCTCAGCCTTCTTCTGGAGTCTTGGTCTAGAGAATGGAGCATTTTCCCTCAACCTTCTTCTGGAGCTTTGTTCCAGAGAAGGGAGCTTCTTCCTTCAACCTTCTTCTGGAGCCTTGTTCTAGAGAAGGGAGCTTTCCCCCTCATCCTTCTCCTGGAGTCTTAATCCAGATAAGGGGGTGTCATCCCTCAACCTTATGGAGTCTTGGTCCACAGAATGGAGTGTCTTTCCTCAACCTTCTTCTGGAGTCTTGCTCCAGAGAAGGGTGCATCATCCCTCAACCTTCTTCTGGATTCTTGATCCAGAGAAGGGAGCATCTTCCCTCAACCTCCTTCTGGAGTCTTGGTCCACACAATGGAGTGTCTTTCCTCAACCTTCTTCTGGAGTCTTGCTCCAGAGAAGGGTGCATCATCCCTCAACCTTCTTCTGGAGTCTTGATCCAGAGAAGGGAGTGTCTTCCCTCAACCTTCTTCTGGAGTCTTGATCGAGAGAAGGAAACTTCTTTCTTCAACCTTCTTCTGGAGTCTTGGTCCAGAGAAGGTAGCTTCGTCCATCAAAGCAGTAGTCCTCCTACTGGAATGTGAAACAAGACTTTTTCCTCTGGAAAAGCCTCCTCACTTAATGGAAGAAAGACTCTGGATCCAACACATGATGTTTAATGAGCAGGCTGCTGAGATGCAGAAGGTGAATATCCAGAAAACGCATTGCATTTGATTGTCAACTTTTTTTTTTAAATAGCTGTAGTCTGTTTTATTATTGAAGCTTAGAAATCTGTCCCATTATGGAAACTGTAGTTTGTAGCTGGGTAGACTAGACCCCCTCGATACTGAAAGGAAAATAGCAGAGTAGGAGGAGAAAGGAAAGATGAAAGAGAGAGAAGTGTGGCTGTAAGAAGGATAGGAAGAAGAAGAAGAAGAAGAAGAAGAAGAAGAAGAAGAAGAAGAAGAAGAAGAAGAAGAAGAAGAAGAAGAAGAAGAAGAAGAAGAGGAGGAGGAGGAGGAGGAAGAGGAGGAGGAAGAGGAGGAGGAGGAGGAGATTGGATTTATCCCCCACTTTTCACTACCCGAAGGTGTCTCAGAGTGGGTTACAAGCTCCTTTCCCTTCCCCTCCCCACAACAGACACCCTGTGAGGTAGGTGGGGCTGAGAGAGCTCTTGACAGAAACTGCCCTTTTTCAAGAACAGCTCTTATCAGAACTATGGCTTGCCCAAGGTCATCCAGCAGCTGCAAGTGGAGGAGTGGGAAATCAAATCTGGTTCTCCCAGATTAGAGTCCACACACTTAACCACTACACCAAACTGGGTTTTGGCAGGGGGCCATGACTTAGTGATAGAGCATCTACTTGGCAAGCTCAGGGTCCCAGGTTCAGTCCCCAGCATATCCAGTTGAAAGGTCCAGGCAGTAGGTGATGTGGAAGACCTCTGCTAGAGACCTCAGAGAACTGCTGCTAGTTTGAGCAGAAAACAGGACTTGGCTGGACAAAGGGTCTGATTCAGTACAAAGCAACTTCATGCATTCATGTTTGCACCATTGGGTCCAATGCTCCATGTTTTAACTGTAACACACCTCCTCCTGCTGTTTTCCTGAGCTGAAACAGCCTTGGCAGGAAATTATTTGTATAACTTTGGAACTGCACATAGCTGAAATACTGTATGGGCCACTCGGAAACTATGCAAATAACCCCCTGCTTAGGGCCATTTCAGCTGAGGAAAACAGCACGAAGAGGAAGAAGAAGAGAAGGGAAGGGAAGGGGAGGGGAGGGGAGGGGAGGGGAGGGGAGGGGAGGGAAGGGAAGGGAAGGGAAGGAAGAGAAGAGAAGAGAAGAGAAGAGAAGAGAAGAGAAGAGAAGAGAAGAGAAGAGAAGAGAAGAGAAGAGAAGAGAAGAGAGAGAGAAGAGAAGAGAAGAGAAGAGAAGAGAAGAGAAGAGAAGAAGAGATTGAATTTATAACCCGCCCCTCACTTGGAGTCTCAGAGCGGCTTTCAAACTCCTTTCCCTTCCCCTCCCCACAACAGACACCCTGTGAGGTAGGCAGGGCTGAGAGATCTCTGACAGAAATGGCTCTTTTTCAAGAGCAGCTGTGCCAGAACTATGGCTTGCCCAAGGTCATCCAGCAGCTGCAAGCAGAGGAGTGGGGAATCACACCCGGTTCTCCCAGATTAGAGTCCGTGCACTGAACGTCCCCTCCTTTCCACAGTTCTTAGACAATCAGTCTTCCACCAGTTTTTAAAATGGCATCCTCTGCAGCTGCTGGGGGGGGGGAATGAGTTGCGTCTGGAGAACCCCAATCTGACTCATCGAAAGCCGTCACGCGTCATCTGGCCCTTCCTCAGAGATGGCACCGACTGATTTTGCAAAATGGTTTTAGAGATTCCTTCTGAGCACTGGATTTCACCGCGAGCGGCTCTGCCGTTCTTGTAAGGCACCTCTGAATCACTGTTGCTTATGGTGTCACGTGATGATGGGCAATTGGCTTAATTGTGCATCGTGTTCCCTCTTCCAAAACACACAGACAAATCTCGAAGCGAGATGAATAATCCGGAGCCGCTTGTCGCCCATTAGGAGTATCAGACATCGACGCATTATTGCCCGGCAAATGCCACGGCAAGTTCTTTCCCCACCAGAAGCAGGAAGTCAGAGATATTCATGTCCTTTCTGCTGTTAGCACACTTGTAGGCTTCAGGGATGCAATTTGCTTGAGGAAAAAAAAGAGATCAAAGCTGTTCCTGGCTAGGCAACAGGAATGAGGGGTAGAAGAATCACAGACCCTCGATCTGGGGAACGACCCCTAATGGTAGCATGAGCAGGAGAACTTAATGGCGTTGTTAGCTGCCTGCAACTGTGGAAACACGGGGGACAAAAAACTGACAAAAGACGTCATCGTTATGTAGGTCTACATGTTTTTAAGCGAATTGTATCATTTAATTGTATTTCTGGCCCCGGTCATACAGGCCAGAAAACGCAGGGGAGAGGCGTGGCAGTTCGCCCCGGAGCTAAATAAGGCGTGGTAGCCCGATCACACGGGCCACCGGGTTGCCACACTCCAGCTCTGCGCCCCAATCACACCGCGCTGCTGCAGCGCAGCAAAAAAGCAGCGAAGTGCGCATGCGCCATTGGGGGGGGTGGGCTGCTGTCGGTGTCTTGTGCGTGCGCATGCGCTGTTCAGCATTGGTGCACATCCCATGGACACTTACAACATCCGGAAACCCTGGGGACACGGGCGGGTGTCGGAAGCCACGGGATATTGGCGCTCCCACGATCAGACGCCAGCCTTTGCCCTGGGGTTTCTGGAAACTAGTACTTCGGACCTACTAGTTTTTTACTCCATGTTTTCCACGGGAAGCTGCGGGTTGGCCACGGGAGCACTACGCCTCCCAGATGTGCTCGTATGATCGCGCACGGAAAGTCCGCAGGGCCCCCGTGCCTTCAGCGGGGCAAATGCTCAGTGTGAACAGGGCCTCAATATGTTTAAATGCTTTACTGTTTTATTGAGAGCCAGTTTAGTGTAGTGGTTAAGTGCACGGCCTCTAATCTGGGAGAACCAGGTTGGATTCCCCACTCCTCCGCTTGCACCTGCTGGACGACCTTGGGCAAGCCATAGTTCTGTCAGAGGTGTTCTTGAAAAAGAGCCATTTCTGTCAGAGCTCTCTCAGCCCCACCTACCTCACAGGGTGTCTGTCGTGGGGAGGGGAAGGGAAGGGAGTTTGTCAGCCGCTCTGAGACTCCCTTGGGTAGTGAAGGGCGGGGTATAAATCCAATCTCCTCCTCTTCTTCTTTATGCTGGCCGCCATGTGGACCCTGATTGAATGGAAAAGCAGCATAAAAATGTTTTTTAAATAAACAGATAAATTGTGCATGTTGTTCTGGGGTAACTATGTGGTGACTGTTTAGGGTTGCCACGCCACAGCCAACAATCCCCAAGAGTGATTGAGGAAGTGGGGCCTGGTGCGCTGGTATTACGCCAGTGCCACCCACATTTCTTCCTGTTCAAACTGGAAGTGACACGGGACACTTTCGTATTCTGCAGAAACTCTGTGGTAAAACCACAGAGGTTTTTTTGTGAAATGCTAGAGCGCCCCCTTGTGTTGTGTCAACTTGTATCAAGCTGGTGGTCCTACGTCACTTCCTGTTCAAACTGGAAGTGGCATGAGACACTAGCATTCTGCAAAAACGTTGTGGTAGAACCATAGAGTTTTTGTGGCATGCTGGAGTGTCCCCTTGCGTTGCACCGGCACACCTGCACCACTTCCTGTTTAAACCGGAAGTGACACCGGATGACCCAGCATTTAGAGTGTCCCCT
Organism: Gekko gecko; assembly: GCA_029375565.1. NCBI lineage: Eukaryota > Metazoa > Chordata > Lepidosauria > Squamata > Gekkonidae > Gekko > Gekko gecko. The sequence continues at coordinate 99,111,214 of JAPDNY010000011.1, forward strand.
TGTGTCCGGTTTAAACAAGAAGTGATGTAGGCAGGGCTATTTTTGGGCAGGAACGCACAGGAACGGAGTTCCGTCTGGCTCCCGAGTTGGCCACGCCCAGCAGGAACTCATTAGCATAATAGGCCACACCCAACAGCAGAAACTCATTAGGATTGGCTACATGAGGGGTGTGTGGCCTAACATGCAAAGGAGTCCCAGCTCCAAAAAAAGCCCTGCGTTTTGACAACAAACAAGGTAAACAGAATAAGAAGCAAAAGGTGGGGTGGCTGGATGACCACACTTCTGGCAACATGGGAGTGTGGCCTAATATGCTAATGAGCTGTGATGTCATGGGTGTGGCTATTATGCCAATGAGTTCCTGCTGGGCTTTTTCTACAAAAGAAGCCCTGGATGTAGGTGTGCCAGTGCAATGCTGGCACACCAGGCCTCCCCCCCCCACCAATTCTTCCTGCTGGAGCCTGGATTTGCTAGATGGAAGAGTAGGGAATCAAACCCAGTTCTCCCAGATTAGAGTCCACGCTCCTAACTGCTATACCAAACTGGCTCTCCCTGTTCACCCTACAGAAAAGCCTGTTCACACTACAAATAGTGAAGATTTTGATGCACGGTGACCTTGCCCTGATGGAGCGCCTTCGTTTACAAGTGAGATGAGTTCCTGTTTGGACGGTTTCAATGTTTTCTACCAAAATTTCTTTTCAGCACTGTGCCAGGCACCTTTGGACCTGCCCAGTTGCTGCTTACTTGGATAGAAATAACACATAAGTCACAGCTTGCGATCCACACTGGCTTTACTGCACTCCAATAACCATGTCTTCTCAATTGCCAAAGACATCGTATCCCTCCGGGTCTTGTCAGGCCACTAAAGTAAGTAATACAAAAGATCCAACCGCGCATCAATAACGGAAGATATATATTCAACATTCGTTGAGTATAATCATCTAAACCTATATGGATAGAGTAGTTTTTTTTTTATAGTATACAGAAACTCAAAAATGCATGGTCCAAATACAAAAACAATAAATATAGATGCTTATAAGAATTCTCCTGCCAACCTAACGGTTCGAAAGCAAGAAATCGCAAGTAGATAAATAGGTACCACTTCGGTGGGAAGGTAACAGCATTCCGTGCGCCTTGGTGTTTAGTCATCCTGGCCACATAACCACAGAAACGTCTTCGGACAGCGCTGGCTCTTCGGCTTTGAAACGGAGATGAGCACCACAACCTTAGAGTTGGATTTGACTGGCTTTCGAGCAAGGGAAACCTTTACCTTTACTATAAGAATTAACTGCCACAGGAGGTGATGGCAGCTACAAGAATGGATGGCTTCAAGAGGGAATTAGATAAGCATATGGAGCAGAGGTCCATCAATGATGTTAGCCACAAGGTATAGATAGGAACTCTCAGTCTGGGGCCATTGGCCTGATCCAACATTGGCTTCTCTTATGTTCTTATGGAGTAGAGGTCCATCGGTGGCTATTAGCCACAAGGTATAGATAGGAACTCTCAGTCTGGGGCAAGTGATGCTCTGTATTCTTGGTGCTTGGGGGGGGGGAGCAACAGTGGGAGGGCTTCTAGTGTCCCGGCCTCACTGGTGGACTTCCTGATGGCACCTGGTATTTTTGGCCATTGTGTGACACAGAGTGTTGGACTGGATGGGCCACTGACCTGATCTCACATTGGCTTCTCTTATGTTCTTATCTATATTTGGACTTTCCACTGTTTGTGGAATTTAACTTGGACTATTTCTGAAGGTGGATTAATAAGACTGGGTTTTTTTGTATTTGGCCCATGTACTTTTGAGTTTCTGACTACTATATTGTATATTTTGGGGGAAACTACTCTGTTCATATAGGTTTAGATTATTATAATCACTGAATATTGAATATATATTTTCGTTATTTATGCACGGTTGGATCGTTTGTATCTTTCGTATTACTAACTCAGTTCTGTGCCTCTCTGCTGTTTAGGCCACTAAAGTAAGCTGCTTGGCAAGCACAGAATCATAGAATCCTAAAATCACAGAGCTGGAAGGGGCCATAGAGACCATCTAGGCCAACCCCCTGCTCAATGCAGGATTAGCCTACAGTAACCCTGGCAAGTGTTTGTCCAGACACTGCTTAAAGACGGCCACTAAGGGGCGCTCACCACCTCCCTAGGCAGCTGATTCCACTGCCGGACAACTCTTGCTGTAAAATCATTTGCACTCCATTCTCTCTTTGTATCCACATAAGCCAGCAGCACCTCTTTGTGAAGAACACTTCACGACAGTGCCAAGTTTATGACTACATAAATTTAGCTCTGGGCAGACGTCCAAGGCACACAGAGACATCCAAGTAGTAGGATTCAACTAAGAAATCTCTAATGGATCCCTCCCCCCTTCTATTAATGATGTGTTTTCTTTAACAACTGGAAGCAGTGGTGGTTATGAATGAATGGCAAGAACCAGCAGCTGCAAGCGGATAGTCTGCAACTGTGAAAATGGACTACTCTGAACTCATTTGGGCTTACCCAAGCAAGCCAGGGAACAATCGACTCCCTGATTGTGACTGCAAAGCAGGTCAGCAGGTTAATGGGAAATTCCCGGTTCACATCTAATGCGACTTCTCGATATTTCATGTGTCCACATACATTGCTTGGTGGAGGAGTCTTTGTCCACATACATTGATGCAGTTCTTTGCAAATTTTAGGACTAGGAATCTGTTAAAGGAGTCTTTGTCCACATACATTGAAGCAGTTCTTTGCAAATTTTAGGACTAGGAATCTGTTAAAAAACAAGACCCAAGAATCTCAGGATACAGGATTTTGTGCTCAATGCTGATTTTGTAAGAGACAGTGAAATACACAAATGCGCTATTCTAGAGGCACCTAGGTAGCTGAATAATTCCCTTCTTAGGTTCATTGTTCAGTTAAATTAAAAGTTCAGCAAACCGACGCCCAGCTGAGAAGAGAGGCATTTCAGGTGGTATTCTATTGTTACAAGACTGAAAAGGGGGCCACATGAATTTTAGAAACTTTTGAAATGCACGAATGTATTGGAAGGTCAAGGAACAGGTTTTTCCAGCTCGATCTCCTATGGCAACAATAGAAATAACCTGCAGTTAAATACACAGTGATTTGTTTGCCTCCTTTATATATGAATGGCTGTTCAGCATTCACTAAAACGTACCTGTCATCCTGCCAACAATGCATATTATATGCATTAAGAATAGCTACGGGAGATGTCTAGTTCCAAACAGAGCAGATGCATTTTAGTCAGTGGGAAGCCCAATCTTGTGATTCGTAGGAATGTGTCTGAATTTTGAAACTTCTGAATCCCAGTGCCAGGGGGGCAACATCAGGGGAAGACATTGACCTGTATGCCCTGCTGTCAGCACTCCAGAGGAACCGGTTGGCCACTGTGTGAGACAGGAGGCTGGACTAGATGGACCCTCACTGGTCTGATCCAGCAGGGCTCTTCTGATGTTCCTGTCAGGGAAAAGCCTCGGCCTCTCTGCCCTGTTGTTGGCTGTGCAGAGGAACTGGTTGGCCACTGTGTGAGACAGAATGCTGAACTAGACGGACCACTGGCGCATGGGGAACCCGAGGGAAGGAAGGCAGTTTCTGGATCGGCTAACCCGAGGAGGGGAGATGGTTTAAACTGCCTTCCTTCCCTGGATCAGCTTGGCTTCCCCAAGCACCCCGTGGCTTGTGAGGCACCTGGGCAATGCGTGGGGGGGGGGGAGGCTGTAGGCGTGACCAACTCAGGAGCCAGCCGGAACTCTGTCCCTGTGCCTCAAAATAGCCCTGCTTCACAAACACAGAGAGAGAGAGAGAAAGAGAGAGAGAGAGAGAGGAAGAAGAAGAAGAGGAGGAGGAGATTGGATTCATACCCCTCCCTTCACTACCCAAAGGAGTCTCAGAGTGGCTTACAAACCCTTTCCCTCCCCCTCCCCACAACAGACACCCACCCTGTGAGGCAGGTGGGGCTGAGAGAGCTCTGACCGAAACGGCTCTTTTTCAAGGACAGCTGTGCCAGAGCTTGTGACTGGCCCAAGGTCACATCAGCACGTGCAAGCAGAGGAGTGGGGAATCAAACCCAGTTCTCCCAGATTAGAGTCCGCGCACTTAACCACTACACGAGAGAGAGAGAGAGACAGAGAGACAGAGAGAGAGAGACAGAGAGACAGAGAGACAGAGAGACAGAGACAGAGAGAGACAGAGACAGAGAGACAGAGACAGAGACAGAGAGAGAGAGAGACAGAGAGAGACAGACAGAGACAGACAGAGACAGACAGAGAGACAGAGACAGAGACAGAGACAGAGAGACAGAGAGACAGAGAGAGAGAGGCCTTCTACTGAGTCATGAACACATGGAACTGGCTTATATGGAATCAGGCTATTGGTCTATCAAGATCAGTATTGCCCGTTTAGACTGACAGGCTGGTGGCAGCTCTCCAGGGTTTCCAGTAGAGGTCTTTCGCATCACTTACCATCTGATCTCTTTAACTAGAGATGTTGGGGATTGAACCTGGGACCTTCCGCACGCCAAGCAGACGCTCTGCCACTGAGCCACAGCCCCTCTTCTGATCATGGGTCTACCCAAGTCAGTGTTGTCTGCTCTGACCGTCAGCCGCTCTCCAGGAGTGGTGTGGATGGGCAGCATGGCACTGGAAAAGCGACTTAACTCTTTCCTTCTTACGTTATTTCTCGAATTGGATATGTACCGACTAGGTCAAAAGGACAGGTCCCCATAATATGTCTGTCTTTCCCCCTCCCAGAGGACTTAAAGCACATGAAGGGGCGTACCTGAGCAGGGAAATGAACACAGGAGACTGCCTTATACTGAATCAGGCCCTTGGTCCATCAAGGTCAGTATTGCCTACTCAGATTGGCAGCCGCTCTTCAGAGTCTGAGGCAGAGGTCTTTCACTTTACCTCCTGCCTGGTCCTTTTGACTAGAGATGCCGGGGATTGAACCTGGGACCTTCTGCATGCCAAGCAGAGGCTCTTCCACTGAGCCACAGCCTCTCATTACACCTCTCCAGGGTCTCAGGCAGAGGTCTTTCCCATCACCTACTGCCTGGTCCTTTCAATTGGAGATGCCAGGGATTGAACCTGGGACCTTCCGCATGCCAAGCAGATGCTCTGCCAGTGAGCCACAGCTCCCCCCCCAAATGGTTCAGGGTGCTGCGTGAATGTCTGTTTCTCTATGGCTCTGATCCATAGCTCCACCTGCTGGTGGCTGGCTTCTGCAGCTGAATAACAAATCCACAGATCCCTTGACAAGATTTTGGTGTTGTGAGCTGTCGGGCCCTCAGTGGGTGCCTACCGTTTCCTACGGCATCTGTTTTCAGTGCGGAGAACGGTTAAAAATGTCAAGCCTGTTTCCCGTCTGCCATTGCTCCAGTCCGAATGCCTCACCACGCCCCCCAAGCAGCTTCGACCGACTGATATTTAAGAATGCTGGTAGAAGTGACTGGGGGGGGAGGCGGGGAAGGATCAGAGAAGAGTAGAGAGGTGGGACGGAACCCTGATATTTCTGCAATACGGTCAGTGGCAGATTAACCGTTAAGCAGACCAAGCACGTGCTTAGGGCGCCGGGGCCAAAGGGGGGCACCATAAAGTTGGGGAAAGGGTGAAAAAATGTAGAAGGATGCCTTTCGGGTCATGAATATTGGAACTTCGATACGTTTAACTTGTGAAATATTAAAACAGACGCCGCATTGCGTTTTTGTAGAACTTGATGTCGCCAAAGCTTGGCTTAGTTTGTACAGTCTATTGTGTGATCGTATGAATACATTTTTGTATTGCCGCAACCCGCGTTGTGTATCTGGTCAGACTGATCAACAACTGAAAATGGGACTGGGGTCAGTGTGGAAAGGAGGGGGGGCACCGAGATTGGTCAGTGCTTAGAGCATCAGGGAGCCTTCATCCGCCCCGAATACGGTTGTGATGTGACCGCTACGGCACAAAAGAGGGAGGAGATGGCTTAATTGCAGGACATGGTAGAATCACCACAAATTACCTCCTAATGACTAGCGTGTCACATGTTGTCACCCTCCCGTGCTGTTCTGAAATAGCATGTATTTGCTCAGCATTTAACCTGGCAATTAGCTTCCTGGCACCCTCCCTTCGGTGGAGAGAAACAATGGCCAGAGGAATTCTTCCCTCCCATTCGGGGTGCAAATGTCACACCAGTCTCCCGTTTTACAGCCCAGTTCCCTTCTGAAATTGAAGAGGGCTCTAGCATCGATGTCCTGGGTAGCTTCTCAGGGTGCCAGTTTAAATCCTGGGGTTCTGGTAAAAATTATTTATCCACAAATGGGGAACCCACGGGGACTTGCGGAGGGCATCTTATTTTTCCCCCTTATCCACTGTTTCCTCTTTCCAGTCCCAAAAGTTCCACACCTTCTCCCATTTTCCTGCTTCCCCCCCTTCCTACCCATCAGCCAACCCGCTTTTATCTGCTCCCCTTTCTTCAGTTTTCCCTTCTTCCTGCCCTCTTACATGGAGGACTGGGGATTTGAACTTGGATCTCCCAGATCCTGGTCGGAAACAGGGCCAAGCCTACTTAAATTACTGCTCACATTGGGCTATTCCTTGCTATAGGCGTGCCTTTACGTTGGCACACCTTAATGCCCTACCATCTAGCATTTTGCAAGGGAAGTATCTTAAAAACGTGCAGTCGTGGTGCAGGCAATGTAAACACAAGGGATGGGCACAAACCGGTTCACGAGCCAAAATTCAGCATGAATCTGGGCTGGGAGTCCTTGAACCAAACATTTACTGGATTTTGTTCAGTGTGGCTGTTTGGGGCCATTGAAGCCTAACAGCTGATCAGTGCAGGGTCCATCTATTAGCTGTCCGGTTTAAATGGCTGTGAGCCATTTAAAGTGGGGAGAGGGAAGTGAAATGGACCGGTGAAATGGTTCACAGCCCTTTAAACCAGACAGCTGATGGGCGGACCTGCCCCACTGTTAGGCTGAAATGGCTGGCAGCCATTTCACCGGTCCATTTCGCTTCCCCCCCCCTCCCGCCCGCTTCGAAGGAAGGGAATAATGTATTTGAAATAAATAATAAATAATTTATTTAAAATAAACAAATAAAACATTTCTATGAGGTTCTTTATGTCATACCGGACCCATCGCTCTGTTAACTGTGGGATTTTATGCATCTGAGACAGATTTCCGCAGCTGCTCAAATGGGGGTCTCGGCTTTTCCTATATCATAGAAATCTGGTTAAAACAAATAGAACCAGAAGCAGGGTGAGGCAAATAGAGAGACCTACTTAACTTACAAGAGCTGGTAAGACTGGGCTAGCCTAGGCCATCTCCGGGCCTGGGTTGGAAAATACCTGGAGATTTTTGGGGGTGGAGCCGGGAGAGGAAAGGAAGGACCGCTTCACACAATGAGTGGTTGATCCGTGGGACTCCCTGCCACAAGATGTGATAGCGGCCATTGGGTGGAGATGGGTTTTGCACAAGCTGCTAGAGGAAATTAGTTGCTGTAGATTTCCCGGGTTGTGTGGCCGTGGTCTTGACGTCGCAGGACCTGACGTTTCGCCAGTAGCTGTGACTGGCATCCTCAGAGGTATAACACAGAAAGACGGAGGGCTCTCTGTGTCAAGGTGAGCAGAAAAACGGTAGGCAGGTAATTTATATCACCCTGGAAGGTGGGGTAGGGCTGAGTCACTACCTTCTAGTAGTTCTCCAGGCTATGGACATGCTAATGCAGGAGCTTTCCTTAGGAGGTCCTTTTGTCTATGGATTGTTTCCTGAGGAGGTTTCCTGAGGAGGTTCTTTTAGCCATTCCACACACAAAAGACTTAGCCCTACCTCACCTTCCAAGGTAGATATAAATTACCTGCCTACCGTTTTTCTGCTCACCTTGACACAGAGAGTCCTCCATCTTTCTGTGTTGTACCTCTGAGGATGCCAGTCACAGCTACTGGCAAAATGTCAGGTTCTGCGATGCCAAGACCACGGCCGCACAACCCGGAAAATCTACAGCAGCTAATGAACTCCGGCCGTGAAAGCCTTCGACAGCATATTGCTAGAGGATAGTTATTTGGCCATGGCAACGGAACGGGGCCTCCAGGGCTGGAGGACGAATGGCGCCGATTGTCAGCTGTTGGGGAGGGTAAGGTTGGGAGCCGGAAAGGGTTGTTCCAGCCGGGCCTTGCCACTTGCTGGGAAAAGGATGCTGGACTAAATGGATGGTTGGCTATTGGGGGAAGGGCCGTGGCTCGGCTGCAGAGCGTCTGCTCGGCACGCAGAAAGCTCCGGGTTCAAAACCCGGCATCTCCAGTTGAAACGACCACACAGAAAGACGTTTTCTGTGCCTGAGATCCTGGACAACCACTGTCAGTCTTAGTAGACAATAACTGACTGCGATGGGACCGATGGTGATTCGTTTTTAGGGTGGCCAGGTCTGGGTTGGAAAACACCAGAAGACTTCGGGGGTGGAGCTGGAAGAGGGCGGGGTATGGGGAGGGGAGGGGCTTCAGCATAGTACAGTGCCATAGAGTCCACCCTTCAAAGCAGCCATTTTCTCCCGGGGAGCTGATCTCTGTCAGCTGGAGATGAGTTGTAAAAGCGGGAGAAGCCCAGATCCCACCTGGAGTCTGGCAGCCCTAGCCATCTCAGCCATGATGGTGTAGTGGTTAAATGCGCGGACTCTAATCTGGGAGAACCAGGTTTGATTCCCCACTCCTCCTCTTACACCTGCTGGATGATCTTGGGCAAGCCATGGTTCTAGCACAGCTGTTCTTGAAAAAGAGCAATTTCTGTCAGAGCTCTCCCAGCCCCACCTACCTCACCGGGTGTCTGTTCTGGGAAGGGGAAAGGAAAGGAGTTTGTAAGCCACTCTGAGACTCCAAGTGAAGGGCGGGGTATAAATCCAATCTCCTCTTCCTCCTCTTCCTCCTCTTCCTCCTCCTCCTCCTCTTCCTCCTCCTCCTCCTCCTCCTCCTCCTCCTCTTCTTCTTCTTCTTCTTCTTCTTCTTCTTCTTCTTCTTCTTCTCCATCTTCTTCTTCTCCGTCTCCGTCTCCGTCTCCTTCTTCTTCTTCTTCTTCTTCTTCTTCTTCTTCTTCTTCTTCTTCTTCTTCTTCTTCTTCTTCTTCTTCTTCTTCTTCTTCTTCTTCTTCTCTCTTCTTCCTCTTCTTCCTCTTCTTCCTCTTCGTCTCCTCCTCCTCCTCCTCCTCCTCCTCCTCCTCCTCCTCCTTCTTCTTCTTCTTCTTCTTCTTCTTCTTCTTCTTCTTCTTCTTCTTCTTCTTCTTCTTCTTCTTCTTCTTCTTCTTCACCTTTGCTTCCACGAATGGACCACCTGTTTTGGTTCAGGGCACGCCCTTACATGGAAGGGCCTGTAGTCATATGCAATGCGCACAGCTTCACTTTGTGATCTTTCCCAGCCTTCGGCGCATGGATACATGCTCTGAGAACAGAGGCCATACAAGCCCAGGCACAATTCCCCCCCCCCCAATTCTCTCGCTTTGTTCTTCCATCGGTACGTTTTTCCAGTTGGCAGCACATCATACATCTGCTGGCAATCCCCACCGCTCCCTTCACTTCCAATAACAGGCCTCTTCCAAAGGCTTCCCGTGTATCGCGCTAGCGAAGAGTAATGAGATCCACTGCGAGAGCGTGGCAGGCGCTCAAGGCTGAATGCGACTGGCCTTGCAAAGAGCTGCGCCATCTGGACCACAATTTCTGGGAGAAGAAGGCGCCGTTTTTAGCATCGCAGCATAGAAAGCAACGTGCAATTGCCTGGAGTTGGGGAAAGAAAATTAGAGAGCAGGGAGAGCTCATGGCAGCCGGCTGCCTGGCGTTGGCCATTTATAGATGCTCTGGAGATGCTTCTTAGCACAGCCTTCTCCTGGAGAAGGGAGTGGCAGAAGAAGTGCCGCAGGAAGGGATTTTTATTGTTCAGTCGCACAGTCAAGTCCGACTCTTCGCGACCCCATGGACCAGATTACGCCAGGCCCTCCTGTCTTCCGCTGTCTGCTGAAGTTTGCTCAATTCCATGTTCGTTGCATCGATGACACTGTCTAACCATCTCATCCTTTGCTGTCCCCTTCTTCTTTGACCTTCCATCTTTCCCAGCATCAGGGTCTTCTCCAGTGAATGCTCCCTTCTCATTGGGTGGCCAAGGTATTTGAGCAGGAAGGGATAGAGGAATATTATTGTTATTATTACTCACAATAGCAGTAGTAGAAGTATTTTGAAGTTTAACAACAACAACAATAATTTTATTTGCTTCATTTATAAGAACATAAGAAGAGCACTGCTGGATCACACAAAGTGGTCCATCCAGTCCAGCATCCCATCTCACACAGTGGCCAACCGGTTCCTCTGGAGGGCTAACAAGAGAGTATAGAGGCTGAGGCCCTCCCCTTATAAGAGCATCAGAAGAGGCCTGCTGGATCAGACCAATGGTCCATCCAGTCCATCATCCCGTCTCACACAGTGGCCAACCAGTTCCTCTGGAGGGCCAGCAACAGGGCAGAGAGGCTGAGGCCTTCCCCTGAGAAGAGCACAAGAAGAGCCATGCTGGATCAGACCAATGAAGGTCCATCTAGTCCAGCCTCCTGTCTCACACAGTGGCCAACTAGTTCTTCTGGAGGGCCACCAGCAGGGCAGAGAGGCCGAGGCCTTCCCCTGGCAAGAACATAAGAAGAGGCCTGCTGGATCAGACCAGTGGTCCATCCAGTCCAGCATCCTGTCTCATACAGTGGCCAACCAGTTCCTCTGGAGGACCAGCAACAGGGCATAGAGGCCAAGGCCTTCCCCTGATAAGAACCTAAGAAGAGCCCTGCTGGATCAGAGCAGTGGTCCATCCATTCCAGCACCCTGTCCCACACAGTGGCCGACCAGTTCCTCTGTGGGCATAGAGGCTGAGGCCTTCTCCTGATGCTGCCTATTGGCTCCAGGATTCAGAGGATTAGTGCCTCTGAATATGGAGGTTTCCCTCCGCTACCATGGGTAGTGGCCATGGGTAGACATCCTCCATGAATCCCTTTGAAAGGTCTATATTCCTGCGGCCATCGCTACATCCTCTGGCAGCGAATTCCACCCAGTTCTCTGTGTAAAGTAGTATTTCTTTTTGATTTACACCCCACCTTTCTCTCCAACGGGAACCAAAAGTGGCTTATGCTGTTCTCCTTTCCTCTATTTTATCCTCACAACAACCCTGTGAGATCGGTCGGGCTGAGACAAAACCAAGGCAGGCATTCTCACATGTTACAGTGAATGCCCACACGACCTGCATGTCCATGTGCGCAGCTGTTTGTAAGAAAGAGCTGCCATGTGTTTACTTTGCAAATGAAACCAGGGACCAGTTGCTGGATAATCATGGGGCTTCAATCTAATCTGGGAGAGCTGGGTTTGACTCCCCACACCTCCAAATGCAGCTGCTGGTGTGACCTTGGGTCAGTCACAAGTTCTCTCAGAGCTGCTCAAGCTATATTATATTATATTATATTATATTATATTATATTATATTATATTATATTATATTATATTATATTATATTATATTATATTATGGCCCCGGTCACACGGGCCAGAGAACGCGCGGGGGAGGCGTGGCATTTTGCCCCAGAGCTAAATAAGGCACGGTAGCCCGATCTCACAGGCCACCGGGTTTCCACGCGTCAGCTCTGCACCGCGATCACACCGCGCTGCTGCAGCGCGACAAAACAGCAGCACAGCAGACCATGCAAGTGCGAAGTGCGCATGCGCCGTTGGGGGGGGCAGGCCGCTGTTGGTGACTTATGTGTGCGCATGCGCTGTCCAGCGTTGGTGCGCATCCCAGGGAAACTTACAACATCCGGAAACCCCGGGGACATGGGCGGGCGTCGGAAGCCGCGGGATACCGGCGCTCCCACGATCAGATGCCAGCCTTTGCCCCGGGGTTTCCAGAAACTAGTACCTCGGACCTACTAGTTTTTTATCCTGCGTTTTCGGAGGGAAGCCACGGGTTGGCCACGGGAGCCCTACGCCTCCCAGATGTGCTCGTATGAATGCGCACGGAAAGTCCGCAGGGCTCCCGTGACTTCAGCGGGGCAAATGCTCCGTGTGGACGGGGCCTATATTATATTATATTATATCCTAGCTATTTAGTGAGACATCCAATGGCAGACCATGCACGTACTTGCCACCAGAGCAAGGCATTAAAATGCATAATTAGTTGGGTTTGGGTTTCTCCAATTGGGTAACCAATAGATCAGAAGATGTCCCCGGGTGGAGGCTCCGAAAGTTTATTGCTCTTTCTTCTAATGCTTGCCTGGGGCTAGCACATGCGGTTTAGACTTCAGAGAGTCAAGATGTAGGTCAGTACAGTCAGAGAGGGTGTTAATCCTTTGTTTCATTTGCAGTATTTCCCAGTGACCCTTCCCTCATTTGTAAAGGAAGCTTTCTTGTCTAAGAGCTAACATAAGTGCTCTGCTGCATTTATTAGCTCTGCTTTTTACACAGAAATTCCCTAACAGAACATCTCTTGGCTTGAAAGCCCCATGAGATTACCTTAAGTTAGCATTAACTTGACGGCAAAGAGAGAAAGAGAGAAATAAAGAAAGGAAGGAAGGAAGGAAGGAAAGAAGGAAAGAAGGAAAGAAGGAAAGAAGGAAAGAAAAAAAGGGAAGAGGAAAGATTGGATTTATACCCTGCCCTTCACTACCTGACGGAGTATCACAGCTGCTTACAAACCCCCTTCCCTTCCCCTCCCCACAACAGACACCCTGTGAGGTAGGTGCGGCTGAGAGAGCTCTGACACAAATGGCTCTTTTTCAAGGACAGCTCTTATCAAAACTATGGCTTGCTCAAGGTCATCCAGCAGCTGCAAATGGAGGAGTGGGGAATCAAAACCCAGTTCTCCCAGATTAGAGAACACACACTTAACCGCTACAAGGAAGGAAGGAAGGAAGGAAGGAAGGAAGGAAGGAAGGAAGGAAGGAAGGAAGGAAGGAAGGAAGGAAGGAAGGAAGGAAGGAAGGAAGGAAGGAAGGAAGGCAGGCCTTTGGAGCTTTTGAAGTAGAGGCTAGATGGCCACTTATGAGCAATGCTGATTCTGTGTGAACTGAGGCAGATCATGAGAGGGAGGGCAGGATGGGTTGCATCAGTGCTTAGTTCTCGTGGCCCTTTCTTACATGCCCAGGGAAATGCTGATTGCCACTTTGGGGTCAGGAAGCAATTATTCTCCAGGCCAGTTTGTCTGGGGATGGTGTGGAGCTGTTTCCTGTTGCCCCAGAAGGTTGGACCAGAGCCAGCGGGTTGAAATTAAAGCAATACATAGGACAGCCCTTCAAGAACTTGAAGATGGCGATCATATCGCCTCTCAGTCGTCTCCTCTCCAGGCTAAACAGACCCAGCTCCTTCAACCTTTCCTCATAGGACTTGGTCTCCAGACCCCTCACCTTCTTCGTTGCCCTCCGTATTTCTACTTTTTGATTAGTTTAATTAGAAAACCACTAGCACTCTGAATCATCAGAGGGAGCAATCAGAGTCTCAACTCAAAAGTTGTTTTGCAACAGGAACTCCTTCTGAAGACATCTCCTGTTCCTTTGCCCATTCCTGGGAACGCTATTCCCACCAAATGGTTTTACTTCCAACTAATCCCATCAGAGGAGCTGCAAGTGGCTCAAGTGGTTAAGACGCTGAACTGCAGGCTGTGGAAGGTCAGTAGTTCAGCAGTTCGAGACCCGAGTGGCCGCATGATGGAGTGAGCTCCAGTCTCTAGTTCCAGCTTCTGCCAACCTAGCAGTTCGAAAGCAAGAAATTGCAAGTAGATAAATAGGTACCATTTTGGTGGGAAGGTAACAGCATTCCGTGCACCTTGGTGTCTAGTCATGCCGGCCACATGACCGCGGAAACGTCTTTGGACAGCGCTGGCTCTTCGGCTTGGAAACGGAGATGAGCACCGCAACCCTAGAGTCGGATTTGACTGGCTTTTGAGCAAGGGAACCTTTACCTTTACCTTAATCCCATCAGAATACTGTTCTAGGAAGGCAGTCTCATCAGCATGCAGTTTAAAGAGGAACTTTGGAAAGCCATTGGTAGGTTTGCATAGCCTAAGGGGTCTCTGGAGACAAGCAGAAATAGTTGAGCTGCCCGTTTCATCGAGGTGGGCAGGTGAACAGTGCGAAGTTCCAGGCAAAGACGAGTGAAGTCCGAAGCGCCGCTAATTCAAAGGGCTTCGGAGCTTGTGCTGCAAAGACTTGTGGGCTATGCGGATTAGGGTTGCGTGTCCAAGGACATGAACCCAAAATAATAAAAACAGCCAAAAAGAAAAGTTTGTACTGCCATAGCTATAGTGTGTACATTCAGTCCAAAATGCCTGGCATATGAACTCCTGGGGTGCTATAAAAGAAGGGTAATCATTTCCAAACAACCCCTCAAGCAAAGAGAGAGGGTCTCCCTGCTTGTATCTATGCCCTGTTGTTGGCTCTCCAGAGGAACTTGTTGGCCACTGTGTGTGACAGGGTGCTGCACACTACTGGTCTGCACTACTACTGGTCTGATCCAGCAGGGCTCTTCTGATGTTCTTCTCAGTGGAAGGCCTCAGCCACTGTGCCGTGTTGTTGGCCCTCCAGAGGAACTTGTTGGCCACTGTGTGAGACAGGATGCTGGACTAGATGGACCCTCACTGGTCTGATCCAGCAGGGCTCTTCTGACGTTCTTCTCAGGGGAAGGCCTTGGACACTGTGCCCTGTTGTTGGCCCGTCCAGAAGAATGGGTTGGCCACTGTGTGCAACAGGATGCTGGACTAGATGGACCCTCACTGGTCTGATCCAGCAGGGTTCTTCTGACATTCGTCTCAGGGGAAGGACTCCACCTCTCTGCCCTGTTGTTGACCCTCCAGAGGAACTGGTGAGACAGGATGCAGGACTAGATGGACTACTGGTCTGATCCAGCAGGGCTCTTCTGCTGTTCTGATCTGGGTAAGGCCTCGGCCTCTCTGCCCTGTTGCTGGCCCTCCAGAGGAACTGGCTGGCTACTGCGTGAGACAGGATGCTGAACTGGATGGAGCACTGGTTTGATCCAGCAGGGCTCTTCTGACATTCTTTTCAGGGGAAGGCCCCGGCCTCTATGCCCTGTTGTTGGCCTTCCAGAGGAACTGGTGAGACAGGATGCAGGACTAGATGGACTACTGGTCTGATCCAGCAGCACTCTTCTGCTATTCTGATCTGGATAAGGCCTCGGCCTCTCTGCCCTGTTGTTGGCCCTCCAGAGGAACTGGCTGGCTACTGTGTGAGACAGGATGAGGAACTAGTGGTCTGATCCAGCAGGGCTCCTTTTGCCTTCTTCTCTTTTGTGTTTATTTTATGGTCACCGTAAACACCCCTCCAGATCTCTACACATTTTGCCTGTTGTGTTCAATTTACATTTCGCTTTCGGCCGGAGTCCGTGCCAAGAGGCCTCCGAGTGGAGCTGTCCCTGGTGCTGACAGTCATGATTCGACGCAGCCTGGTTTTGCCTGGAGGGGGAAACCTATCAGCACCGACCAGTAATATTTCCCCAGCATTGGCAATGTACAACCGAATGACAATTTCTGCCTGTTCTGGAAGAGAGCTACACTTCCCCCTGGGGGGACTCTTTGGGATGATTAGTGCCTCGTTCTCCCAGAAGTTTCTATTGACACATGCGTGTCCTTCTGCCACCTCCACCTCCTCCGTCTCTTCAGAAAGGAGAGCCTTGTCAGAATTTATTAACTCCCTACAACTCTCGATTTTATATAGAGGTAGCCACTCTCGGGCCTGCCTGTCACGGCTGAGTGAAACAGAAATATAAAACGTGTATCGTGGGTATTACAGCACTGAGGAAAAGTTGCAAAACTCAACCGTCGTAGAAGTTGGGGGGGGGGGAATTGTGTACTTTCCCCCGTGTTGACCCTACCCACGGGTTCCTAAGTAGACTACATTTCAGTTGCCACATGCCAGAAAAATCTGTTTTTATGCCTGTGAGTAGCCTGTGTTATTGCACTTATTAAGAACAGAAGAAGAAGAGGAAGAGGAAGAGGAAGAAGGAGGAGGAGGAGGAGAAGGAGAAGGAGAAGGAGAAGGAGAAGGAGAAGGAGAAGAAGATGAAGATGAAGATGAAGATGAAGGAGAAGGAGGAGGAGGAGGAGGAGAAGGAGAAGGAGAAGGAGAAGGAGAAGAAGGAGGAGGAGGAGGAGGAGGAGGAGGAGGAGGAGGAGGAGGAGGAGGAGGAGGAGGAGGAGGAGGAGGAGAAGAAGAAGAAGAAGAAGCAGCAGCAGCAGCAGCAGCAGCAGCCACTAAAAACATCAACCACACCAACAATGCTAACTGAACTGTTAAGGCCCTTATACTGACATCAATAGCCAGCTATGCCGGAGGTTGACGGGGGCCATTTTCGGGCCTATTCCATCATGGCCTCCAGGACACCATCGTTACCAGCACTTTATTTTATTTTGTATTATGAATTGGTATGTGTTGTATTTATGATGCTGCATTGTATAAGTAGTAATGCATGGCTGCGAGAGTTGGACTATAAGGAAGGCTGAACGCCGAAGAATAGATTCTTTTGAACTATGGTGCTGGAGAAGACTCTTGAGCGTCCCTTGGACTGCAAGGAGATCAAATCAGTCAATCCTACAAGAAATCAACCCTGACTGTTTCCTGGAAGGCCAGATCCTGAAGCTGAAATACTTTGGCCACCAAATGAAAAGGGAGCACTCACTGGAGAAGACCCGGATGCTGGGAAAGATTGAAGGTCAAAGAAGAAGGGGACGGCAAAGGATGAGATGGTTAGAAAGTGTCATCAAGGCAACAAACATGAAATTGAGCAAACTTCAGCGGACAGCAGAAGACAGGAGGGCCTGGCGTGATCTGATCCATGGGGTCGCAAAGGGTCGGACTCGACTGTGTGACTGAACAACAACAACAAATTGTATAAGCACCTGTGCTTTAATATATTTTTAAACATTTTTGTAAGCCACTCTGAGCCTGCCTTTGGCGGGGAGGGCAGGATAAAAATTGAATGAATAAATACATAAATAAGAAGAGGAGGAGGAGGAAGAGGAGGAAGAAGAAGAGGAGGAGGAGGAAGAGGAGGAAGAGGAGGAAGAGGAGATTGGATTTATACTTCGCCCTTCACTTGGAGTCTCAGAGCAGTTTACAATCTCCTTTCCCTTCCCCTCCCTACAACAGACACCCTGTGAGGCAGCTGGGGCTGAGAGAGCTCTTTCGAGTACTGCTCCTGAGAGAACAGCTCTGAAAGAACTTGTGACTGACCCAAGGTCACACCAGCAGCTGCATGTGGCAGAGCGGGGAATCAAAAAACCCAGTTCTCCCAGATTAGAGTCTGCACTCCTAACCACTAAACCAAACTGGCTCTCAGTTGGCTTGGCTTAGCCAAGATAGAAGCTTTCCTTTGGACCAAGGGGCCTTTGTCTGACCAAAGAGCATAGCGTGTTTGGGGAGAAAGGTGGGGTGTAAGTGAAATAATTAAGGTAAGGTAAAGGTAAAGGTTTTCCTTGCCCGAAAGCCAGTTGGATCTGACTCTAGGGTTGCGGTGCTCATCTCCGTTTCCAAGCTGAAGAGCCAGCGCTGTCCGAAGACATTCCCATGGTCATGTGGCCGGCATGACTAGATGCTGCGGCACACAGAATGCTGTTACCTTCCTACTGAAATAGAGCCAGTTTGGTGTAGTGGTTAAGTGCGTGGACTTTAATCTGGGAGAACCGGGTTTGATTCCCCATTCCTCCACTTGCACCTGGCTGGATGACCTTGGGCAAGCCATAGATCTGATAAGAGCTGTTCTTGAAAAAGAGCAGTTTCTGTCAGAGCTCTCTCAGCCCCGCCTACCTCCCAGGGTGTCTGTTGTGGGGAGGGGAAGGGAAAGGAGTTTGTAAGCCGCTCTGAGACTCCTTTGGGTAGTGAAGGGCAGGGTATAAACCCAATCTCTTCTTCTCTTCTTCTTCTCCTTGCATTTTCTTGCTTTCGAACTGCTAGGTTGGCAGGAGCCGGGGCCAGATAAATACATGTGCTGGGCTGCCACTTTTCATCCTCCGTCTGTCGCCAAACGGGCAGCCTTCGTTTGCCAAAGGGCAGGATCCATAAGTGGTTCCCTCCTTCTTGCCTAATGTTTTTGACTCCTGGCTTGAGTGACGCGGGGTGAGGCTGATGTGGGGGGAAGACGGCTGCCAGCTTGGGCCGCCTGTCATTTATTCACGGCCCCTGTAATTGGGAAACGCCGTCCCAGATTGGGAGGCAGCTTGCAGGCTTTTCTTCCGAGAAGAAAGCCGACTGCTTCTTTGACAGGCGGGAGAGCATGAGGCTTCTCCCCGGTTCCAGAAAGGTAATGAATAATTTCACAGCCAGTAAGCCGCATTTGAATCTGGATTTTGCACACGAGAGGCACAGCTGCGCAGGCAGAAGAATCCCGGTGGCGATGGATTGGAAGTCGCTTAGTCAGAGAGCGAAGCTCAGAGTTTGCTCTTTCCAGAGGAGTGGAAAAATACTGTTTCTCTAGCAATCCACTGGCGGTGGGCTAGAGTTTTGGCATTTGAGTCTGGGGCCTCTATGCTTATTTCTCATTTTATTTGTGTTTGAGGAAGGGCTGTGCTTCGCTGGGTTTGTATAAAAATGTGTGATGAAGAAGAAGAAGAAGAGAAGAAGAAGAGATCAGATTTATACCCTGCCCGTCACTACCCAAAGGTGTCTCAGAGTGGCTTACAATCTCCTTTCCCTTCCCCTCCCCAAAACAGACAGAGCTCTCTCAGCCCCACCTACCTCACAAGGTATCTATTGTGGGGAGGGAAAGGGAAAGGCGTTTGTAAGCCGTTCTGAGACTCTGAGTGAAGGGCAGGGTATAAATCCAATCTCCTCCTCCTCCTCCTTCAGAAATCCAGGTTATGTGGCCCCTGCTGCGCTAAGCAAAGCTAAAATGATTTGGCTACTTTTGCTCCTGACTGCCAGTCACTCTCCAGACAGCAGCCCTCTGGGAGATTTCCCTGTATGTTTGATGGTCAGTCTACTCCTCTTCTGAATACCGGTGCTGGAAGTAACAACAGGAGGAGGGAGGCTTCAGCCTCTTATGTATAGGCCTTCTGTAGATGTTTCGGTGGCCACTGTGAGAAAGATGGTGGACTAGATAGACCCAATACCTTCTGGCTGAGTTCAGACTGGCAGTTTGAAGCGGGAGCGAGTCGTGGCAAAAAAAGCCCCGGAACAAACTGTTCTGGGTTTTCCCGGTCACACTGCGTGGACTGATGCGGGAGCATGCCAGGACGAGGCACGAGGGAGCATTCAGACTGCTGGCTTGGAGGTGTGGCTGTAAACAGCTTTTTCCTGGTAATTCGGCTATGTGTGCATGTGCGCATATGCACTCATATGCATAAGCACATCAGGGCAGTTTGGGGAGGATCCCGTTGCACTGGCACCACATTGGGCAATAGAGTGGAGCACATCCGATCATACCGCTGTTGCCTCTCCGGGTCAATCAGGTGCACCTTATTTGTTACCACGGGTTGTTCCTGGCTTTTCAGGTTAATGTTCACACTTCCCAGAAGCGGAATGAGGCAGGATAAACGCGGTCTCTGGGATTTGCTACCACTTCCCTCCCAGCGGTGGCGCCGGCTCTCCCGAGCGCCTTGCAGCTGCGAGGTGCCCAGGAAAGCCAGGGCTGCCGGCGCTGGGCAGGAAGGGGGCTTTTCACGGGGGGGGCGGGGGGCATTTTGGCACCCCTGCAGGGCCGGCGCCCTAGGCGAGCACCCAGGAAAGATAGCCCCAGAGGAAACTAATTTATTCAGCAGCCAAATCGCTCGCTCAGCACTTTACTGCCAGTAGCTCACAATGCAGAACTTTTGCTCACAAGTTTCCACAGCTTAGAGAGGGAACGTTGCTCCGGAGCCATCCTTCCTGAGCAAAGAAAAAAAATGTCTGAGCCAGAGGCTAGAAAACTGCGTGCTAGCTCACACTACCGCAGCTTAGAGGGAACGCTGCCACTGAGTCCTCTTCTGTCTTTACTCCCACCCTTCCCAGGCTCCCCTTTCCAATCCCCAGGAATTTCTCCACCCAGAGTTGGCAACCCTGGAATTTAGGCTCGCCAACCAAATCTCCCGAAAAATCTCCCCGCAGAAGGCACGATGACATTGTTTTCTCCGACAGTCACAACAGCAAAATAAAACTGCTTCCTTTCCCCTCCTTTCTCTCAACCGTCTGGCAGCTTTGGGATAAACAACAATGAAGCCGCGTGTCATAAATAATCCACGTCTCCCCTTCGAGGGAGCGCAACAGAAGATGACGATTCCGAGCTGTCCTTTTCTTGTTTCGAGTCTCACGGCTTTTCTTTCTGGCGGCGGCTTGGCGAACGGGTTGTGGAAGAGGCCGGATCTCTCCATCCCCGGGATGGATGCAGGAGACGGCGACATCTTCCCTAGCGCATGGCATGAAACAGACCCACGACCAGGGCTATTTTGGGGCGGGAACACACAGGAACGGAGTTCCGGCTGGCTCCCAAGTTGGCCACACCCAGCAGGAACTCATTAGCATAACAGGCCACACCCAACAGCAGAAACTCCTTAGGATTGGCTACATTAGAAGGTGTGTGGCCTAACATGCAAAGGAGTTCCTGCTACCAAAAAGAAAGCCCTGGGGTTTTGACAACAAACAAGGTAAACAGAATAAGAAGCAAAAGGTGGGTGTGGCTGGATGACCGCACTTCTGGTAACAAGGGGTGTTTGGCCTAATATGCTAATGTGCTATGGTGTCAGGGGTGTGGCCTAATATGCTGATATTTTCTGCTGTTGGGTGTGGCCTAATATGCTAATGGGTTCCTGATGGAGTTTTTCTACAAAAATAGCCCTGCCCACAACCAATGCTCCCTCTAAGCTGTGGAGTCTTGTGGGCAAAAATGCTGCTTTGTGAGCTCCTGGCATTAACGTTGTGAGCGAGCCATTTGCCTACTGCATGAATTAGTTTGCTCTGGAGCCCTCCTTCCTGAGCTGAGACAAAAATGGGTAAAGTAAAGGTAAAGGTAAAGGTTCCCTTGCTCGAAAGCCAGTCGAATCCGACTCTAGGGTTGCGGTGCTCATCTCCGTTTCAAAGCCGAAGAGCCAGCGCTGTCCGAAGACATTTCCGTGTTCATGTGGCCAGCATGACTAAACACCAAGGTGCACGGAACGCTGTTACCTTCCCAGCAGAGTGGTACCTATTTATCTACTTGCAATTTCTTGCTTTCGAACTGCTAGGTTGGCAGGAGCTGGAACTAGAGACGGGCGCTCACTCCGTCGTGCGGCACTCTCGGGTCTTGAACTGCTGAACTACTGACCTTCCACAGCCTGCAGTTCAGCATCTTAACCACTTGAGCCACCGCAGTTCTGGATGGGTAAGCCGGAGGCTAAAAAACTGTGAGCTAGCTCACACTCACTCAGCTTAGAGGGAACACTGCCCGCGACATCGATTGAATGGCCGCTAAATGTTTCGAGCAGTGGTCCCTCTAAGCTGAGTGAGTGTGAGCCAGCTCACAGTTTTTTAGCCTCCGGCTCACAGATTTTTGTCTCCGCTCAGGAAGGGAGGGCTCCAGAGCAAACTAATTTATGCGGTAGCCAAATCGCTCGCTCACAACTTTAATGCCAGTCGCTCACAAGGTAGAATTTTTGCTCACCAGACTCCACGGCTTAGAGGGAACGTTGGTTTTGAGCGCAAAGGAAGGAAAATTGCCCCGATGATATGCAAACAATCGTTTTCTCTGGGGTTCGTACGATAATGTGACACTTGAACATGTGTCTGCTCTGCAAGAAACAGAGGGGGAGAGAGAAAGAGAGAGAGAGAGAGAGAGAGAGAGAGAGAGAGAGAGAAACACTCCACACTCGTACATTGTCTTGTTTTAATGAGCGTAATCTAATGAAGTTTCCGTAAAATATTTTAATGTCATTATGACACTGAGAAATGATAAATGGGTGTAGTGGGAGTATGTGCCATGAGGCAAAGATTATTTTTTTTATTATTGAATTCTCTGCTGCCTATTAACTTTCCGTGTCTCATACATAATCATGAGGCTTCGGATAGATTCCTGGTTGGATAATTCATCTATTACCATCTCGCACCGTTGGAGACTAGATGGACTTTGTGGTCTTTGCAAATCCAGAGGTTACAGCTGGTGCAAAATGCCGTGGCCAGGCTGTTAATGGGTCGCCCAATGCAGGAGCTCATCCAGCCTGTGCTGAAAGCATTGCACTGGCTACCAATAGCATACCAGGTTTGCTTCAAAGTGCTGGTCCTTCCCTTTAAAGCCCTTCATGGTCAGGGACCCACATACCTGAGGGACCACCTTTCCCCAAATGTTCCCCAGAGAGCACTGAAACGAGGGTCCCAACATCGACTCACTCTTCCTGTGCCGGCTGCTCAAGATTAGATCTGTGGGCTGACCACTACGACGAAAGGAGCCACCATCATTTAATAATTTATTAATGCTACAAAATGCTAGCACTTTAAAATGTTTTAAATGTCAAAATGTCTTATCTGTTTTTAGGATGCTTCGAATTTATGTGTGCGGTGGCTCAAGTGGTTAAGACGCTGAGTTGCAGGCTGGAAGGTCGGTAGTTCGGCAGTTCGAGACCCGAGTGCGGCGGGACGGAGTGAGCTCCCGTCTCTGGCCCCAGCTCCTGCCAACCTAGTTGTTCGGAAACAAGACATTGCAAGTAGATAAATAGGTACCGCTTTGAATGGAAGGTAACAGCGTTCCATGCGCCTTGGCATTTAGTCATGCTGGCCACATGACCACAGAAACGTCTTCGGACAGTGCTGGCTCTTCAGCTTGGAACCGGAGATGAGCACCGCAACCCTAGAGTCGGATTTGACTGGCTTTCAAGCAAGGGAACCCTCGGCTGGGAGGGTGTGGTATAAGTCTAAATAAATAAATAATAAATTCCCCCAAACTCCTACTTTCTGTCTCCTTTCTAAGGGAAAGTAGAGGACAGTGACCACTTGGGAAGAATTGGGGATGCCGCCAATTCTATACGTTCGACAGTCCAACTTATCACAGCCAAAGGTGTCGTTCATACGAGACCTGGCCTCTGGCCTGTTCAGTTCGTGCTCCACAGCTGTGAATGCCTGATGAACTGTTTTGCCTTCAGCATTTTAGCAACTGTCCATGCTCAGTGATGCTGTGGTTCAAGCCAATCGACGGTCATGGATGAAGGCCTGCTTGGATGAACAGGAGGGAAGGCAGCATGAATTGACCTGATCTCATTAGATGTCAGAAGCTAAGCTGGATCGGTACTTGGACGAGAGGCCACCAAGGAAGGCTCTGCAGAGGATGGCAATGGCAAGACAGCTGCGCTTCCCACTTTCCTTGAAAGTCTCTTGCTGGGGTCACTATAAGTCTTGGATGGGGGACCACCAAGGAAGACTCTGCAGAGGAAGGCAGTGGCAAACCACCTCTGCTTCTCACTTGCCTCAAAAGCCCCTTGGTGGGATCACCATAACTCTTGGATGGGAGACCACCAAAGAAGACTCTGCAGAGGAAGGCCATGGCCAAACCCCCTCTGCTTCTCACTTGCCTTGAAAGCCCCTTGGTGGGATCACCATAAGTCTTGGTTGGGAGACCACCAAGGAATACTCTGCGGAGGAAGGCCATGGCCAACCAGCTCTGCTTCCCACTTGCCTTGAAAGCCCCTTGCTGGGGGAAGCTAAGCAGGGTAAGTATTTGGATGGGAGACCACCAAGAAAGACTCTACAAATGAAGGCCATGGCAAACCACCTCTGCTTCTCACTTGCCTTGAAAGTCCCTTCCTGGGGTCACCATGAGACTTGGATGGGAGACCACCAAGGAAGACTCTGCAGAGGAAGGCAGTAGCAAACCGCCTACACTTCCCACTTGCCTTGAAATATTCTTACTGAGGTCACCATAAGTCTTGGGTGGAAGACCACCAAGGAAGACTCTGCAGAGGAAGGCAATGGCCAACCAGCTCTGCTTCCCACTTGCCTTGAAAGCCCCTTGCTGGGGGAAGCTAAGCAGGGTAAGTATTTGAATGGGAGACCACCAAGAAAGACTCTACACAGGAAGGTCATGGCAAACCACCTCTGCTTCTCACTTGGCTTGAAATATTCTTACTGAGGTCACCATAAGTCTTGGGTGGAAGACCACCAAAAAACACTCTGCACAGGAAGCCCCCCCCCAGAAAACAATTTGCTCCACAAATCACAAAATCCTGGCTATGGGCCTGGTTCGTGCTATTCTGCAGGCACACGAGGGGTGGAGCTTTGGGGGGAAACTTCCATTCCTTCCTTCAGAGGGAATTCCTTCCTTCAGAGGTCAGAGGGAACAAAGAAACGAGGTGGAGCAGGTCAGAACTAGGAAGATGAGTTAAGACTGGTTTTTCCATCCCCTTTCCATGTAATCCTTTCCCTAATTTTGATTGCATGGGATAGAGCAAGTAGAGAAAGAGGTACTTCCCCCCCTTTCTCACCATAGAAGAACTCATGGGCAATCCATGAAATTGCTGAGCAGTCAAGTTAGAATGGATAAAGGGAAGTCCTTCTTCACCCAAAGAGTGATTAACACATGGAATTCACTGCCACAGGAGGTGGTGGCAGCTACAGGCATAGAGAGCTTCAAGAGGGAATTAGCTAAACATATGGAGCAGAAGTCCATCAGTAGCTATTAGCCGCAAGGTACAGATAGGGACTCTTGGTCTGGAGCAAGTGATGCTCTGTATTCTTGGTGCTTGGGAGGGGGCAACAGTGGGAGAGCTTCTAGTGTCCTGTCCTGGCCCCAAATGCTGGACTTCCTGATGGCACCTGGTATTGTTGGCCACTGTGTGACATGGAGTGTTGGACTGGATGGGCCATTGGCCTGATCCAACATTGGCTTCTCTTGTGTTCTTATGTCTGGGGCAAGTGATGCTCTGTATACTTGGTGCTTGGGGGGGCAACAGCAGGAGGACTTCTGGAGTCCTGGCCCCACTGGTGGACTTCCTGATGGCACGTGGTATTTTGGGGCACTGTGTGACACAGAGTGTTGGACTGGATGGGCCATTGGCCTGACCCAACATTGGGTTCTCTTGTGTCCTTATGTCTGGGGCGAGGGATGCTCTGTATTCTTGGTGCTTGGGGGGGGGTAACAGTGGGAGGGGCTTCTAGTGTCCTGGCCCCACTGCTGGACCTTCTGATGGCCCCTGGTATTTTTGGCCATGGTGCGACACAGTGTGTTGGACTGGATGGGCCGTTGGCCTGACCTAACATTGGCTTCTCTTGTGTTCTTATGAAGTAAAGTTTTTCTTCGAAGGTTAACACACGCATCCCTGTGCCGCATTATTCCGCTGCGCTTCATTTCCTCTGCTAGATATCCAACAGGTCCCCATTGGGAAGGAAGACGGGGTGTTCCAAATGAATGTTTCAGTTCACTGGGTGCAGTGAGACATACCAATTCCCTGAGCTTCTTGTGGCTGAGCCACAAGATGTCTTCACTCCGAACAGCATACATCTTATTTTTTTTTTTTTAAAAAAAACAACCCTCCCTTATCTGCTGCTGTTTTGTTTCTGGCAATAATCTCCAAGTGATTTGTTCATATCTAGTAACTTTATTGTTATGTCGTTATCCAGAGTGCAGAGGAAAGGCTGAAGAGGCTAGAACTTTTCAGTCTAGAAAAGAGACGAGTAAGGGGTGGGCAGGATAGAGGCTTATAAAATTAGGCATGGGGTGGAGAGAGTTGAAGAAGAGGAAATTTTTCTCCCTTTCCCGAAATCCTAGGACTCGAGGGCATCCCCGTGAAGCTGATGGGCAGGAGTTTCAGGATGGACAAAAGGAAAGACTACTTTACAGAGAGGGTGATTAAAATGTGGGGTTTGCTGCCGGAGGATGTAGTGAGGGCCACGGGAGTGAGCGGCATTAAAAGGGGATTAGATAGGTTCATGGAGGATAAGTCTATCAACGTCTAGTAGCCATGGTGACTGAGGGGAACCTGCACATTCAGAGACATTAACCTCTGAACCCCAGAGCCAGGAGACAATGTCAGGGGAAGGCCTTGGCCTCTGTGCCCTACTGTTGGTCATCCAGAGGAATTGGTTGGCCACTGTGTGAGACAGGAGGCTGGGCTGGATGGACCCCTGGTCTGATCCAGCAGGGCTTTTCTTGTGTTCTTATCAGGGGAAGGCCTTGGTCTCTATGCCCTGTTGTTGCCACTCCAGAGGAACTGGCTGGCCACTCTGTGAGACAGGGTGCTGGACTAGATGGACCACTGGTCTGATCCAGCAGGGCTCCTCTGATGTTCTTATCAGGGGAAGGTCTTGGCCTCTGTGCCCTATTGTTGGCCCTCCAGAGGAACTGGCTGGCCACTGTGTGAGATAGGGTGCTGGACTAGATGGACCACTAGGGTGCTGGACTAGATGGTCTGATCCAGCAGGGCTCTTCTGATGTTCTTATCAAGGGAAGGTCTTGGTCTCTGTGCCCTGCTGTTGGTCATCCAAAGGTACTGGTTGGCCACTGTGTAAGAACGGATGCTGGACTAGATGGACCACTGATCTGATCCAGCAGGGCTCTTCTTGTGTTCTTATTAGGGGAAGGCCTCAGTCTCTCTGCCCTGTTGTTGGTCATCCAGAGGAACTGGCTGGCCACCGTGTGAGACAGGATGTTGGACTAGATGGACCCTCACTGGTCTGACCCAGCAGGGCTCTTCTTGTGTTCTCATTAAGGGAAGGCCTCGGCCTCTGTGCCCTGCTGTTGGCCCTCCAGAGGAACTGGCTGGCCACTGTGTGAGACAGTGTACTGGACTAGATGGACCACTGGTCTGATCCAGCAGGACTCTTCTTTTGTCCTTATGTTCAGAGTCCAGTTTTTGTTAACGTGAAGGTTAGAGATTCCATGCTCCTTCCCACCAGCAGAATGCAGCTGAGAAGCAAGCATGGCCGTCTTAGCAAATTTTGATGTGATAGCTGTGTAGTGGTGTTATGATGAGGGGAACAGCTTTTTCTGATATTTGAGATAAAGCCATTGACTTATCTTATTTACACCATCTTTTGCCTTTAAAAAGAGGGATTTCCCTTCCATTTCTCTTGGAAGACAAGTCAATGCACTCTTTTGGAATTTCAGCCCTTGCAGCTTTTTTATAAGTGAAGGGACACTAAGTGAAGGGCAGGGTCTAAATTCAATCTCCTCCTCCTCCTCCCCACTTTATTTACCCATGCATGCATGAGTCAACCACGCCCCCTTCTGCAGAATATGAATTGCAGCACACCCCTGGTCACCAAGACCAAGTTCATTCTTGCCGTTATCATGTACGGGTGCGGAAGCTGGACAGTGACGAAAGCTGCCTGGAAGAAAGCCAATCCCTTCAAAACCGTGGTGCTGGAGGAGAGTTTTACGAACACCGTGGACCGCCAAAAAGACGAATCAACAGGTTCATCAGCAGCAGCAGCTACCTTTATTGGCATTACAACAAAACATACATCATCAAGGGATAAAAGTGCAACCTTC
Source organism: Gekko gecko (assembly GCA_029375565.1). Taxonomy (NCBI): domain Eukaryota; kingdom Metazoa; phylum Chordata; class Lepidosauria; order Squamata; family Gekkonidae; genus Gekko; species Gekko gecko. Next base: position 99,138,626 of record JAPDNY010000011.1, read on the forward strand.
ATTGTTGGAGTTGAAACATTCCCCTCCTCTTAATGGCACAGCATAGAAATTTAGCCACTATAAAGTGCTGGGTTCGAGATGCGTTGTAGTGAAATCAGCTCCTAAGGTTTATTTGGAAGCACCGACTAAAGACAAAATAGCCGGTCTGAAGACCAGCTTAAATCCCCCAACAAAACCACACCCCATTCCCAGTGATAGGTCTACTATTATTCACCCAAATCCCATTGGTCCTTTCCTGAATCCGAGCCGTCCTGTTGGTCCATCGTAGGATCCGTGCTCGGCATTGTTCTCCGATGCGAAGCTACACCCGTTCGCATGGCCACGTGTAAACCCCAACCGTGTACGTGATCCGTGTTAGTATACAACAGCCACCAAGTCAGTGATCTCAGAGTTATGGGAAGACAGTAGAAAAATCATCTTGCAAACATCAGATTGACCCTTGTGAATTTGTAGCTGATATATGGCACGGATATCACAGTAAAATACACAGTGCAGGAGAACATGTTCAGTACTTTCTATCTCCCCCAGACTGCAAGAACAAAGCATAGAGGAGTATGGAATTTTTTTTTAAAACCTCCCATACAGTACAGCAGAAGGAAGAACATTAAAACATAAGACCATAAGACAAGCCAATGCTGGACCAGGCCAATGGCCCATCCAGTCCAACATTCTGCACACAGTGGCCAAAAATACCAGGTGCCATCAGGAGGACCACCAGTGGGGCCAGGACACTGGAAGCTTTCCCACTGTTGCTCACCCAAGCACCAAGAATACAGAGCATCCCTTGCCCCAGACTGAGAGTCCCTATTTATACCTTGTGGATGATATCCACTGATGGACCTCTGCTCCATATCTATATATCTAATTCCCAAGCGGCCCCCTGTGTGCGGATATCTAAATCCGCACATTGGGGGCACTTGGGATGCAGGGAGATTTTCCTGCACACGTGGGGCAGTCCCCAGGTGTGCAGAAAAATCTAAAAAGTTGGAAAAAGTATACAGGGATATTTGAATCCCCAAAAAAGTAATCCCCCAAAAGTATACGGGGATATTTAAATCCCCATTCTGCAAACTGCCTCTCCGCTGCCACCACCACTAGGGACTGGAGGGAGGGAGGAGGCTTGGGGGGGCAGTCAGCCTCGGTGCTGCCGCTGTGGAGGGAGGAAGGAAGGGGGAAGCTTGGTGGGTTGACCGGCCTCGCCTCTGCTGCTGCTGCTGGGGAGGGAGGAAGGGGAGGCTTGGCGGGCCCTACTGCTGCTGCTGCTGCTCCTGCTCGGGAGGGAGGGAGGGGGGGAAGCTTGGTGGGCTGGTCGGCCTTGCCGCCACCACCCCCGCTGCTGCTGGGAAGGGGGAAGCTTGGCGGGCCAAATGGCCTTGCCGCTGGGGAGGGGGAAACTTGGCAGTCAGCCGTCCTCGCTGCTGCCGCCGCTGTTGCTGGGGGGGGAGGGGAGGGAGGGGGAAGCTTGGCAGGCCAAAATACTCCCCCCCCACTAGTATCGTGGGTCCTGCCTCTTGTGTTTATCTAATTCCCTCTTGAAGTTGTCCATGCTTGTAGCTGCTGCCACCTCCTATGGCAGTGAATTCCACGATGTGCTAACATGAATACCCTCCGATGCTCAGGGATAGTCAAGCTAGAGAAGTACTCAGCCAAAACACCATTAGTAGACATCCCCCACCATAAAGAGGAACATCTACCAGTGGCAAGGCTTCTAAGTTCTAGAATCAATGGGTTCTAGATCCAATCAAACCTGAATTCTCCCTAGAAGCTAAAACGACGAAACTGAGGCTATGGTACTGTGGTCACGTTACGAGAAGGTCATACTCCCTGGAAAAGACAATCATGCTAAGGACCAGTGAAGGCAGCGTGAAAAGAGGAAGACCTGACCTGAGTTGGATTGACTCAACCAAGGAAGACACAAAGGCCCTCAGTTTGAAAGACCTGAGCAAGGCGGTTAATGAATGGATGTTTTGGAGGTCATTCATTCATAGGATGCTGTAAGTCAGAAGTGAATCGACAACACTGGGCAACTAGAATGATAAAAGGGTTGGAACAGTTTCCCTATGAAGGAAGGTTAAAATGCTTGGGGCTCTTTAGCTTGGAGAGATGACGGCTCGGGGGTGACATGATCGAGGTTTACAAGATTATCCATGGAATAGAGCAGGTGGAGAAATAAGTTTTTTTCTCCCTTTCCCACAATACAAGAACTCATGGGCACTCCATGAAATTGCTGAGTTAGAATGGATAAAAGGAAGTACTTCTTCACCCAAAGAGTGATCAACATATGGAATTCACTGCCACGGGAGGTGGTGGCAGCTACAAGCATGGACGGCTTCAAGAGGGAATTGGGTAAACATCTGGAGCAGAGGTCCATCAGTGGCTATTAGCCACAAGGTATAGATAGGGATTACTGTCCATGGGGTTTTCTTGGCAAAGATACTGGAGTGGGTTGCCATTTCCTTCTCCAGGGGATCACGCTTGGTCTGAGTTCTCTGCTGTGGCCTGTCCGTCCTGGGTGGCCCTCCACGGCATAGCCCACAGCCTCATCGAACCACACAAGCCCCCTCGCCACGACAAGGCAGTGATCCATGAGGGAGAAGGCCGAGCGCCGAAGAATAGATTCTTTTGAACTATGGTGCTGGAGAAGACCCTTGAGAGTCCCTTGGACTGCCAGGAGATCAAATCAGTCAATCCTAAAAGAAATCAACCCTGAGTGTTCCCTGGAAGGCCAGATCCTGAAGCTGAAGCTCAAATACTTTGGCCACCCAATGAGAAGGGAGCATTCACTGGAGAAGACCCTGATGCTGGGAAAGACTGAAGGTCAAAGAAGAAGGGGATGGCAAAGGATGAGATGGTTAGACAGTGTCATCGATGCAACGAACATGAAATTGAGCAAACTTCAGCAGACAGCGGAAGACAGGAGGGCCTGGCATGATCTGGTCCATGGGGTCGCGAAGAGTCGGACTCGACTGTGCGACTGAACAACAACATAGATAGGGACTCCAGGTCAGGGGCAAGGGATGCTCTGTATTCTTGGTGCTTGGAGGGGGGGGGCAACATTGGGAGGGGCTTCTAGTGTCCTGGCCCCACTGATGGACCTCCTGATGGCCCCTGGTATTTTTGGCCACTGCGTGACACAGAGTGTTGGATGGGATGGGCCACTGGCCCGATCCAGCACTGGCTTCTCTTATGTTCTTATGTTCACTGAGCAGGTAACCCACACATACACATGGCCTTTCCTCTGCCTTCTCTATGAGCTGAAAACAAACCTAGGAAAAAAGATATAGCTGCTCTCTTCTGGTGCACAGGCCGTGTCTGGAAAGCGTAACTCCAATTATCGGGGATTCCTGGAAACAATGACTCAGCCGACGCAGGCCGTTACTGGAAAAAGCGTGTCTCCCCTTCCTGCTCTCCCAAAGACGTCTTTTGACCCAGTTTTCACTCAGGGGAGTCAGTGGTGGGGGTGTCAGATTTCACATCTTCATTGTAACCTCTGTCTGCCTTTGCCTCGAATTTCTACCCTAATTCAGTTTTCAAATCAACATTCCCAAATATAGGAGCTCTTCAATTATGGTGGGTTAGGGTTATGGCAATAAAATAAAATAAAATAAAATAGTGGAAAACAAGGGAAAGTGCCAAGATTGGTACAGCCAGGTTGTTCCTAATACACTGTCAAAACCAATCTCACAGACTTTATTTGTTCTTAGAGCCAGACTAGAATCAGAGGTGTTGTTGTCTAGCAGTTAGGAGAGTGGTTAAGAGAGAGGGTAGAGAGAGACGACAAAGAGAACTTTCTCTCTCAAAATACAAGAATCCGAGGGCATCCAGTGAAGCTGATGGGCAGTAGGTTCAGGGCAGACAAAAATAAATTCTTCTTTATGCAGCAAGTGATTAAAATGTGGAATTGGCTGGCAGAGAATGTAGTGATGGCCACAGGCACACATAGACAGCTTTAGTGGGGATTGGACATTCATGGAGGAGAGGTCTATCAGTGGCTACTAGTCATGGTAGCTGAGGGGAGCCTCCACTTTCAGAGGTAGTCAATCTGTGAATATGAGAGCCAGGAGGGGACGTCAAGGAAAGGCCTTGGCTTCTATGCCCTGTTGCTGGCCATCCAGAGGAACTGTTTGGCTGCTGTGTGAGACAGGATGTTGGACTAGATGGACCACTGCTCTGATCCAGCAGGGCTCTTCTGACATTCTTCTCAGGGGAAGGCCTTTGCCTCCATGCCCTGTTATCGGCCCTCCAGAGGAACTGCTTGGCCACTGTGTGAGACAGGGGGCTGGACTAGATGGACCCATGGTCTGATCCAGCGAGGCTCTTTGGACTTTCTTCTCAAGGGAAGGCCTCGGCCTATCTGCCCTGTTGTTGGCCCTCCAGAGGAACTAGCTGACCACTCTGTGAGACAGGATGCTGGACTAGATGGACCCTCACTGGTCCGATCCAGCAGGGCTCTTCTTACGTTCTTATCAGGGGAAGGCCTCGGCCTCTCTGCCCTATTGTTGGCCCTCTAGAGGAACTGGTTGGCCACTGTGTAAGACTAGATGGACCACTGCTCTGACCCAGCAGGGCTCCTCATATGTTCCTAGGGCTATGGTAATGAATTTCACAAGCCACATAAGTCATCGGCCTTCACAGAGCATGCACCTCTGTGTTCACGCCCCGCCAAACTGTTTAAAAGATGGCCCCCACAACTATCATAACAACACAAACAAACATTTTGCCGACATCCCGCCGTCGTGTTCCTCAGCATCTGTGTGCACAGGTGACCTTTATTTCAACGCAATTTAAAGATCGGGTTTTTAAAAAGGACACTTAAAAGAAGAAAGAAGCCATCTCCGTGTTCGTGGAAGAATAGAACCGGTGCCAGCGGGACTTGTCTGATGCTCTTGGCGGGTTCCGGCCATCACATCAGTGTAAACAGACTTCAAAAGGGCTCTCCATTTCAGGCATGCAATTCTCCCTCTTCGCCAAGGAGGCGAGCACTCGAAAACCCATTTCTCCTCCCGCCTCTGCCGAAGCATCCCGATTTATTTTCCAGACGTCCTTGTTAGTTTCACGCTCTGTCTGTGACACGGGCGAGCCAATTTGCCTCCTCTCTTTCCTGAGGTCAAGACAAACGTCTTCCCTTTCCTCCACTAAGTGGAGAGAAGAGGGGAACGTTACAGTAATACCCTGCTATTATTTCTCTGCCGAAAGATTAATGCTTTCTCGATCCGTCGGGGAGGCTACGACGACGACTGCTTGGCTTGTGGTAGAGTCCCTCTTCCCGCTGTGTGTTATTCTCTCATCAAGTCTAGCATGTGGGAGGAACAGAGAGAAACGGAGAGCAGTGTTCCCTCTAAGCTGAGTTGGCGTGAGCTAGCTCACAGTGTTCTAGTCTCCGGCTCACACATTTTTGTCTTACCTCGGGAAGGATGGCTCCAGAGCAAACTGATTTATTCAGTAGCCCAATCGCTCACTCGTAACTTTAATGCCACTAGCTCATAATGTAGATTTCTTTTGCTCACGGGACTGCACAGCTTAGTGGGAGCATTGACGGAGAGACACAGTCATTGGCTGTGATCACACCCACTAAATAATCCACTTTTGATCCACTTTCAATGCACTTTCCAACTGGATTCTACTGTGGGAACTGGCAAAATCCAGTTTGAAAGTGCATTGGAAGTGGATTGAAAGTGGATTATTTAGTGTGTGCGATCATAGCCTCAGTCCTCTCTTTGGGATTGCCAGATCCTGCAGATTTGGGAGTGGTCCGGGGAGGAAACCGTGACTTGGGGCGATTCTGCATTGGCATTTCCCTCTGTTGTTATACCAAACCGACGCTGGAACAGAAATTCCCCTCTGCATTGCATGCTGCTTTCACCTTCTCTCACCATTGGGTTCTATGATACTTTCTGTAGAGATTTATGGCCATTCAGGGGTGAATTTGCAGTCAGTGACCCTTTCCGCCCTCTCTTTTTAATCCACGTTCACCGTGGGGTCCTCCAAGTAATTCTGAACTAAAATCAAATTCAACCTTCTTTTTAATCCGGGCTTTCCCCCCATTCTAGAAGCTGCAGTGGCTCAAGTGGTTAAGATGCTGAACTGCAGGCTGTGGAAGGTCGGTAGTTCAGCAGTTCGAGACCCGAGTGGCCGCATGACGGAGTGAGCTCCCGTCTCTAGTTCCAGCTCCTGCCAACCTAGCAGTTCGGAAGCAAGAAATTGCTAAGAAAACTGCTGTTTCTAGCCGAAATGGACAAAATGACGAAAAAACTAAATGGACAAATGGCAGAACAATATCTAAATGACTGGGAAGGCCTGAAATTCTACATGGAAATTGAATATAGAATGAAAGGGAAAATGTACAATCTTGATTCGTATTGACATTGAATGAGAAAGGAAACAAATATCAGATTGTATTGTACCTTTTGGAAACTAGGTTTGAAAGAGTCAGGTTTTTACATATTCGAATTGTATTACCTGGTTTGTCGATTTATACAAGTTTAAACTTGATTACCTTTTAATTTTTTTTTGTTATTAGCAGTGTTGGAAGGCTATTAGGGGTGGGGTGGGGGGATGGGATGTAATTTTTTTTAATTGTATTGGTAACGATGTTTAACAATGTTGAATGTATCCCAATAAAAAGTTTGTTTAAAAAAAAAAAGAAAGAAAAAGAAAGCAAGAAATTGCAAGTAGATAAATAGGTACCACTTCGGTGGGAAGGCAACAGTGTTCCATGCGCCTTGGTGTTTAGTCATGCCGGCCACATGACCACGGAAACGTCTTCGGGCGGTGCTGGCTCTTCGGCTTTGAAACGGAGATGAGTCGGATTTGACTGGCTTTCGAGCAAGGGAACCTTTACCTTTACCTTCCCCCCGCATTCTGTACTAAAATCGAGTTCAGCCTTCTTTTTCATAGAACTTTTCCATAGAATCATAGAGTTAGAAGGGACCTCCAGGTCATCTAGTCCAACCCCCTACACAATGGAGGAAATTTACAAATACCTGGTTCCACTCCCCTCATTCTACATTACCTTACCTCTCTTCAGTGGTCCTCCAGAGGAACTGACCCCTATAAGCCTGGAGATCAGTCATTGTTCCATGAGAGCCCCAGGCCCGGCCTGGAGGCTGGCAACCTTCCCTCCCTCCCTTCCACAGCCTGCAGTTCAGCGTCTTAACCACTTAACCACAAGGCTGGCTCAAGGGATTTTTGGACCCAGGAAACAGTATCTTATGTGTTGTACAATAGTTGCTGTAGATTTTCTGGGTTGTCTGGCCATGGTCTTGGCATTGTAGGACCTGACGTTTCACCAGTAGCTGTGACTGGCATCCTCAGAGGCATAACACAGAAAGATAGGATGCTGGACTGGATGGACCCTCACTGGTATGATCCAGCAGGACTCTTCTGGTGTTCTTATCAAGGGAAGGCCTCGGCCTCTCTGCCCTGTTGTTGGCCCTGCAGAGGAACTGGTTGGCCACTGTGTGAGACAGGAGGCTGGACTAGATGGACCATAAGAACATAGCCAATGTTGAATCAGGCCAATGGCCCATCTAGTCCAACACTCTGTCACACAGTGGCCAAAATATACCAGGTGGGGCCAGGACACTAGAAGCCCTCCCACTGCTGCCCCCTCCAGCACCAAGAATAGAGTGCATCACCTGCCCCAGACTGAGAGTTCCCATTTATACCCTGTGGCTAATAGCCACTGATGGACTTCTGCTCCAGATGTTTATCTCACTGGTCTGATCCAGTTGTCGTTCTGGTGTTCTTTTAGTCTTCTGAGGGGTGAGGGGAGTGGCTACTATGGACAGGGTTTTTTTCTGATGTGGCAACCCAGAGTATGGACCTCCATCTCCACAAGTATTCTCCTGGTTTCTCACTGGCCGAGTTTCAGCCTTCCAGGACTTCCCTTGTTTCTTTAATTTGACTGTATGGCTATCCTTGGTCCTGAATGGTGTGCTTGCCTTTATCCAGCTGACTTTGATGTTGTCGTCGATTTTTTTTTTAAACTAGCCGATGTATTATCGATTGTGGAATGTATTGTTCTGAGGCAGTAATTGTTGGATTTCTCGCTAGAGAGCCATATCTTTAAAATTAATTCGTTCATCAATACAAACAAAGCCCTGCCATTCACACCGGCTCTGTGATCTATGTAATCTATGTAAAAAGCCAGTTCGGTATAGTGGTTAAGTGTGCGGACTCTAATCTGGGTTTGATTCCCCACTCCTCCACTTGCACCTGCTGATGTGACCTTGGGTCAGTCACAAGCTCTGGCACAGCTGTTCTTGAAAAAGAGCAGTTTCTGTCAGAGCTCTCTCAGCCCCGCCTCCCTCACAGGGTGTCTGTTGTGGGGAGGGGAAGGGAAAGGAGTTTGTAAGCCGCTCTGAGACTCCAAGTAAAGGGCATGATATAAATCCAATCTCTTCTTCTTCTAATAAGATCCAGCAAGGTGTCAGGGTTAAGGCGGTTGGTAAGGATCTAGGAAATCTAGATGCAAAGCCCTGCACTGCGACAAAACTCTCTGGCCTGATTCAACATTGGCTTCTCTTATGTTCTTATAACATACGGAATTCACTGCCACAGGAGGTGGTGGCAGCTGCAAGCATGGACATTTTCAAGAGGGAATTAGATAAACATATGGAGCAGAAGTCCATCAGTGGCTATTAGCCACAGGGTATAGATGGGAACTCTCAGTCTGGGGCAGGTGATGCACTCTATTTTTGGTGCTGGAGGGGGCAGCAGTGGGAGGGGGCTTCTAGTGTCCCGGCCCCACTGCTGGACCTCCTGATGGCACCTGGTATATTTTGGCTGCTGTATGACAGAGTGTTGGACTAGATGGGCCATTGGCCTGATTCAACATTGGCTTCTCTTATGTTCTTATGGGTGACCATAGCAGAATAGAGTGGAACTACCACCACCCGTGATCTGGACACCATGCTTCTGTTAATGTATCTTAAGACTGCAGTTATATTGTTGTGACTCATTAGTAAATTGTTTTATTATTCTGTTCTATTCTTAGCGTCCCTCTGCATGGCCTTTTTTCGGCCTAAGGAAGACCCCCCCAAGAGGAAAAAAAGAACCTTCAGCTAAGGTTGCCAGCCTCCTGGTGGGAATTCTTCCAGGATTACGACAGATCCCCGGTGACAGTTGCCCCTGAGAAAATGACTGCTTTGGAGGGCGGAGTCTATGGCATCATACCCCCCCACTGAGCTCTCTTCCCTCTCCAAACTCCGCCCTCTCCGGGCTCCACCCCCAAATCTTCAGGGATTTCCCATCCAGAGTTGGCAACACAAGCTACGGCTATAATCCTACGCATGCTTACTTGGGAATGAACCCCAGTGAAAATGGGGTGTGGGGGGGTTTGTTAGCCAAATTGCTCTATTATTTAATAAAGATGGGGAATTATAATTATTAATATGCAATTGGCTTATCTATAGGATCTGACCTGTGTATACCAGAGTTAGAATTCCCAAGCACCCAGGAACAGACACAGAAATTGGGTGGCCAAAATAATGATTTCTTTACTAAATATTCTCAAACATTCACACAATATTCACACAATATAGCACTAAGGAAGCAGAGGTGATTGATGGGTTATAGAGGGGTGATCACCCAGAAAGAGTGAAGCGGCTGGGCCAAAGCCGAAAGGACGCTCAGTTGTGGATGTGTCTGACGGTGAAAGGAAAGTTCGATGCTGCAAAGAACAATACTGCATAGGAACCTGGAATGTAAGATCTATGAATCAAGGTAAGCTTGACGTGGTCAAAAATGAGATGGCAAGAATGAACATCGACATCTTGGGAATCAGTGAACTAAAGTGGACAGGAATGGGCGAATTTAACTCAGAAGACCATTATATCTACTACTGTGGCCAGGAATCCCGTAGAAAAAATTGGGTGGCCTTTATAGTCAACAAGAGAGTGAGAAAGGCAGTATTGGGATACAATCTCAAAAATGACAGAATGATCTCGGTCCGAATCCAAGGCAAACCATTCAACATCACAGTAATCCAAGTCTATGCCCCAACCACTGCTGCAGAAGAGGCTGAAGTGGACCAGTTCTACGAAGACCTACAACAGCTCGTAGAACTAACACCAAAAAATGATGTCCTCATCATCATAGGGGACTGGAATGCTAAAGTAGGAAATCAAAAGGTAACCGGAATAACAGACAAGTTTGGCCTTGGAGAACAAAATGAAGCAGGGCAAAGGCTAACAGAGTTTTGTCAAGAGAACACGCTGGTCATAGCAAACACCCTTTTCCAACAACCTAAGAGGCGACTCTACACATGGACATCACCAGATGGGCAACACCGAAATCAGATTGACTATATAATTTGCAGTCAAAGATGGAGAAGCTCTATCCAGTCAGTAAAAACAAGACCTGGAGCTGACTGTGGCTCAGATCATGAGCTACTCATTGCAAAATTCAGACTTAAATTGAAGAAAGTTGGGAAAACCACAAGGCCATTCAGATTTGACCTAGATCACATCCCCGATGAATATACAGTAGAGGTGAAGAATAGGTTTAAGGGACTAGATTTGATAGACAGAGTGCCTGAAGAACTATGGACAGAGGTCCGTGACATTGTAAAGGAGGCAGCACTCACCGCCATCCCAAAGAAAAAGAAATGCAAAAAAGCAAAGTGGCTGTCTGATGAGGCTTTACACATAGCAGAGGAAAGAAGGAAAGCTAAAGGCAATGGGGAAAAGGAAAGATTTGCCCAACTGAATGCAGATTTCCAGAGAACAGCAAGGAGAGATAAGGAGGCTTTCCTGAATGAACAATGCAAAGTAATAGAGGAAAACAATAGATTGGGAAGGACTAGAGATCTCTTCAAGAAAATTGGAGAAATCAAGGGAACGTTCCATGCAAAGCTTGCCATGATAAAGGACAAAAACGGTAGGGACCTAACAGAAGCAGAAGAGATTAGGAAAAGATGGCAAGAATACACAGAAGAACTATACAAGAAGGACCTCGATGTCCTTGACAATCACGATGGTATAATCACTGACCTTGAGCCAGACATCCTGGAAAGCGAAGTTAAATGGGCCTTAGAAAGCATTACTAACAACAAAGCTAGTGGAGGTGATGGTATCCCAGCTGAGTTATTCAAAGTCTTAAAAGAAGATGCTGTTAAAGTGCTGCACTCAATTTGCCAACAAATTTGGAAAACACAACAGTGGCCACAGGATTGGAAAAGGTCAGTTTACATTCCAATCCCAAAGAAGGGCAACGTCAAGGAATGTTCAAACTATCGCACAATTGCACTCATTTCACACGCTAGCAAGGTCATGCTCAAAATCCTACAAGCTAGGCTCCAACAGTACGTGGATAGAGAACTGCCAGAAGTACAAGCTGGGTTTCGAAGAGGTAGAGGAACTAGAGATCAAATTGCCAACATTCGCTGGATTATGGAGAAAGCAAGAGAATACCAGAAAAACATCTACTTCTGCTTCATTGACTATGCTAAAGCCTTTGATTGTGTGGATCACAATAAATTATGGCAGGTTCTTAAAGAGATGGGAGTACCAGACCACCTCATATGTCTCCTGAGAAACCTGTATAAGGGTCAAGAAGCAACAGTTAGAACCGGATATGGAACAACTGATTGGTTTAGCATAGGAAAAGGAGTACGACAAGGATGTATATTGTCACCTTGCTTATTTAATTTATACATCATGCGAAATGCTGGCCTGGATGAATCACAAGCTGGAGTTAAGATTGCTGGGGAAAAGATCAATAACCTCAGATATGCAGACGATACCACTCTGATGGCAGAAAGTGAAGAGGATCTAAAGAGCCTCTTGCTCAGGGTGAAAGAGGAGAGCACAAAAGTGGGCTTGAAGCTCAACATCAAAAAAACTAAGATCATGGCATCTGGCCCCATCACTCCTTGGCAAATAGAAGGGGAAGTCGTAGAAGTAGTGACAGACTTCACGTTCCTAGGATCCCAGATCACTGCAGATGGTGACTGCAGCCATGAAATTAAAAGACGCCTGCTCCTTGGGAGGAAAGCGATGGCAAACGTAAACAGCATGATAAAAAGCAGAGACATCACCTTGCCAACAAAAGTCCGCATGGTCAAAGCAATGGTATTCCCCATAGTAATGTATGGCTGTGAGAGTTGAACTATAAGGAAGGTCGAGCGCCGAAGAATAGATTCTTTTGAACTATGGTGCTGGAGAAGACTCTTGAGAGTCCCTTGGACTGCAAGGAGATCAAATCAGTCAATCCTAAAAGAAATCAACCCTGACTGTTCCCTGGAAGGCCAGATCCTGAAGCTGAAGCTCAAATACTTTGGCCACCAAATGAGAAGGGAGCATTCACTGGAGAAGACCCTGATGCTGGGAAAGATTGAAGGTCAAAGAAGAAGGGGACGGCAAAGAATGAGATGGTTAGACAGTGTCATCGATGCAACGAACATGAAATTGAGCAAACTTCAGCGGACAGCGGAAGACAGGAGGGCCTGGCGTAATCTGGTCCATGGGGTTGCGAAGAGTCGGACTCGACTGTGCGACTGAACAACAACAACAAAGAGGGGTGATACGACCTGTCCAGATGTGCAGAGGTCCATGGATTCTGGCCTAACTCAGAGTTCAGGGGTGGCCTGCCATTTTGGATCATGGCAGAAAAAACACGGTCTAAGGCCATCTGTGTGCTGGGATATAGGCACTGGCAAAGAATGCAGGCCAATGGGTGGCCCTGGGGGCTGGTCTCAGGTGAGAACAATAGATTACCTGGACCAATGATGGGTCCCAGGGGTGTGTGATGCCAGTAGGGGCAGACCTTAGGTATGACCAATGCGCTTCCAGAGGGGCAGGGTCTGGATTTAACAATAGAAGCCAGGTGTTGGGTAGCTAGTTAAATGGATTATCTGACTCACTAATGGTCCTGGCCTGGGGTGGACAAAAGATTGGAGATGTCCCTGATTACTGTCAGGAAGGATTGCTAAACATTTGAATGACTGATTGGTTTATCCCGGTATCTTGAGGGACAGAGGCAAGAAAGACAAAGAATTTACACTTAGGACACAAAAGGCTGGGTGAGGTGCTGGAGAGTGCCAGGTGACTTCTAAAGACTTACCTCTGGAACTCATTGTTATTCCATGAGCACAATCTCTGCTGGGTGGAGGGGGAAGACTGGAGGCTTGCTCTGAGGTCACCTTATGAAACCTGAATATGAAATCTTTTTGCAGACCACCTGCAGCCCGACTCTGTGGTCAAGCTGAGAGTGCCTGGCTTTTTTGGACTTCAGGTTAGAAAGTAGGGCACCCCTGTTTGGGGGCTACCCAAGAATAAGAGGCAGTGCCTCTGGCAACAGGTTACTGCTGAGTAAACATCTGCAGGACTGCCCCCTTCCCATCAGTGACTGCAAGAGAGAGTAGCGCACGGAGCCCATTGCATTAAAAGAGCCAATTGTTGCCCGTTAAGCCGAGCTGTCCTGCCTAATGCTGACGGATAACGGGCGCTGACCGAGTCTCCATCTGGTTCCTGCGAACGAGAGGGAAATGAATTTTTCAGCAGCGTAGCGCGAATCGCTGCAACGCACCGACCGCGAGTCTCTCCCAGTTCCACAGGCTTGCGGCTAGCGGGGTGCATATTAACCAGGCCGAGCGCAGATGCCTGTTGAATGCACAAGTAGCTCGCTGCCCGTAGCCAGCAGCCGTGCGTCGAAAAAAGAGTTTGCATGGGAGGCTTGAGGGGAAGCGAGCCACCGGCAAAAGGCTTTTAATGGCCCACGCCAAGGCACAAAAGTGGTCAAATTAGGGGCATTGATATTCCCTTGGCCTGACTTCAACGTTCTCTCAACTGCCCTCCTTGAAGGGAGATACGCACACAGCCCGTATGTGAAATGTCTCTTCTCATGCCAAGCTGGAATGGTAGAAACAATCGAGCACGTCCTCTTACACTGCCGGCGTTACCAAAACATTTGGAATAGAGACAAGGAAGAGATTGGATTTATAGCCCGCCCTTCACTATCTGAAGGAGTCTCAGAGCGGCTTACAATCTCCTCCCCCTCCCCACAACAGACACCCTGTGAGGCAGGCGGGGCTGAGAGAGCTCTGAGAGGACTGCTCCTGAGAGAACAGCTCTGAGAGAACCTGTGACTGACCCAAGGTCACGCCAGCAGCTGCATGTGGAGGAGTGGGGAATCAAACCCAGTTCTCCCAGATTAGAGTCCATGCTCCTAACCGCTATACCAAACTGGCCCTCCTAACCGCTACACCAAACTGGAATACGTATCTTACTCCAATTATGTCCAATTATCCAGGTAGGTCCGACCAGTTTTAGACTTCTCTTCTTCTTGCTGATTGTTGTAAGGAAAGTACTTTTAAAGTAGCTAGATTCTGTTCCTTGGCATGCTTAATCAGGCAGAAGAATATGGTCTTGTTCTAGCAAATTGTATTCTAGCATATGTATTTTTTTGTCCAGAATATCCGTGAAATGCAACTGAAGTGTATATGCTTTGTTGATGACCTTGACTTCTGATCTTGGGTTGTAATAAACTACTGATTGATTGATTGATTGATATTCCCATCCAACACTGGGTCAAGTATGGCCGATCCATTCAGCCACCAGTGGTACTCTCTTCCAACACTAGGGTTCCCAAGTACTTACCACGCGCAGCCGGGGAAACATGCTCCCCGGCTGGACCATTCCTCCCTGTAACGCACCATGTTGTCGCCAGGAAGTGACGCCAGGCGACGCTCTGGCAATGGGGCTGAAAACTCGATGGTTTCGTGTGGCGCATCTTTCCTTCCCCCGGGAACGGTTCTGCCAGGAGTTATCTGTCCCCCGCTGGCACGAGGTAAGTATTTGGGAAGCCTATCCAATGCAAAGATCTTCCACTCTGACTCAGGAAGCCTAGGAAAGGGTATTGCTAGTGGGACAGATCCCTGGGATCCCATTCGTTTGTTGGTTTGGTTCCAGGGGCTGTGAGCTTCCTTGGAAGGTTATCTGAGGTAAGGATGCTTCTGAAATCATCCTCTTCTCCATCTGAAGATCCTTGAACCAGGCCCGTAGCCAGAATTTTGTGGCTTGTGGGGCAAATTGTTTTCTGGTGGGGCTGAAGTTCCCAGCACAGAAAGAAAAGCCATTTAGCCAGTAGAAAGTCGTGACCAGGATAGATCTCTAAACTGCAAGCTGTCAGCCACTTTAGATGGCCGTTCTCAGCTGCTGAACGATAATTGCTTCTGCCAGCCCGAGCAACCATTCTGATAACAAGCTGGCAGGTGGGAGGTGATGACTCCTATAGTCAAGAAAGCTAGCACTTGGGCAGAAAAACTCTTAAAGGAGACCAGTTTCTTGACACAGAGTTAGTAGGTATCCTAGAGGTCACCTACTCCAACCCCCTTGCTCATTGCTGGAATTAGCCAACCACAGCACCCCACTCTGGTTAAAGGAGCCCACACCTGTAAAATTTTTAGTCACCATGGCTAGTAGTTACTGATAGACCTGTCCTCCATGAATCCGTAGAATCCCCCATCAAATCCGTTTCTGCGGCCATCACTACATCCTCTGGCAGAAAATTCCACATTTTAACCCTTCGCTTTATAAAGGAGCATTTCCTTTTGCCCATCCTGAACCTACTGCCCATCAGCTTCATTAGATGCCCTCAAGTTCTAGTAAGAACATTAGCACATAAGAGGAACCACGTTCGATCAGCCCGTCCAGTCCAACACTCTGTGTCACACAGTGGCCAAAACTCCGGGGCCATCAGGAGGTCCACCAGTGGTGCCAGAACTCTAGAAGCCCTCCCACTGTTGCCCCTCCCCCCAAAAAACACCAAGCATACAGAGCATAACTGTACTTTGGGAAAGGCAGGAAAAAAAATCTCTTTATTGACTCTTTCCACCGTGTGCGGGATTTTACTATCAGGTCGCCCCGTAGTCCTCTCGTGCATGTGGAAAGCGTCATATCGGTTTAACCCGAGAGATCTCCGGTACTTGGTCTGAATGCAAAATGGCCTTCTTCATCTCCAGCTGACTACTAAAGGCAAGGCTCTTTTGTCAGAGTTAATGCTGTGGCACTCCGGTGTTCTGTCACGGCAGCGCTAAGGACAGGCTGTTCCATGAAATGAAATAAAGCCAAATCAAATGCAGGCCTCAGAGGAGAAAGAAAGGACTGAATGATACATCGTAAGGCTCACGACAATGCCCAGACAAGGTAGATGGAATCTAGAGGAGAATAACCCTGAGGGATGTACAGTCCCTGTGACGGAAGCAGAAGCAACAGATAACCCATAGTAAGTAAAGGTAACAGTTTCCACTGCTCAAAAGCCAGTCGAATCCAAATCTAGGGGGCGGTGCTCATCTCCATTTCCAAGCCGAAGAGCCAGCGCTGTCCAAAGACATTTCCATGGTCGTGTGGCTGGCGTGACTAAGCACCAAGGCACACAGAATGCTTTTATCTTCCCACCAAAGTGGAACCTATTTATCTGCTTGCAATTTCTTGCTTTCGTACTGTTAGGTTGGCAGGAGCTGGGGCCCGAGACGGGAGCTCACTCCGTCACATGGCACTCGGGTCTCGAACTGCCAAACTACCGACCTTCCGGTCTGCAATTCAGCATCTTAACCCCTGAGCCACTGCTCTTAGTAGGTAAAAGTAAAGGTTCCCTTGCTCAAAAGCCAGTCGAATCCGACTCTAGGGTTGCGGTGCTCATCTCCGTTTCAAAGCCGAAGAGCCAGCGCTGTCCGAAGACGTTTCCATGGCCATGTGGCCGGCATGACTAAACACCGAGGCACATGGAACGCTGTTAGTAAGTGGTACCTAAAAGCCCCAATCCATCATTAACTTGTGGGATCCGCTGCCCGAGAAGGGGAAGTCAGCGTTCAGCTTGGACAGCTTTGAAAAGAGGACTTAACAAATTAGCAGAGGGATCAAGCCAAGGGCAGTGTCAGTCCTGTGGAATGCCAATAATAGCCCCAACAGAAATCACATTAAATGGAGCCTCCAGGATCCGAGGTAGTCTACCTCTGATTACCAGATGCTGAACAAGGAGGGAGCCCAGTTGCCCCATGCCCTGTTTAGGTACTTACTCATGGCCTTTGGTTGGGTGCTGTGGGGAACAGATAGTCAGGTAGGTGGACGTGGTGTGTGATCTATCAGGGGCCTCTGTTACGTTCTGTGATTATTTGGGGGCGGGGCATCAGCTGCAAGCCAATGAGAGGAGGGAAAGAGGCCGGAGCATCCTCATTTGACGCCATGTGGACTTTGGAATAACTACCAATTTATTTCAGGAGCTCAGAGTCCTCCCAAGTTTATCTGCGAAAGCTTTACCAAAGCTCCTCACATGGGGAACTTTCCGGGACTGGCACCCTCATCTGTGTGGAAAGATGCTGTGCTGGGTTGTTGAGAGGGTTGCTAGCTCCCTTTGAGAAATTCCCAGAGATTTGAAGGTGGACCCCGGGCAGGGCAGGGTTTGTGGGGACGGACCTCAGTGGGGTACAATGCCATAGAACCCACCCTCCACGGGAAGTGGTCTCGGTTGTTATTCTGGGAGGTCTCTGGGCCTCACCTGGAGGTTGAACAAACGTGGGAAGATGCTGTGTTCGAACCAGGGCTCTTTTTGTAGCGGGAACTCCTTTGCATATTAGGTGACATGCCCCCGGGGCTATTTTTGGGCAGGAACGGAGTTCTGGCCGGCTCCTGAGTTGGCCACGCCCAGCAGGAACGCATTAGCATAATAGATGACACCCAACAGCAGGAACTCATTAGGACTGGCTATATTGGGGCTGTGTGGCCTAACATGCAAAGGAGTTCCTACTACAAAAAAAGCCCCGGGTTTTGACAACAAGCAAGGTAAACAGAATAAGAAGCAAAAGGTGGGTGTGGGTGGATGATCACAATTCTGGTAACATGGGGGTGTGGCCTAATATGCTAATGATTTTCTGCTGTTGGGTGTGGCTTAAAATGTTAATGAGTTCCTGCTGGGCTTTTTCTACAAAAATAGCCCTGCATGCCCCTAATGTAGCCAATCCTCCAAGAGCTTACAGTAGCCCCCATAAGAAGAGCTCTGTAAGCTCTTGGAGGATTGGCTACATTAGGGGGCGTGTTGCCTAATATGCAAAGGAGTTCCCGCTACAAAAAGAGCCCTGGTTCGAACAAAACACACAATACCGATATGCTACAATGTCTTCATATATTCATTTAAATCATACACTTAAATACATGATAAAGACTCGAGTGTATCTTACTAATTATAGTACATTGGTAACAAAAACCTAAAGAACAATATATATCTTGTAGAAAAGGCCAGTTTAGTGAAGTGGCTAGGAGCATGGGCTCTAAACTGGGAGAACCGGGTTTGATTCCCCACTCCTCCACATGCAGCTGCTGGTGTGATCCTGGGTCAGTTAAGTTCCTTTAGAGCTGTTCTCTCATGAATACTTCTCCCAGAAATCTCTCAGCCCCACCTACCTCACAGGAAGCCTGTTGTGGGGAAGGGAAGGGAGATTGTAAGCCACTCTGCGACTCCTTCAGGTAGTGAAGAGTGGGGTATAAATCCAATGTTGTCTTCTTGGTGTAGTGGTTAATTGCGCGGACTCTAATCTGGGAGAACCGGGTTTGATTCCCCACTCCTCCACTTGGACCTGCTGATGTGACCTTGGGTCAGTCACAAGCTCTGGCACAGCTGTTCTCTCAAGGACAGTTTCTGTCAGAGCTCTCTCAGCCCCACCTACCTCACAGGGTGTCTGTTGTGGGGAGGGGAAGGGAAAGGAGGTTGTAAGCCGCTCTGAGACTCCAAGTGAAGGGCAGGGTATAAATCCAATCTCCTCCTCCTCCTCCTCCTCCTCCTCCTCCTCCTCCTCCTCCTCCTCCTCCTCCTCCTCCTCCTCCTCCTCCTCCTCCTCCTCCTCCTCCTCCTCCTCCTCCTCCCTCGGTGATAAGTATAACTAAGCGTGGATTAAAGCAGTTGATAAGACCTGTGAATAGCATAGGGTTCCCAAGTACTTACTGTGTGGGAGCGGGGGACGCATGCTCCCTGGCCGGACCAGTCCTCCTTGTAACGCACAATGGTGTTGCCAGGAAGTGACGCCAGGCGATGTTCTGGCAATGGGGCTGAAAACTCGATGGTACCATCGAGTTTCCGGCTGCATTGCCAGAGTGTTGCCAAGCGTCACTTCCTCGCGACAGCATGGTGCTCCACGCCTGTCCTTCCCCCAGGGATGGTCCTGCGAGGACGTATCCATCCCCCGCTCCCATGCGGTAAGTTCTTGGCAAGCCTAGAATAGCAGCAAATTAGCATACGGATTATAAAAGAGGTAACAGCAGATGTGAGAACAAAATCTTTTTTTTTTTTTTTTTATAAAACTCTCTTAAAAAAGAGAGAATTTTATTCTTTTTATAAGAAACAGGAAGGGTAGACAGATGGAGAAAGAAAAAGATGGAGTGAAATTTTTCCTGTTAGTGAGGGTTAGTTTAGGTTAGTAACCAATACCAGTTTTGGCATCTATCGTGGTTAGAAGATCTTCTTTTTAACTATTGCAAAGTCCAAAATCACTCTGTTAATGCAGTTAGTAAAGTCCATTGGGGTTAGTAATTAGACAGCTCCTTCCAGATGTTACACGAACAGTCCTCAAAATATCTTCTTTTTAAATCTCTTCCAGTTATGGATTGAGTCCATTTTAACTTTGAAGTCTTCCGTTCCATCACCACTTTCCCCTGGGCTGCTGTCTTCTTCGCTTGTCCCAGTTTGGAATACTGCATCTTCCTCCCTGCTGGCGTGTCTCTTCAGAAGTTTCCGTACTTTAAAGATGAAATCCTTCTTCTTTCTTTTCTCTTTTTCCTTAAACTTCTGGCTTTCAGGCTTCCTGGGCTCCACAAACTCTTCGAATGAAATTAGATCTCCAGTTTGTCGCTTGCTATGCTCAACATCCCCTTCTACTGGCAGAGTATTCTCTTTTATAAAAGCGGAATAGGCTTTGGGAGCCTCATCCACCTCTTCTTTTAATTTTATCGCTTCACTGCCAGTTAGGGGTGCCAAGACATTTGACAAGGTAAATCCGAGATCTTCTTTCTCTTCTTCTTTAACGCCCTGGAAACCTAGAATCAAATTCGATTTCTGTTCAATCTCCATCATCTTTCTAGTTGTTTCCGATATCTGTTTCTGTCGACTGATGAGAACACTATCCATTTTAGACAGAGTTTTGTTGATTTTCTGCAATTGTTCCAGCAGGGGGCACAGCATCTCCTTTTCCTGTTGATTGACAGCAAGCTCTTGGGGGGGCTGTCTGGACCGGAAGTCCCTCCTCTCTTCTCTTCCGGTATCTGCAGGACTTTTTCCAGTATCGACATTTTGTTTTTTTGTTTACTTTTAAAAAGTTCGTGCCGCATCCCCCAGGAAGCTAAGATGATCAAAATCTTCCATGCAACCCCAACGGTACTTTCACCAACACTTTTTCTTCTCTCAGCCCCCCTTCGCGCTCCCTTTGTGGATCTTGCTTCTCAAAGGGGGTGGGAACTCCTCCCTCCTCCCAACGCTTATACGCATGCAGGGGGCTCCGATTTACGCTTCAAAATAGATCTCCAACTCACGATTCGATGCTACTTCTTCTTTTTATTTTAAGCCATAGCGCTGTCTTCACTCCTGGAATTCGGTGGCGCCGCTAAGTCCCATTACGGGCACGCCGCAGCGGGGCCGATTGGGGCGGGGAGAAAGCCTCAATTTCCCGGCTGTCTGCCGGCAAAGAGGCTACTCCCCAAGCGCCCCCGGTTCGGAGCCTTTACCTAAGGCTCACTAGGGTCTTTCGCACATGCGAAGACCCCCTAACTGCGCGTGGGCTAACCGCCTCCGGGAGCGTCCCGAGAAGCGGCCGCCATTCGCGACGCCAAAACCGAAACCCATGTGAGAACAAAATCTGAGTTCAGTGGCACCTTTTAAGATCAACAAAGTTTAATTCTGGGTAGAAGCTTTCGTGTACAGGCATAATTTTTTGGATCCCATTCCCGAGTTTGCCAAAGTAAAGCAAAGCAGGGTTCGGAATCTCTCTTTGCTTTTTGGTCCTCTCTTATCTTTGTATCCAAGCTTTTATCGCCCTCCCAATCCAGATGCTACTCCCACCCCCTTCACTCACTGGCCGATTCTGTATTGGCTTCTCCTTCCGCTGTTCTACCAAACCCACGTTGGAACAGAAATTCCCCTCTGCATTGCAAGCCGCTTTCACTTTCTTTTATCATTGGATTTTATGGTACCTCCTGCATAGATTTCTGGCTGTTTTTTGGCCATTCAGGGGCGACTTTGCAGTCTGTACGGCATCGCGCAGAGGTATTTAAATGTGATTATGAGCTGCACTTTTTCCTCCCAGCTGAGAAAATGTGGAGCAAACGCTAGATGCAGAATTGCCCACTGTTAGGTCGTGGTCACACGGTCATTTTGATCGGGTTTCACGACTGTTCCCTATTGCATTTAAAAGGGCTGATCAGACAGCCAATTCTGTCTCCCGTATTGAAATGGACTCACCCCCGCAATCCTCCTCGTTTTCTAGTGCATCTTCCAACACTGGGAAAATCAAGTACTTTCCTACTATGTGCACTGTGAATCCACAATTTCTCCTATCTGAACAGCCATCTCTCACTATGAATGCAATTAGATCATCTGTATATCCTTGTTGTGGTAGCTTTCACCATTGTGCATGTGACCAATCCTGCGCTGAATATATTAAATGCATGAACGCTCAAGCACACATAAAACAGTGCTCGGTTACACGTCTGTCATTCATTTTGTTTGGCATGGCAACACCATGGTGCGTTACAAGGAGGACTGGTCCGGCCAGGGAGCATGCGTCCCCCGCTCCCACACGGTAAGTACTTGGGAACCCTATGCTATTCACAGGTCTTATCAACAGCAACGTTCTTGCACATACATGTGCAAAGGTTTTTTTGTCTGGACGGTGCCTGGAGCCTCGTCGCACAATGCAAGCAGTTGGGCAAGGGATGTGTGATCATCTGAACCCGCTAAAAAATCCCTGATCAAATCTACAGTGGGAACAAATCACAGTAAGCTTGCCATGTGACTACACCCTTAGAACCCTGGCTGGTCTTGTGAGGAGCAAAGCGGCATGTTCTAATTACAATAGGATTGTAATTCCTCTCAACTCTTTCCCCTCCACCTTTCCAATAGGATATTTGTTGCTTCAGAGGTGATTAAAGCCTCAGCTGCCGTCATTACAGGAGAGCAGAAAGTCAGCATGTCGATAAGCAGCGAAAGCTTTCTGGCAGGACTGACTGTTCCGTAAAAGGAAATCTATAAAAGACGGCAAACAAAGCCTCTCGAACATTGTGTCTCCGAGCAGAGCGGGGGCACGCGATTGTCCCTACCCCGCAGTCCCGTTTGCGATCAATTCGAGGGCGATCGCGAAAGTGGGGATGCGAAGGAATACGTGGCCTCTTCAGTGCAGCCGTTTCCAACCTACACGACAAAGGAAAGAGCTGTTTTGTTTTCAGATCTTGATAGGAGAAGAAGAAGAGATTGGATTTATACCCCTCCCTTCACTACCCAAAGGAGTCTCAGAGCGGCTTACAAACTCCTTTGCCTTCCCCTCCCCACAACAGACACCCTGTGAGGTAGGTGGGGCTGAGAGAGCTCTGACAGAAACAACTCTTTTTCAAGAACAGCTGTGCCAGAACTATGGCTTGCCCAGGGCTCATTTCCTGCAGGAGCGCACAGGAATGGAGCTCTGGCAGTAAGGAGCCCAGGGGGTGGGCACATGCAGCAAGCCCCGCCCCCTGCTCCCAGAAGCCCCTCCGCCTTTCCCAGCCCACTGGCCGACCCAGTGGAGCACTGCCACGAACTGGCCCTCAAGCTGCTCTGTCACTGCCTGGCCCCAGGCACCTTTAAGACCAAGGTTTATTCAGGTACAATGTCTCCCTCCTCTGCGAGGGCAGATCTGCACACTTCTCCCCCCCCATAACTAGCAATCCAAAACAGTCGAGTGGAGCCTGAACGCTGTATATGTTGCCTTCCGTCACACTTCCGGTGATGTCAGGGGGTATGGCATATGCAAATAAGTTATGCTAATGAGTTATGCTAATGAGCTCCTGCATTTCTTTTTCTATGAAATGACCCCTGGGCTTGCCCAAGGTCATCCAGCGGCTGCAAGTGGAGGAGTGGGGAATCAAACCCAGTTCTCCCAGATTAGAGTCCGCCCACTTAACCACGACACCAAACTGATTGGAAATGAGACCCAAGGAATCATTTTGTTTTAGCTTCCGTCATTATCCACCTTGGGTCTTGCTTTAATCAGGAGATACCCATGCTAGAAATACTGAAGAAGAACAAATAAAACTACATTCACTCCCATCATCCAGTATCATCATTTCCTGTGGTTGAGGTCTGTAAGGAGGAAGTGGTGGCAGCTACCGGCATAGACAGCTTCAAGAGGGGATTGGATAGACATATGGAGCAGCGGTCCATCAGTGGCTATTAGGCACAAGGTACAGGTAGGAACTCTCAGTCTGGGGCAAGTGATGCTCTGTATTCTTGGTGCTTGGGGGAGGGCAACAGTGGGGAGGCTTCTGGAGTTCTGGCCCAGCTGGGGGACCTCCTGATGACACCTGGGTTTTGGCCACTGTGTGACACAGAGTGTTGGACTCGATGGAGCATTGGCCTGATGCAACAGACGGATATAGACAAGCTGGAATGTGTCCAGAGGAGGGCAACAAAGAAGGTGAGGGGTCTGGAGACCAAGTCCTATAAGGAAAGGTTGAAGGAGCTGGGTCTGTTTAGCCATGAGAGGAGATGACTGAGGGGTGATATGATGACCATCTTCAAGCACTTGAAGGGCTGTCATCTAGAGGATGGTGCAGAGCTGTTTTGTTACCCCAGAAGGTTAGATCAGAACCAATGGATTGAAATTAAATCAGAAGAGTTTTCGGCTAAACACTAGGAAGAACTTCCTGATAGCTAGAGTGGTTCCTCAGTGGAACAGGCTTCCTCAGGAAGTGGCGGGCTCTCCTCCTTTGGATGTTTTCAAACCAAGGCTAGGTGGCCATCTGACAGCAATGCTGATCCTGTGAACTTAGGCAGATCACAAGAGGGAGGGCAAAAAGGGTTTCCTCAATGCTTAGTTCTCGTGGCCCTTTCTTAAACGCCCAGGGAAGTGCTGATCACCACTTTGGGGTCAGGAAGCCATTTTCCTCTGGGCTGGTTTGGCTGGGGTCACTGGGTATGTATTTGTGAATTTCCTGCCCTGTGCAGGGGGTTGGAATAGATGACCCTGGAGGACGTGGACCTCTCCAGTTCAGAACAGCTTTCCAATCTGCTGTTTGTTTGTTTTAAGTTTAAAGTACTGATTACAAAATAAAACATGTAGAAGCATACTTTTAGCAGCATACCAGATTGGAGCAAGGAAGAACGAAAGAAACTGGTAAAATGCAAATCCTCTGTCCCTCTCTCTCAAATATGCCCTAACTAGATGTTTAAATTAGGACAGGCTGTTTAATGTAGGGGTCCTAGTTTGGTGTAGTGGTTAAGTGTGTGGACTCTAATCTGGGAGAACCAGGTTCAATTCCCCACTCCTACACTTGCACCTGGCTGGATGACCTTGAGCAAGCCATAGTTCTGGCACAGCTGTTCTTGGAAAAGGGCAGTTTCTGTCAGAGCTCTCTCAATCCCACCTACCTAACAGGGTGTCTGTTGTGGGGAGGGAAAGGAGTTTGTAAGCTGCTCTGAGACTCCTTTGGGTAGTGAAGGGTGAGGTATAAATCCAATCTCCTCCTCCTCCTCCTCCTCCTCCTCCTCCTCCTCCTCCTCCTCCTCTTCTTCTTCTTCTTCTTCTTCTTCTTCTTCTTCTTCTTCTTCTTCTTCTTCTTCTTCTTCTTCTTCTTCTTCTTCTTCTGATCCTCCATTACTGCCAAAGCTTGCTCCAGCTCTTCCAGACCAACCACATGATCAATGGCCACCTGCCTGAAGACCAGAACACAGGGTCCTCTTCAACCAAGCATCCCAAGGAAAAGAGAGACCTCCTTCCCCTTGCAAGGTGGTTTTAACAAACCTGTGTGTTATTTATTGGGACTGAATCAACCCAGAGACTGGCTGAGCTTGGAGCACAAGAGTAATAGCCTACCAGGAATCTGAACGTAACCAGTCTAGTAGTAATAGTATGTAAATAGCCTATCACTGGGGGTGGGGTTGTTTTGGGTGTGGCAATTGCATGCCATTTAACAAGAGCTGAGGCTCTGGAGTGTTGGTTTGCTTTTGCTGAAATCACAAATAAAGTCGAGCTGATCTCTAGACCATGGAACTCACTAGTTAACACTGTGTCTCCTCTTCCTTGACTTTTGACAGCCCAAGTCAAAGCTTCCTTTCCCGTGGCCTCCAGGAAGCCCCTTCCTGTAACCACTCTAGCAAAGAAGTCCTCCAAGCCTCTATGTTCCCTGTTTGCAGAAGAGGGAGGGGGTGAACTGGCCTAGTCCCATTGTCTCTAGCGAGACTCGTGAACATTTCTGAAGAGGTGCTCCTGTTTTCCAAGCTGTTGCGATGCAGATCCGATATAATGATGTGAGTCTTTGCTGGTGCGCCTCCAGGTACTAAAGTGAAAGACGTTTTCTAGGGAGACAAAACTGTAAGGCTTTTTGGCCAGGCGTGAGGAAGTGAAGATGTTTTTGATTCTGGAAAGACTGTAAGGCAAATGCCAGCGGTTTAAGGGATAAGAGACTGAAGGCTTTTTTGATTTAACTACTAACAAGCAGATTCGTCTTTGAGGAAGTTCTATGAAATGGGTCCTCAAGCTAAACCCCCCGCCCCCACAACTGGGGACCAGCTGCCATTCAATCGATGTCATGGGCAGTGTTCCCTCTAAGCTGAGTGAGTGTGAGCCAGCTCACAGTTTTTTAGCCTCCAGCGCACACCCTTTTGTCTTAGCTCAGGAAGGAGGGCTCCAGAGCAAAGTGATCTATGCAGTAGCCAAATCGCTTGCTCACAACTTTAACGCCAGGAGCTCACAAAGTAGAATTCTTGCTCACAAGACGCCACAGCTTAGAGGGAGCATTGCTGGGGACGGCCTTTGCACAGAGAAAAGGCCTCTCAGCATCATCTGAGACAAATTTTGTGTTTATCACTTGTTTCCTATAAAGCATATAGGAATTAAAATACTCATGCACTGTCAAAGTGCACAGCATTAAAATACCTGGGAAAGGATACTTCTTGGCTTTGTTTGTTAATATTTATTAGCCTTGCTATATGTTTGTAAAAATACAGGGACTTAAAGCAATTTGTTAATGCGTCAGCTTGAACTGCGTAAATGATTTTGTCGAATGAACGCAAGAGGTGTTATTTCTGTTACGCGATATTTGTGCACTTAGTAAATTGGTATATTAAGAAGATTTGTTTAGAGTTAATTAGTTATTTTTCTACGGCTGTTGTTTCTCTTGTTTGGACCCATCTGGATTCTGGCAGTGTAGCGGTTAGGAACACGGACTCCAATCTGGGAGAACCAGGTTTGATTACCCGCACCTTCGTGTGCAGCTGCTGGTGTGACCTTGGGTCAATTACAAGTTATTTCAGAGCTGTTCTCTCAGGAATAGTTCTCTCAGACCTCTCTCAGGCCCACCTACCTCACAGACTCTGTTGTGGGGAATGAATGGGGGGATTGTAAGTCACTCTCAGGCAGTGAAGGGTGGGGTATAAATCCAAGTTCCTCCTCCTCCTTCTAGAGCAGTTTCTGTCAGAGCTCTCTCAGCCCCACCTACCTCACAGGGTGTCTATTGTGGGGAGGGGAAGGGAAAGGAGATTGTAAACCACTCTGAGACTCCTTTGGGTAGTGAAGGGTGGGGTATAAATCCAGTCTCTTCTTTTTCTTCTTTAAGGGCAGTCCTCGAGAGAACTCTCTCTCTTTTTTTTTTTGAAAGAAAAATTTTTATTGGAATATATTCAACATTGTTAAACACCATTACCAATACAATTTGAAGATTATATCCCATCCCCCCTACCCCCCTAATAGGCTTCCAACACTGCTAATAACAGGAAAAAAAGAGTTAAAAGGTAAACAAGTTTAGACTTACAACCATCGACCAACTAGGTAACACAATTCTAATACATAGAAACCTGACTCTTTCTAGCATAGTTTCCAATAAAGGTACAGTACAATCAAGTGTTCATTTCATTTCTCATTCAAATTCAATACGAATCAAGATTGTACATTTTCCCTTTCATTCTATATTCGGTTTCCATATATAATTTCAGGCCTTCCCAATCTTTTAGATATTGTTCTGCCATTTGTCCATTTAATTTTTTCGTCATTTTGTCCATTTCGGCTAAAAACAGCAGTTTCCTTAACCAATCCCTCGAGAGAACTCTATCAACCCCACCTACCTCACAGGGTGTCTGTTGTGGGGAGGGGAAGGGAAAGGAGATTGTAAGCTGCTCTGGGACTCCTTTGGGTAGTGAAGGGCGGGGTATCAAGCCAATCTCTTCTTTTTTCTTCTTTTAGGGCAGTTCTCAAGAGATCTCTCTAAGCCCCACCTGCTTCACAGGGTGTCTGTTGTGGGGAGGAGAAGGGAAAGGAGATTGTAAACTGGTCTGAGACTCCTTTGGGTAGTTAAGGGTGGGGTATAAATCCAGTCTCTTCTTTTTCTTCTTTGAGGGCAGTCCTCGAGAGAACTCTCTCAACCCCACCTACCTCACAGGGTGTCTGTTGTGGGGAGGAGAAGGGAAAGGAGATTGTAAGCCGCTATGGGACTCCTTTGGGTAGTGAAGGGTGGGGTATCAATCCAATCTCTTCTTTTTTCTTCTTTTAGGGCAGTTCTCAAGAGATCTCTCTTAGCCCCACCTGCCTCACAGGGTGTCTGTTGTGAGGAGGAGAAAGGAAAGGAGATTGTAAGCTGCTCTGAGACTCCTTCAGGTAGCGAAGGGCGGGGTATAAATCCAACCTCCTCAGCATCCTCCTCTCCTTTTCTCC
The DNA here is from genome assembly GCA_029375565.1 of Gekko gecko. Classification (NCBI taxonomy): domain Eukaryota; kingdom Metazoa; phylum Chordata; class Lepidosauria; order Squamata; family Gekkonidae; genus Gekko; species Gekko gecko. The sequence continues at coordinate 99,166,506 of JAPDNY010000011.1, forward strand.
TCCTCTTCCATACAAGCGAGGGGCCTGACCAGACTCCTAGGACAGAAATTGTTGGGCGCCATCTTACCTTTCCTCCCCTGCGTGCTCAATTCAAGGCTGGGATTCCATGGCTGGCTTGGTGAACAAAGTCAACTCATTTGCTGAGGAAGCACCACCATTATCTCTTCCATTATCCTCATTAGCGGGAAGGGGGGAGGGAAAGGGGATGGGCACAACACCAGCCATATCAAAGTCTGTTAAGCAAACATCATTGGAGCAGCCCATTGGGCAACAGACGTGTGGGATCTCAAGAGGTCACAGCCTTCTGTGAGCCCTTCTTTCAGAGAGTTCCAGCTCTCAAAGCTTGGGGTTGGTGATAGGAGAGGTGGGCGGAAAGGCCGATACAGCTCCTCCCATGTATAAGTAACCTCAAGGCTGGGCTACTAGAGGCTACACACAGGAGGAGGAGGAGAACATAAGAACATAAGAGAAGCCAATGTTGAATCAGGCCAATGGCCCATCTAGTCCAACACTCTGTCACACAGCGGCCAAAATATACCAGGCACCATCAGGAGGTCCAGCTGTGGGGCCAGGACACTAGAAGCCCTCCCACGGCTGCCCCCTCCAGCACCAAGAATAGAGTGCATCACCTGCCCCAGACTGAGAGTTCCCATCTATACCCTGTGGCTAATAGCCACATATGGACTTCTGCTCCATATGTTTATCTAATTCCCTCTTGAAGCTGTCCATGCTTGTAGCTGCCACCACCTCCTGTGGCAGTAAATTCCACGTGTTAACCACTCTTTGGGTGAAGAAGTATTTCCTTTTATCTGTTCTAACCCGACTGCTCAGCAATTTCATGGAGTGCCCACGAGTTCTTGTGTTGTGAGAAAGGGAGAAAAGTACTTCTTTCTCAACCTGCTCAATCCCATTCATAATCTTATAAGCCTCGATCATGTCACCCCTCAGCCGTCATTGGATTTGTACCAGGCCCGTAGCCAGGATTTTTTTTTTTAAGTCGGGGGGCATTTAAATTTCGTAGGGGGCACTAGCTAATCGAATTAAAGGGTTACCTGACTCCTTCCCCACACCTGCCGCTACTTGGGGGCCCTGGGCTGGATGTGAAGTCGTGGGGCCTTGCCAGTGAGTCAGGGGGCCTAGCCCCGAGATGCCCCGCTGCGGCTACGGGTCTGATTTGTATCTTGCTCTTCACTACCCGAAGGAGTCTCAGAGCGGCTTACAATCTCCTTTCCCTTCCCCCTCCCCACAACAGACACCCTGTGAGGTAGGTGGGGCTGAGAAAGCGCTTTCAAGAACAGCTCCCAGAGAACTTGTGACTGTCCCAAGGTCACTCCAGCAGCTGCATGTGGAGGAGTGAGGAATCAAACCGAGTTCTCCCAGATTAGAGTCTGCGCTCCTAACCACTACATAAAATTGGCTGAAAAGGCCTCACTGGAGTATCATACCATAGAGTTCGCCCACCCAAACTGCCTTTGTTTTCCTATGGGAACTGATCTCTCTGATCAGGAGATGAGTTGCAATCCTGGGAGATCTTCAGGCCCCACCTGGCGGTTGGCAACCCTCTGGTGACTTGCATGGGAAGGGGAAATGAAGCCAGCTCACCCCTAGAGGCTCCGTATGTCCCTCCCTCTGTATGCTACCGACGAATAGCATCTCTTTTGAACTGAAAACCTTCACCAGGCTGCTCTGTGGCCGCCGCTTCCTGTTACGGCATGGACCAGACGGCCCAAAAGTAGGGCGTTTCTGCAGAACTCGGCCAGGGGTCATGGCGGACCTTGACTCTAAAGCTGCAGATTACAAAGTGCAAGGCAGGCTTGTCTCGGCCAGAAGCAAATTGCTAGGCAGGCTTTCTTTGTCCCCGTCCCCCCCACACCAGCCTCGGTTTAAAAATCGATGAAACCCCTGCCTGGTATGACAGCCCTTCATTATGGTGATGAGGCCGGGTAGATGGCTGTCATCTCAGAAGAGTTCCTCTGTCTTCACAGTCTGCGAGCAGTTCAGCTGGAGAGGTGGATGTCTTTTTTTTTGAAGGAGGGGGGTGTCACCCATCGCAGCACGCTCTGTCAGATGAGGGGGAAAGCTTCTCAAAAACCAGATGCTCTGTGGTTCCTACCTGGCTCCACTTCCAGGTTTTGGTGGGCCTTGGACAGGTGGTCCAGGTCCTCCCTCCTCTTTTCTGCCCACCACTGAGCCAGCGCTGACACCTCTGTCCTGCCATCCTCCCTGTATGCCCCTTCCACACTGCCTACCCAAGCATCATTCCCCTGCCTCTTTGCTCACTTTCCATTCTCTTCCAACACAAGAAGAGGAAGAGGAAGAGGAAGAGGAAGAGGAAGAAGAAGAAGAAGAAGAAGAAGAGGAGAAAGAGGAGGAGGAAGAAGAAGAAGAAGAAGAGAGAAGAGGAGGAGGAAGAAGAAGAAGAAGAAGAAGAGGAGGAGGAGGAGGAAGAAGAAGAAGAAGAGGAGGAGGAGGAGGAAGAAGAAGAAGAGGAGGAGGAGGAGAAGGAAGAAGAAGAAGAAGAAGAAGAAGAAGAAGAGGAGGAGGAAGAAGAAGAAGAAGAAGAAGAAGAGGAGGAGGAGGAAGAAGAGGAAGAAGAAGAGGAGGAGGAGGAGGAGGAAGAAGAAGAAGAAGAAGAAGGAGGAGGAAGAAGAACAGGAAGAAGAGGAGGAGGAGGAGGAGGAGGAGGAAGAAGAGAAGGAGGAGGAAGAAGAAGAAGAGAAGGAGGAGGAAGAAGAACAGGAAGAAGAAGAGGAGGAGGAGGAGGAAGAAGAGGAGGAGGAGGAGGAGTAATTAACACATGGAATTCACTGCCACAGAAGGTGGTGGCAGCTACAAGCATGGAAAGTTTCAAGAGGGAATTAGATAAACATATGGAGCAGAAGTCCATCAGTGGCTCTTAGCCACAGGGTATGGACAGGAACTCTCAGTCTGGGGCAGGTGTTGCTCTGTGTTCTTGGTGCTTGGGGGGGGGGCATCAGTGGGAGGGCTTCTAGTGTCCTGGCCCAACTGCTGGACCTGCTGATGGCACCTGGTATTCTTGGCCGCTGTGTGACACAGGGTGTTGGACTGGATGGGCCACTGGCCCGATTCAACATTCGCTTCTCTTATGTTCTTATGTAGAAGAAGGATTTATACCCCACCCTTCACTCAGAACACTGAACACCCTTTACTGCTGAACACTGTTGTAACGATATTGGAAAAATTTAATAAAATATAAATTAAAAAAAAGAAACAAAACAGAAAAGATAGGAAGGGGGAAACACAATCTATAGGAGAAAGTAAAGGAACCCCTCTAAAAACCCAAGAGATGTTGATCATGCAAATATTTTACAGAATTACTTTCCCTCTTAAACGCAAGTGAACTTTCGCTGAAAATTATCATCTATCTGCTAGAACATTCGATATTTCACCAACAATTTTAACTTCATAAAAAGGCTGCGAATATCAATATAAAATAAATATGTTTTAGATGCTCCAGAGTACATTAACCATCTATTTTTTTCCCTTTCTATGTCTTAAATGGTAGCTTGGTTTAGGCCCAACAGCCCCCAATTTAGAGTCTGAGTCCTCATCAGAGAATCTCCTTTCCCTTCCCCTCCCCACAACAGACAACCTGTAAGGTAGGCGGGGCTGAGAGAGCTCTCTTGAGAACGGCTCTTGTGAGAACAGTTCTGAGAGAACTTGCAACTGACCCAAGGTCACATCAGCAGCTGCAAGTTGAGGAGTGGGGAATCAAACTCGGTTCTCCCAGATTAAAGTCCGAGCTATCAACCACTGCACCAAACTGGCTCTCTAGCCTTCCGCAACAGTGGTGGGCAGCTCATGTGTCGGTGGTTGAGTTGCTTTGACTCTCAAAAACTTATACCCTGGAAATCTCATTGGTCCCTAAGGCGCTTCTGGACTTGAATGCCAAACGAAAGAAAAAGTCTCCCCCTGCCGGTGCAAGATGGCAACAGATAGGGACAAATGGTTTTTTCCCTGGGGAGAGAGTTCCAGAGATACGGTCCCAGGACCGAGAAGGCCCTCTCCTGTCCTGGGTTGTCCCAGCCTTTTCTCAGAAGATGGGGGCACCTGAAACAGGGCCTCCTAAGATGGCCATAGTGGTTAATAAGTTGCACAAGTTCCCCTTCTATAAGATCATTCTTGTTCCTTTTCCCCAAAGGGAGAGGCAGGGAAACATCTGCCAGTCAACCCATCTGCTGCCTCTTTTCTGTTTTCCTTAAAAGAAGAGTCCTTAAAAGAAGAGTATTGCGTGCAGTTTTAGAGGCCTTACTTAAAAAAGGATGTGGAGAGGATGGAGCCGGTGCAGAGGAGAGCGACGAGGATGATCAGGGGCCCGGAGACCAAGCCCTGTGAGGAAAGGCTGAGGGACCTGGGAATATTCATTCTGGAGAAGAGGAGGTTGGGTTGCCAAGTCACTTACCTTTAAAAGCGGGGGAGAGTTGGTCCTGGCCTGGGACATTCGCGTGCATGCAAAGCGTGCACACACCACGATGACGTCACCCGGAAGTGACATCATCACATTGGGCACGTTGCCGGCTGATGCTCTAGCAATCAGCCTGGAAACTCTATGATACCATAGAGTTACCAGGCTGATTGCTAGAGCGTCATCAGGCGACGTGCTCAGCGTGATGACGTCACCTCTGGGTGACGTCATTGTACCGGGCACGTCAGCCCAAACTGGGCACTTTGGGGGCGGGGTTCCCCATGCCGGCCTGATCCAGACCAGTGGATTGGGGACCCTTTGTGTGGGGAAACCTCCGCCCTAAGAGGAGGTTGGCAGACCTAAGAGGAGGTTGAGGGGGGGACAGGTTTGCTCTCTTGAAGTATCTGAAGGGTTGTTACTTAGAGGAGGGCAGGGTTCTGTTCCTATTGGCAGCACAGGAGAGGACTCTCAAGAATGGATTTAGATTAAGGGCGGGAAGATGCCGACTGGATTTTAGTAGAAACTTTTGTACAGTAACAGTTGTGCAAGCGGTGGAATCAGCTGCCTGGGGAGGTGGTGAGCTCCCCCTCCCTGGCATTCTTCAGGTAGCAGCTGGACAAACCCCTGTCAGGGATGCTCTAGACTGATCCTGGATTGAGCAGGGGGCTGGACTAGATGGCCTCTACAGACCCCTTCCGACTCTCTGCGATCCTATGAGTCTATGAATTCCGCCGGCTGTTTCTTTTTTTGAGGAATACGGTTTCCTTCGCCCGCCCCATCGAAAGGAAAGCGCCCCCTTGAATGTCAGCTGCATCACTCATTCCAAAGACAGTATCGGATTTAGAAATGATAATCACTCTTTCATCTTTTTTTTTTAAATGACAAGGCTCAGAGGCACCGGGGAAGTTCAGTTCCGAGACATCCCTAGTAAATCTGGTCTCTCATATCACAAGGATACAGGATTAGAAGGGATCTTGGTGTCCTCGTGCTGAGGACTGGGAACGTCTTACTCCTTTCCCGAAAATATTTGCCTCCCACTTTCCAATTTTTTTTTTTTAAGGAAAAAATTACCCAAGTAGCTGACAACGTATAATTAAAACAATTAAAGCCTAAACCAATTAACGGGCAAATTAACAAGTACGGATTGCTTGGGAAAAAAACCCACAGTGCTCGAACGAATTTAAAATAGCAACAAAGGTTAAAATCACAAAAGAACTGGGGAAGGGGGGAAGAGACGGATAGAAGCCAAATAAAAAAAGCCCCGGAGAGCTGTTGCCAATCTGAGTAGATAATACTGACCTTGATGGACCAAAGTTTTGATTCGATGTAAGGCTGTTTCATGTAAGTGGCCATGGCTTGGTAGAAGAGCCTCTGTTTGGCATGCAGAAGGTCCCAGGTTCAATCCCCAGCATCTCCAGTTAAGGACCAGGCAGCAGGTAATGTGAAAGACCTCACCCTGAGACCCTGGAGAGCTGTAAATAGGGGCTGTGGCTCAATGGATGAGCATCTGCTTGACATGCAGAAGGTCCCAGGTTCAATCCCCAGCATCTCCAGTTAAAAGGACCAGGCAGCAGGTGATGTGAAAGACCTCACCCTGAGACCCTGGAGAGCTGTAAAGAGGGGCTGTGGCTCAGTGGAAGAGCATCTGCTTGGCATGCAGAAGGTCCCAGGTTCAATCCCCGGCATCTCCAGTGAAAAGGACCAGGCAGCAGGTGATGTGAAAGACTTCAGCCTGAGACCCTGGAGAGCTGTAAAGAGGGGCTATGGCTCAGTGGAAGAGCATCTGCTTGACATGTAGAAGGTCCCAGTTTCAATCCCCGGCATCTCCAGTTAAAAGGACCAGGCAGCAGGTGAAATGAAAGACCTCACCCTGAGACCCTGGAGAGCTGTAAAGATGGGCTGTGGCTCAATGGAAGAGCATCTGCTTGACATGTAGAAGGTCCCCAGCATCTCCAGTTTAAAGGACCAGGCAGCAGGTGATGTGAAAGACCTCAGCCTGAGACCCTGGAGAGCCGCTGCCGGTCTGAGCAAACAATACTGACCTTGATAGATGAATAGTCTGATTCAGTAAAAGATGGTTTATGAATTTATTTATTAAAAACACATATTAGCCACCTTTCTTCCATACGGAGCTCATGACAGCTTACAATATAGATAAAATATATCTTAATAAAATCCATTGAGAAACCCTGAGCTGGATAAGCCAGGCCAGCCCGGTCTTGTCAGAACTTGGAAGCTAAGCAGGGCTGACCTTGGTAAGTATTTGGATGGGAGACCTCCAAGGAATACCAGGGCTGTGACACAGAGGCAGGCAATCAAGCCATTTCTCTGAATGGCCTCCATGCCCCCCGTAGGAGTCGCCAGAGATTGCCATGACTTCCAGGCACTGGGGCACACACGCAGAAGCACAAATCACAAAAAGGGGGGGGAAACCATAATCTAAAAGCACGATTTGGGACTGCTAGTAAATTAATCGAATGCAGCCCTAAATAAAACCACTTTCAACTGCCTTCTAAAGATCAAAAGTGAGGAGGCCAGGTTGTCAAACCTTGCTTCGCTTTGCTTGCATGGGTTGTCATAGTTATCGGGGGGGGAGGGAATTCCTACGGGGAGGGGAGGGTGTGCGTGTGTGTTGAGTGAGTGAGCACCTTTGCTTTTAGGAGCCATAACTTTTCCTGCAAGATGTGCCTCCTTTCTCTTTCCCAGGGAAAGCTGTCCTTGAAGCTTTCGGTACCAGCTTTAGTAGTAGATAACCAAACCATATATTTTCTTATCTGGTCGAGATTGCAATGTTGGGCAGGGTGTTTGTGACGTGTACATGGGGGAAGGGAAGAAGGTTCTGTTTGAATTGCCTATGGCCCCGGTCACACGGGCCAGAAAACACTTGGGGGAGGCGTGGCAGTTTGCCCCGGAGCTAAATAAGGCACGGTAGCCCGATCTCACAGGCCGCCGGGTTGCCACGCACCAGCTCCTTGCCGCGATCACACCACGCTGCTGCAGTGCGGCAAAACAGCAGCACAGCAGACCACGCAAGTGCGAAGTGCGCATGCGCCGTTGGGGGGGGCGGGCCGCTGTTGGTGACTTGTGTGTGCGCATGCTCTGTCCAGCATTGGTGCGCATCCCAGGGAAACTTACAACATCTGGAAACCCCAGGGACATGGGCGGGCGTCGGAAGCCGCGGGATACTGGCGCTCCCGCGATCAGACGCCAGCCTTTGCCCCGGGGTTTCCAGAAACTAGTACCTCGCACCGTGTTTTCGGAGGGAAGCCATGGGTTGGCCACGGGAGCCCTATGCCTCCCAGATGTGCTCGTATGGACGCGCATGGAAAGTCCGCAGGGCTCCCGTGACTTCAGCGGGGCAAATGCTCCGTGTGAACGGGGCCTATATTAAGCATATGCCCGCCAAAATCCTCGGTTCTAGTACAAGTGATTTTGGGTATCATGCATTTTTGTTGTTGTTCAGTCACACAGTCGAGTCCGACTCTTTGCGACCCCATGGACCAGATTATGCCAGGCCCTCCTGTCTTCCGCTGTCCGCTGAAGTTTGCTCAATTTCATGTTTGTTGCATCAATGACACCATCTAACCATCTCATCCTTTGCCATCCCCTTCTTCTTTGACCTTCAGTCTTTCCCAGCATCAGGGTCTTCTCCAGTGAATGCTCCCTTCTCATTTGATGACCAAAGTATTTCAGCTTCAACTTCAGGATCTGGCCTTTGAGGGAACAGTCAGGGTTGATTTCTTTTAGGACTGACTGCTTTGATCTCCTTGCAGTCCAAGGGACTCTCAAGAGTCTTCTCCAGCACCATAGTTCAAAATAATCTATTCTTCGGCACTCGGCCTACCTTATAGTCCAACTCATGCAGCCATACATTACTACGGGAAATACCATTGCTTTGACCATGCGGACTTGCATACATCTCAATTAACATATCACTGCCAAAGAGAATGTTATTGAGAGTAACTTGACTGTGTGGTTAAGTGCGTGGACTCTAACCTGGGAGCACTGGGTTTGATCCCCCACTCTTCCACATGCAGCTGCTGGATGACCTTGGGCAAGCCACAGTTCTGTCTGAGCTGTTCTTGAAAGAGCTGTTTCTCTCAGCCCCACCTACCTCACGGGGTGTCTGTTGTGGGGAGGGGAAGGAAAAGGAGCTTGTAAGCCACTCTGAGGCTAAGTTCAGACTGGCAGTTTGAAGCGGGAGTGAGTCATGGCAAAAAAGCCCCGGAACAAAGTGTTCTGGATTTTCCCAGTCACACTGCACTGACTGACGTGAGAGCATACCGGGAGGAGGCATGCGGGAACGTTCAGACTGCTGGCCCAGAGGCACAGCTGTAAATGGCTTTTCCCTGGCAAATCGGCTATGTGTGCATGTGTGCATGACAGCATGAGTGTTTATGCGCTCATACACACATAGCTGATTTGAATCCTGTTGCGCCGGCACTGCATTGGGCAGTGGAGCGGAACACAGCCAATCATTTCGTTGCTGCCTTATGCACAACGTGGGTTGCTCCCGGCTTTTCAGCTGAGTGTTCACACTTCTGGGAAGCAGAATGTAGCGGGATAAAGGCACTCTCTGGGATTTGCTACCACTTGTAACAGGGATCTTTTATATGTGGGAGCGAAGTGGAACAGCACGGGTTGCCTACGGGTGGGGAACACCAGGCAGATGTACCCGTGTGAACGACCTCTTTAATTTGCTTGAGAAACGTGGCTGAAACGTGGCTATAGCGGGGCAAACTGCCAGTCTGAACTCAGCCTGAGACTCCGAGTGAAGGGCAGTATATAAATCCAATATCATCATCATCATCTTCTTCTTCTTCTTCCCAGTTTGGTGTAGTGGTTAAGTGCACGGACTCTAATCTGGGAGAACAAGGTTTGATTCCCCACTCCTCCACTTGCACCTGCTGATGTGACCTTGGGTCAGTCACAAGCTCTGGCGCAGCTGTTCTCTCAAGGACAGTTTCTGTCAGAAGTTCTCTCAGCCCCACCTACCTCACAGGGTGTCTGTTGTGGGGAGGGGAAGGGAAAGGAGTTTGTAAGCCGCTCTGAGATGCCTTCAAGAAGTGAAGGGTGGGGTATAAATCTAATCTCTTCTTCTCTGGTGCAGTGGTTAAGTGGGTAGACTCCAATCTGGGAGAACCAGGTTTGATTTCCCACTCCTCCACTTTCAGCAGCTGGATGACCTTGGGTAAGCCACAGTTCTGTCAGAGCTGTCCTTGAAAAAGAGCAATTTCTGTCAGAACTCTCTCAGCCTTACCAACCTCACATGGTGTCTGTTGTGGGGAGGGGAAGGGAAAGGAGTTCGTAAGCCGCTCTGAGACGCCTTTGGGCAGTGAAGGGCGGGGTATAAATCCAAACTTTTCTTCTTCCTCCTCCTCCTCCAAGGCTGTTTCTTGGGCACTCACCAATAGAGCTTCTCCGATTGGTGGGGCAATCAAAAGTACCTCTACTTGTGATCTTACTTCCCAGGTAGAAAGAAATGGGAGAAGATGGTCCTTCAGATACCCTGGTCCATGTAGGGTTTTAGTCAAAACCAACACCTAGAATTGGACTTAGGAATAGATCAGTAGATCAATTGCTGTATCATTAGGGCTGAATGCTCCCCGACAGTGAATGTTCATATCTTCAAGATACCCCCCATATGTGGGAGCTTTTCATACTATGGAGATGTACAGCCATAGTTGCCAAAGACCGGAGTTCTCCTGGTGTTACAATTGGACTCTAGACAATAGAGATCCATTCCCCTTGAGAAAATGACTATTATAGAAGATACATTGTATTTACAGCTGTTTCCCAAACAAGATCTGGAAACCCTACCCATCTGGCACTTTTAAAGGCACAGTCACAGAAGCAGGTTGAAAAGTTGGCGACCTCGGGGCCTCTTAAGAATTACAATACATGAGCAGTAAGAATGCAACACCTGCTCAGAGAACAACTGGAGTCATTTTCAGCGAAGCCAAAAAGGGAGTCGAGGATGACTCACGAACTTGGCCACAAGCTACTTGCAACTGTCTGGTTCCAAAAGGTCATGAGGAAGGGTTATGGATCACGTACACCTGTAAGCAGCCTTTTAGACCTGATGAATCACTAGCATGGGCTACAACAAAGCCTGGTCCAGAGGTCTGAGAGATTCTGAGGAACATTCCCAGGAACCTCAGAAGAACCCTGCTGGGTCGGGACCAAAGGTCCAAATGGCCATTCTCCATTCCAGCAGAGATCTGTCAACCTCTATGTTTAGAGGCAGCCAGCCTCTGAATCCCAGTGCCAGGAGGCAACATCAGGAGAAGGCCTCGGCCTCTACATTCTATTGTTGGCCCTCCAGAGGAATTGGTTGGCCACTGTGTGAGACAGGATGCTGGACAAGTGGACCACTGGTCTGATCCATCAGGGCTCTTCTGATGTTCTTATGAGGGGAAAGCCTTGGCCTCTGTGCCCTGTTGTTTGACCTCCAGAAGAACTGGTCGGCCACTGTGTGAGACAAGGTGCTAGAATAGATGGACCTCTGGTCTGATCCAGCAGGACTGTTCTTATATTCTTATCAGGGAAAGGCCTTGGCCCCTATGTCCTGTTGTTGGACCTCCAGAGGAACTGGTTGACTTCTGTGTGAGACAGGTTGCTGCACTAGATGGGCCAATGGTCTGATCCAGCAGGGCTCTTCTTATAAGAACACAAGAGAAGCCATGTTGGATCAACCCAATGGCCCCTCCAGCCCAACACTCTGTGTCACACCATGGCAAAAAACCCAGGGGTCATCAGGAGGTCCACCAGGAGGGCCAGGACTCCAGAAGCCCTCCCACTGTTGCCCCCCAGCACCAAGAAGACAGAGCATCACTGCCCCAGACGTAAGAAAATAAGAGAGGCCATGTTGGATTAGGCCAGTGGCCCATCCAGTCCAACACTCTGTGTCACACAGTGGCCAAAACCCAGGGGCCATCAAGAGGTCCACCAGCAGAGCCAGGACTCCAGAAGTCCTCCCATTGTTTGCCCCCCCAAGCACCAAGAAGACAGAGCATCACTGCCCCACACATAATGTTCCATCCCTACCTTGTGGCTAATAGCCACTGATGGACCTCTGCTCCATATGTTGATCCAATCCCCTCTTGTTTATGCTTGTAGCCGCCCACAGCCCCTTCCTGCGGCAGCGAGTTGCATGCGATAATTACTCATTGGGTGAAGACAGAGTTCCTTTAATCTGTTCTAAGCATACTGCTCATTAGTTTCATTGCCCATGAGCGCTTGTTCTTTGAGAATCGTTTCTCCAAGCTAAAAAGCCCTAACCTCTTTTTTATATTAAAAAACTCCTTTTTCTTTCAGATTTTCCAATTACATTTTCAACAACATGTACATTAATTAAAAAAAAAATACAAGGCACAAACAGTTATGTGTACAGTATGAATCAATCTACGTGATAATATATGCTTAAAGTAAAGGTAAAGGTTCCCTTGCTCGAAAGCCAGTCGAATCCGACTCTAGGGTTGCGGTGCTCATCTCTGTTTCCAAGCTGAAGATCCGGCGCTGTCCGAAGATGTTTCCGTGGTCATGTGGCCGGCATGACTAAACACCAAGGTGCACGGAACGCTGTTCCCTTCCCACCGAAATGGTACCAATTTATCTACTTGCAATTTCTTGCTTTCGAACCGCTAGGTTGGCAGGAGCTGGAACTAGAGACGGGAGCTCACTCCGTCATGTGGCACTCTTGGGTCTCGAACTGCTGAACTACCGACCTTCCACAGCCTGCAGTTCAGCATCTTAACCACTTGAGCCACTGCAGCTCCAATATATGCTTACTAGCTTTGATAGATATGAAAATAGAAAAGCTTGAAATACAGTGTGTCTAGCAATGCTCCCTCTAAGCTGCGGAGTCTTGTGAGCCAAAATTCTACTTTACGATCTCCTGGCATTAAAGTTGCGAGTGAGCGATTTGGCTACTGCATAAATTTAGTTTGCTCTGGAGCCATCCCTTCCTGAGCTGAGACCAAAAATATGTGAGCTGGAGGCCAAGAAGCGGTGAGCTGGCTCATGCTAGTAAAATTAAAGATATCAATGCTTTTCTTCATAGGGAAAGTGATCCAGCCCTTTTATCATTCCAGTTGCCCTTTTCTGCACCTTTTCCAAGGCTATAATATCTTTTATGAGGCACGGTGACCGTAATTGTGCACAGCATTCCAAATGAGGCTGCACTATACCTCCATATAGTGGCATTATGATACTGGCTGATTTCGTTTCCGGCCCCCTTCCTAATAATCCCTAGAACACCATTTGCCTTTTTTATTGCAGTCACAACACGAAGTCCACATCTTCAGTGAGTTATCCACCATCAGGGCTTTTTTTGTAGAAAAAGCCCAGCAGGAACTCATTAGCGTATTAGGCCACACCCAACAGCAGAAACTCATTAGCATATTAGGCCACACACACCTATGTTACCGGAAGTGTGATCATCCAGCCACACCCACCTTTTGCTTCTTATTCTGTTTACCTTGTTTGTTGTCAAAACCCCAGGGCTTTTTTTTTGTAGCAGGAACTCCTTTGCATGTTTATTTATTTATTTATACATTCCATTTCTACCCCGCCCTCCCCGCACGCAGGCTCAGGGCGGCTTACAAGGGCAACCAGTGCCAGAAAAACAGGTTAAAACATCTAAAGATACTAAAACATACCCACATCATAAAGTGCTCTATAATTCCTCTATTATCTAACCCGATGGCTTCGGATAATCATTAGGCACAACAGTGTTGGTCTCGGCGGGCCCCGAAGGACTTAACTCGGCTATCCCCTTCCTCCATCCCATAGTGGGACTTTTAAAGTCCCACCAGACTCAAACTTTGTTCCGTCGCTTCAGAGCAACATGGCTACCTGACCTGAATCTAATAAATACACGTTAACAGGGTCTGAACTGGCGCTAACTGACCAGGAGAGAGATCTTGGAGTCATGGCAGACAGGGCTATTTTGGGGAACGCCATTCCTGTGCGTTCCGGCTGGCTCCCGAGTTGGCCACGCCCAGCGGGAATTCATTAGCATAACAGGCCACACCCAACAGCAGAAACTCATTAGGATTGGCTACATGAGGGGTGTGTGGCCCACTGCTGGACCTCCTGATGGCACCTGATATTTTTGGTCACTGTGTGACAGTGTGTTGGACTGGATGGGCCATTGGCCTGACCCAACACTGGCTTCTCTTACATTCTTATGTTCTCATTTGTCACATTGACACCCACTCGCCCAGCCTCCACAGATCCCTCTAGAGTGCCTCACAGTCCTCCCTGGTTCTCGCCACCATGAACATCTTGGTGCCATCTGCAAACTTAGCCACTTTGCTGCTTACTCCCAACTCCAAATCATTAATGAACAAGTTAAAAAGTACCGGACCCAGTAGTGAGCCCTGTGGCACCACACTGCTTACCACCTTCCACTGTGAAAACTGCCCATTTATACTCACTTCCTGTTTCCTGTTCATTAACCAACTCTTAAGTGCCTTGCAGAGGCCTACAAGCAAGACATGAAGACCAGTTTTCCTCCCTCCCTTGCCTTATCCCACATCTGGTACTCAAGAGGCGGACCGCCTCTGAACTTGGATGTTCCATTTCGCAGCAGTGCCCAATAGACGCTGGTCCCAAGGCTCCTCAAAGGAAGATCCATTGCCTCGTTGGGAGGCGGTTTCGAAAATTATCTCTGCATTTGCATTTGGCTTCATCTTCCTTTCTTGTCTCGTTGCGCCTTCATGAAAAGTCCCCAATTAAGGACTTCTTGCAAATGCGGCATCGTCTCTTTTTTCTGTCTGAGACTTCCTCTGAATCATTAGCTTAATTGGTTACTGGCGATGCCTGAAAAGACCCCCTCTGAACTCTCCCTGGATACGTTGGGGGCGCTCATTCTCCTCGGATCAAAGAAGAAGAAGAAAATTGCTTGATAAGGTCACTCAAAAAGTACGGGCCGAGTAGAACTCCATAGCAGCAAACACAATTACAGACATCTGGGGATGATTTTGTCTTCCTCCTCATCTAAATTTTTTCTACGTGACTCATCTTTTAGATGTTAAAGGGGCTACGGTACAGGGTGACTTTTTACAGTGCATCATGTAGGATTTATTTATGGCTGAAACTCAGGAGCATAGCTGTATTAAGTGTTGGAAGAGTGAAGGCTGTTTTAAGTGGGAAGAAGAGGAAGAGGAAGAGGAAGAAGAAGAAGAAGAAATTGGATTTAGACCCCGCCCTTCACTCAGAGTCTCAGAGCGGCTTACAGTCTCCTTCCCTTCCTCTCCCCAAAACAGACACTCTGTGACATAGGTGGGGCCAGGCTGAGAGAGCTCTGAGAGAACTGCTCCTGAGAGAACAGCTCTGAGAAAACTGTGGATTGCCCAAGGTCACACAGCAGTTGCATGTGGAGAAGTCAGGAATCAAACCCGGGTCTCCCAGTTTAGAGTCTGCGCTCTTGACCACTACACCAAAGTGGCTCCCACACTGAGTAGGGCTTTGACAGAAAGGTGCAGTGCCGACGAGCCGAAGAGATGGTTTGTTGCATCAAAGAAGTTGTGATAGGAAGGAGAAGTTATGCAATGGAAGAAAGGTCAGGCACCAATCACAGTGAGGAGGGTGTCAAACAGATTCTAAACCTATTTGGCCGTTGGGAATAATAGCCTGTCACACTGAATGACAGGGGTTTCAACAGCTCCTAAAATCTCACTCAACTGCCAGGAGCTGAGAGAGTTTAAGGCTATACCTTAATATCGTTATGGCCTGTGGCCTGCATTTTGCCAAGGAAATGGGAAATGGCGTACCCTCTAGGAACTGGCTTACTTATGCTCATTGACGTTTTATTATTCTTTTATTGTTATTGTATTTGTTTAGCTGGTGCTATTCGAATGTTAGATTTTTAAATTAAATCTTGATTGCGGAATGTTTTATTGTAAACCACTCCGAGACTGTACAGGAAAGGATGTGGTACAAAAATGTAATACATAAAAATAGATAAATAAAGGACAAGAATTTGTGCAGGAAGAATCAATTTGTGATTAACCCATTCCCTACTCATCAAATGTTCCCTCTAAGCTGTGGAGTCTCAGAAGTAAAAATTCTACTTTGTGAGCTACTGGCATTAGAATTGTGAGCGAGCAATTTGGCTCCTTCATAAATTAGTTTGCACAGGACCCATCCTTCCTGAGCTAAGACAAAAATCTGTGAGAGGGAACACTGCTACTCACCCATTTCGCTTTGTAACAATCCCCCCCCCGTCTCCCTCACAGTATAAATCATTGGTGCGACCTCATTTGGAATACTGTGTACAGTTCTGGTTGCCACACCTCAAAAAGGATATTATAGCATTGGAAAAAGTGCAGAGAAGGGCAACTAGAATGATCAAAGGGTTGGAATACTTTCCCTATGAAGAAAGGTTAAAATGCTTGGGGCTCTTTAGCTTGGAGAAATTAGGGCTGAGGGGTGACATGATCGAGGTTTATAAGATTATGCATGGGATTGAGCAGGTTGAGAAAGAAGGACTTTTCTCCCTCTCGCAGTACAAGAATATGGGCACTCAATGAAATTGCTGAGCAGTCGGGTTAGGACAGATAAAAGGAAGTACTTCTTCACCCAAAGAGTGATTAACACGTGGAATTCACTGCCACAGGAGGTGGTGGCAGCTAAAAGCAGGGACAGTTTCAAGAGGGAATTGGATAAGCATCTGGAGCAGAAGTCCATCAGTGGCTATTAGCCACAAGGTATAGATAGGAACTCTCAGACTGGGGCAGGTGATGCACTGTATTCTTGGTGCTGGGGGGGAGGCAGCCGTGGGAGGGCTTCTGGTGTCCTGACCCCACTGCTGGACCTCCTGATGGCACCTGGTATATTTTGGCCGCTGTGCGACAGAGTGTTGGACTAGATGGGCCATTGGCCTGATTCAACATTGGCTTCTCTTATGTTCTTATGTTCCCTACAAAAAAGGCTTGTTTCTAAATTAGCAGCCCAGGGGGGTGGGAAATAGGAAGATTTGTGTTGAGAACTGGCTGTGGAGGGAAGCGTTCAGCCACCCCCTCTTGTCGATGGATTGCCCTGAATTAGATCAAATGCGGTTTTGCCCTGATTCATGCAAAGTTTCATTCTGCCCCTCCGGGGAATTGGATGCACAGCTGCAATGCACGGATTCAGAGTCATGGTTGGGGGTTGATGGGAAAAACTGGGGCTTGGAGTATTCCTTCTCAGCAAGCTATACCATCAGCTCCATTACGAGGAGAGCCCCGTCTGTTAAAAAAAAAAAAAATCCTGAAACTCATTTCTGGAGGAACTGGGGTTTCGTTTCAGCTTCCTTCCAAGTCATGGATCTGCAAGTCCAGGTTTTTTTCCACGGAAAGTTAGCGAAACGGAACATTGACTGCCACCGTGGGAGGCCTGCTGTGCGGAGAAGTCGAGTTCCTCGTCCTTAGCCAGTGAGTTTCTGCTTCATTTGATGCTCTGAACTATGAGACTAATTAACTGTACGAGGAAGAAGGCTGATGCGTCGCTGCTCCGAGGAAGAGAAATTGTTTAAGAAATGAGAGAGTGTCGAAGGTTCCTTCTCTTGTCCAATTAGCTGTGTATGTGCGTGTGTGTCTGTGTTAAAACACTTGGGGCTCTTCAACTTGGAGAAACGATGGCTGAGGGGTGACGTGATTGAGGTTTATAAGATTATGATCGAGGTTTATAAGATTATAAGATTACGAATGGGATTGAGCAAGTTGAGAAAGAAGTACTTTTCTCCCTTTCTCACAATACAAGAACTCGCGGGCACTCCATGAAATTGCTGAGCAGTCGGATTAGGACAGATAAAAGGAAATACTTCTTCACCCAAAGAGTGATTAACATATGGAATTCACTGCCACAGGAGGTGGTGGCAGCTACAACCATGGACAGTTTCAAGAGGGAATTAGATAAACCTATGGAGCAGAAGTCCATCAGTGGCTATTAGCCACAGGCTATAGATGGGAACTCTCAGTCTGGGGCAGGTGATGCACTCTATTCTTGGTGCTGGAGGGGGCAGCAGTGGGAGGGCTTCTAGTGTCCTGGCCCCACTGCTGAACCTCCTGATGGCACGTGGCATATTTTGGCCGCTGTGTGACAGAGTGTTGGACTAGATGGGCCATTGGCCTGATTCAACATTGGCTTCTCTTATGTTCTTATGTGTGCGCACACGTGCGCACTGATGGACCTACAGTTTTGGGACCCTGAAGCTTGAACTGTTATGGGGGCCCCTCCTCAACCAGCAACAGTAGGTAGAAGGTTGAGGGGGCAGGGCTCATTAGGATAAATAGATGGAAATCTTAACCACTGAGAGTGTAGCGGGTTAAGTGCGCAGACTCTAATCTGGGAGAACTGGGTTTGATCCCCCGCTCCTCCACTTGCAGCTGCTGGTGTGAACGTGGGTCGGTCACAGGTTCTCTCAGAGCTGCTGTGTCAAGGGCAGTTCTCCGAAGCGCTCTCTCAGCCCCAATGTCTGTTATGGGGAGGGGAAGGGAAAGGAGTTTGTCAGCCGCTCTGAGACTCTTGAGTGAATCTCCTCCTCCTCCTCTTTTCTTTGGTGTTAAGATGCATCAGCGACAGTGTTCCCTCTAAGCTGAGTTAGTGTGAGCCAGCTCACAGTTTTTTAGCCTCCAGCTCACCCATTTTTGTCTTCGCTCAGGAAGGAGGGCTCCAGAGCAAACTAACGTATGCAGTAGTGAAATCGCCGCTCACCATTTTAATGCCAGTAGCTCACAAAGTAGAATTTTCGCTCACAAGACTCCACAGCTTAGAGGGGGCATTGATCAGCCAGACTAGTGGAGCCTGAGTTGAGAATTCCAGATGTCTTTCTATGGTTCTGATTGGCTAAGGGCTGAGCTGTAGAACTATTGAGCTGTGCGCCAATGAAGGATTCAAGGATCCAGCTGTCCCAATGTAGGCTATGAATAGATTCTGGCAAGCTCAGTGAGCCCGTACAGCTGCCAGTTCGGGGGCCGCAAGCCCCCGAGAACATTTTGACATCTGGCCAACTGCAGGGACATTTTGAGGTCACATGAAACGGGCATTGGAGTATATTCAATATTAAGCACTTCAACTCACCGGCTTATGATTCTGTCACTAAAACAGGCTTATTTTAATAACAAACACTTTTAAAAATGCCATCGATTTTGTTGAAAAAAATCACTCAAAAAAAAAAAAAAGGTGCTTCAGAGTTACTCCAGGATTAGGGGCTGTGAAGCTTAAGTTTCATTAGTTTCATAGTAGAGCCATCCGTGTGTGTGTTTTCAAGGCAAGAGACATTCAGAGGCGTTTGTGCCATTGCCTGCCTCTGCATAGCAACCCTGGATCTCCTTGAAAGTCTCCCATCCAAATACTAACCAAGGCCAACCCTGCTTAGCTCCCGAGGTCTAATGAGATAAGGCTAGTCTGGGCCAACCAGAAAAAGGCAAGAGACATTCGGTGGAGGTGGTGGTGGTGGAGGAGAAGGAGGTGGTGGTGGTAGTGGAGGAGGAGGAGGAGGAGGAGGTGGTGGTGGTGGTGGTGGAGAAGGAGGAGGAGGAGGAGGAGGTGGTGGTGGTGGTGGTGGTGGTGGAGGAGAAGGAGGAGGTGGTGGTGGTGGTGGAGGAGGACAAGGAGGAGGAGGAGGAGGTGGTGGTGGTGGTGGTGGAGGAGGAGGAGGTTGTGGTGGTGGAGGACGAGGAGGAGGAGGTGGTGGTGGTGGTGGTGGAGGAGGACAAGGAGGAGGTGGTCGTGGTGGAGGAGAAGGAGGAGGTGGTGGTGGTGGCAGAGGAGGAGGAGGAGGAGGTTGTGGTGGTGGAGGAGGACAAGGAGGAGGAGGTGGTGGTGGTGGTGGAGGAGGAGGAGGAGGTTGTGGTGGTGGAGGAGGACAAGGAGGAGGAGGTGGTGGTGGTGGTGGAGGAGGAGGAGGTTGTGGTGGTGGAGGAGGAGGAGGAGGAGGTGGTGGTGGTGGTGGAGGAGAAGGAGGAGGTGGTGGTGGTGGAGGAGGACAAGGAAGAGGACAAGGAGGAGGAGGTGGTGGTGGTGGTGGAGGAGGAGGAGGAGGAGGTTGTGGTGGTGGTGGAGGAGGAGGAGGTGGTGGTGGTGGTGGAGGAGGACAAGGAGGAGGTGGTGGTGGTGGAGGAGAAGGAGGAGGTGGTGGAGGTGGAGAAGGAGGAGGATCAGGAGGAGGAGGAGGAGGTGGTGCTGGTGGAGGAGGAAGAAGAGGAGGAGGAGGAGGTGGTGGTGGTGGTGGTGGCAGAGGAGGAGGAAGAGGAGGAGGAGGTGGTGGTGGTGGTGGAGGAGGAGGACAAGGAGGAGGTGGTCGTGGTGGAGGAGAAGGAGGAGGTGGTGGTGGTGGTGGTGGCAGAGGAGGAGGAGGAGGAGGTTGTGGTGGTGTAGGAGGACAAGGAGGAGGAGGTGGTGGTGGTGGTGGTGGAGGAGGAGGAGGTTGTGGTGGTGGAGGAGGACAAGGAGGAGGAGGTGGTGGTGGTGGTGGAGGAGGAGGAGGAGGTTGTGGTGGTGGTGGTGGTGGAGGAGGAGGAGGAGGAGGTTGTGGTGGTGGAGGAGGAGGAGGAGGAGGTGGTGGTGGTGGTGGAGGAGAAGGAGGAGGTGGTGGTGGTGGAGGAGGACAAGGAGGAGGACAAGGAGGAGGAGGTGGTGGTGGTGGTGGAGGAGGAGGAGGAGGAGGTTGTGGTGGTGGAGGAGGAGGAGGAGGTGGTGGTGGTGGTGGTGGAGGAGGACAAGGAGGAGGTGGTGGTGGTGGAGGAGAAGGAGGAGGTGGTGGAGGTGGAGAAGGAGGAGGATCAGGAGGAGGAGGAGGAGGTGGTGCTGGTGGAGGAGGAAGAAGAGGAGGAGGAGGAGGTGGTGGTGGTGGTGGCAGAGGAGGAGGAAGAGGAGGAGGAGGTGGTGGTGGTGGTGGAGGAGGAGGAGGGGGAGGTGGTGGTGGTGGTGGTGGTGGTGGAGGTAGAGGAGGAGGAGGTGGAGGAGGAGGAGGAGGAGGAAGAGGAGGAGGAGATTTTTGTGTTGTCCATCCCTGTTATTGCAGGGCTCTGGGCGATGGACAACAGTGAATAAAACACAAAAGAATGCTACAATTAAAACACAGCCGTACCAATAAATAAAGTTAAAGCTCTAGATGGCGAACTGAAATCACTCTCCATTCCAGACTGCCTGGCTACTTTGTGGGCAGGGGAGGAAGAGGGACGACCGTTCTGGAGAGCAGAAGTGGGTGCCAGCTACATTGAAAAGCGTTGCTGCCCTCAACCAAATGCCTGGAGGAAAAACTCTGCCTTACAGGCACCGTGGAACTGAATGAGATCCTGCAGGCCTCTGGTGGTATTCGGCAGAGAATTCCATCAGGTTGGGGCTACGACTGAAAAAGCTCTGGCCCTGGTCAAGGACGGCCGGACATCGCCTTCCTCTGCAGAAGCAACCCAGGTCTTCCTTGGAGGTATCCCATCCAAATACTAACCAGGTCTCACCCTGCTTAGCTTCCAAGAGCAAATGATATCCAGCTGGGCTGGGCCACCTCGGTCAGAGCTGTCCAACAAGCTACTAAAATGGTAGCAGATGCCCCCACTCTCTGCATTTACAAGGAACAGATCCTGGTTTCTGGTGCTCATCCCTGGTGAATCGCTATCATTCCTTGGGAAGCCCTGGAGATGGGGTAGCTTTTTTCAAAGTTAAGCTCATTTCAGGTAAGATGCAGAATGGTTTTTAATTCAGCTGTATAAAAGGACCTGTGGTGGCTCAAGTGGTTAAGACGCTGAACCGCAGGCTGTGGAAGGTCAGTAGTTCAGCAGTTCGAGACCCGAGAGTGCCGCATGACGGAGTGAGCTCCCATCTCTAGTTCCAGCTCCTGCCAACCTAGCAGTTCAAAAGCAAGAAATTGCAAGTAGATAAATTGGTACCACTTCGGTGGGAAGAGAACAGCGTTCCGTGTGCCTTGGCGTCTAGTCATGCCGGCCACATGAGCACGGAAACATCTTCGGACAGCGCTGGCTCTTTGGCTTTGAAACGGAGATGAGCACCGCAACCCTACAGTCGGATTCGACTGGCTTTCGAACAAGGGAACCTTTACCTTTTATAGCTCATGTTGCCACCAACTGTGGTACCACTGATTGTGGTACACTCTGCTAACAGTGGCTGGTTAGGGTCTATCAAACCATGGTCTGGTTGGTATATTAGCTACAATCACCTTTAGTTGCCCTGCCATGGATGGCCCAGGCTGGCCCGATCTCATCAGGTCTCAGAAGCTAAGCAGGGTCAGCCTCGGTTCATACTTGGATGGGAGACCACCAAGGAAGTCCAGGGTTGCTACGCAGAGGCAGGCAATTGGCAAACCACCTCTGTATGTCTTTCACCTCGGCCTGGATAGCCCAGGCTAGTTTGATCTCCTCAGATCTCATAAGAACATAAGAACATAAGAGAAGCCAATGTTGAATCAGGCCAATGGCCCATCTAGTCCAGCACTCTGTCACACAGCGGCCAAAATATACCAGGTGCCATCAGGAGGTCCAGCAGTGGGGCCAGGACACTAGAAGCCCTCCCACCGCTGCCCCCTCCAGCACCAAGAATAGAGGGCATCACCTGCCCCAGACTGAGAGTTCCCATCTATACCCTGTGGCTAATAGCCACTGACGGACTTCTGCTCCAGATGTTTATCTAATTCCCTCTTGAAACTGTCCATGCTTGTAGCTGCCACCACCTCCTGTGGCAGTGAATTCCATGTGCTAATCACTCTTTGGGTGAAGAAGGACTTCCTTTTATCTGTTCTAACCCGACTGCTCAGCAATTTCATGGAGTGCCCACGAGTTCTTGTATTGTGAGAAAGGGAGAAAAGGACTTCTTTCTCAACCTGCTCAATCCCATTCATAATCTTATAAACCTCGATCATGTCACCCCTCAGCTGTCATTTCTCAGAAGCTAAGTAGGTTTGGCCCTGGCTAGTATTCGGATCGGAGACCACCAAGGAAGTCCAAGGTTGATGCCCAGAGGCCAGCAATGAAGCTCATCTCCAGACTACAGAGATCAGTTCCCCTGAAGGAAGCGGCTGCTTTGGAGGGTGGACTCTAAGGCAGGGGTGTCCAACCCACCTACTTACGAGGGCCGGATCTGACATAAATGTCACTTAGTCAGGCTGGGCCAAGTGTGCCATAAAACGCAATGCCAGGTACCGGAAGTAGAAACTGTATAAAGGACAGCAGCTGGTGAGCTCAGAGTTGATATATCCCCAATGCAAGGCCCCAAGGTCTGGGAAGGGAGTGCAGAGGAAAGCCCAAATAGGTGGACTGGAGAGGCAGCGGTACAGTGTGGGGCAGATGCTCCCTTGATGCCCGACTGCCGCAGACAAGGTTGTTCTGTTCGAGGTTTATAAGATTATGCGTGGGATAGTGCAGGTGGAGAAAGAAGTCCTTTTCTCCCTTTCTCACAAGACAAGAACTCGTGGGTACTCGATGCAGTTGCTGAGCAGTCGGGTTAGAACAGATTGAAGGAAATCTTTCTTCACCCAAAGAGTGATGAACTCATGGAATTCACTGCCGCAGGAGGTGGTGGCAGCTACAAGCATGGACGGCTTCAAGAGGGAATTAGATAAGCATCTGGAGCAGAGGTCCATCAGTGGCTATTAGCCACAAGGTATAGATAGGAGCAGGAGCTGCGGTGGCTCAAGTGGTTAAGATGCTGAATTGCAGGCTGTGGAAGGTCAGTAGTTCAGCAGTTCGAGACCCGTGAGTGCCGCAAGACGGGGTGAGCTCCCGTCTCTAGTTCCAGCTCCTGCCAACCTAGCAGTTTGAAAGCAAGAAATTGCAAGTAGATAAATAGGTACCACTTCGGTGGGAAGGTAACAGCGTTCTGTGCGCCTTGGTGTTTAGTCATGCCGGCCACATGACCACGGAAATGTCTTTGGACAGCGCTGGCTCTTCGGCTTTGAAACGGAGATGAGCACCGCAACCCTAGAGTTGGATTCGACTGGCTTTTGAGCAAGGGAACCTTTACCTTTACCTTTATAGATAGGAGCTCTCAATCTGGGGCAAGGAATGTTCTGTATTCCTGGTGCTTGGGGGGGGGGGTCAACAGTGGGAGGGCTTCTAGTGTCCTGGCCCCACTGTGTGACCTCCTGATGGCACATGGTGTTTTTGGCCACTGTGTGACACAGAGTGTTGGACTGGATGGGCCATTGGCCTGATCCCACATTGGTTCCTCTTGTGTTCTTATGGAGCAGAGGACCATCAGTGGCTATCGGCCACAAGGAATAGATAGGCACACTCAGTCTGGGGCAAGGGATGCTCTGTTTTCTTGGTGCTTGGGGGGGGCAACAGTGGGAGGGCTCCTAGAGTCCTGGCCCCACTGCTGGACCTCCCGATGGCACCTGGTATTTTTGGCCACTGTGTGAGACAGAGCATTGGACTGGATGGGCCACTGGGGCCTTATGTCTGACACCCCTGCTCTAAGGCATTGTGCTCCACTGAGAGGCCCCTGTGTCACCCATGTGCCACTCCCAAATCTCCAGTTTTCCAACCTGGAGCTGGCAACCCCACCGGTAGCCAGGGACCACCTGGCAGTCCTTGCAGGGAGGGGGAGTAGAGTTGCCAGATCCAAGCTGGGAAACCCTTGGAGATTTGGGGGCGGAGCCTGGGGAGAACAGGGACCTCGGGGCGGGGTACAATGCCCTCGAGTCCCACCCTCCAAAGCAGCCATTTCCTCCAGGGCAACTGATCTCTGCAGTCTGGAGATCAATTGTAATAATGAGAGCCCTCCAAGCATCGTATGGTGGGTGACAACCCTACCCAGGCATGAGCCACTCACTGTGGAAGAGATTTCCCAGGATAAATGGTTTCTCCCAGTATGTTTTGCTTCCCCTCTTCCCCAGTTTGGTGTCACCGTTAAGTGAGTGGACTCTAATCTGGGAGAACTGGGTTTGATTCCCAACTCCTCCACTTGCAGCTGCTTGATGACCTTGGGTAAGCCATAGTGGTGTCAGAGCTGTCTTTGAAAAAGAGCCGTTTCTGTCAAGAGCTCTCTCAGCCCACCTATCTCACAGGTTGTCTGTTGTGGGGAGGGGAAGGGGAAGGAGTTTGTAAGCCGCTCTGAGACTCCGAGTGAAGGTTGGGGTATGAATCCAATCTCCTCCTCCTCCTCCTCCTCTTCTTCTTCTTCCTCTTCTCCTCCTCCTCCTCCTCCTCCTTCTCCCCGTGGCCTTTGACTCACACATCCTCCTCAAAGCCACCGAGGGGGCCGAAAGCCGAGGGCCGCAGCCAGTAATCGCCAGTCAATTGCCCGTGGCCAGTCTTAACGGCCTGGCTTCTCTCGCCTCAGAGATGACTAAAAGGCCAAACAGGACATTAACTCCTTTAATAGCCCAACTTTGCAATTTCCCGGCACGTCGGTTGATTCCACTCGGCTGCTCCGACAAAAATCAGGCGCTTCGGAGGAAACTCACTCTTCAAAATGGAGGCGAATTCAGGGACACTGTCATGGCTAGTTTGGCCCTTAGGAGCATAAGAACATAAGAGAAGCCAATGCTGGATCAGGCCAGTGGCCCATCCAGTCCAATGCTCTGTCACACAGTGACCAAAAATACCAAGTGCCATCAGGAGGTCCAGCAGTGGGGCCAGGGACAATAGAAGCCCTCCCACTGCTGCCCCCCCCAACACCAAGAAAAGAGTGCATCACCTGCCCCAACACCTGACAGTTCCTATCTGTACCTTGTAGCTAATAGCCACTGAGGGATTCCTCTGCTCCAGATGCTTATCCAATTCCCTCTTGAAGCTGTCCATGCTTGTAGCTGCCACCACCTTCTGTGGCAGTGAATTCCAGGTGTTAATCCCTCTTCGGGTGAAGAAGGACTTCCTTTTATCCATTCTAACCCGACCGCTCAGCAATCTCATGGAGTGCTCACGAGTTCTTGTCTTGTGAGAAAGGGAGAAAAGGACTTCTTTCTCAACCTGCTCTATCCCAGGCATAATCTTATAAACCTCAATCACGTCACCCCTCAGCTGTCGTTTCTCCAAGCTAAAGAGCCCTAAGCACTTTAACCTTTCTTCATAGAGAAAGTGTTCCAACCAAAGCAAGGTTGCCAGCTCTGAGTCAGGAAATACCTGGAGATTTGGGAGAGGGTGGGATTTATGGAGAGGGAAGGACCTCAGAAGGATACAGTGCCATAGAGTCCAGCTTCCAAAGCAGCCGTTTTCTCCAGGGGACGATTCTGGTAGTCTGGAGATCAGTTGCAAAAGTGGAGGATTTCTAGGCCCCACCTGAAGATTGGCAACACTTCTTAGAAGGAAAGATGTACAAATCTACTTGGGTTCTTTCAGGTAAAACTTCCCCAACTTGTTTTTAGAGACATTCCCCAGTTTGGGTCATTTCTTTTGAGCCTGTCGTGATGTTTACTTTCCTGACAAGCATGTGAGGAGAAATCACACCAAGTACATTTCTGTCTTGCCCTTCCTCCTAGAACTTCAGGGTGGCGTACATGATTCTCTTCTATAGCCATAAGGCATAGATAGGAACTCTTGGTCTGGGGCAAGTGATGCTCTGTATTCTTGGTGCCTGGGGGGGGCAACAGTGCTGAATGGCAGGGCGTGGAATCCTCCAAGAGTGACAACTGATCTCCTCACTAGGGATGAGCACTCAGTATATACCGAACTGAATAAATACCCCCAAAATACCTTATCGGTATTATTCAGGTATTTATTTAGCCAAATACAATCTGATTCAGCTACAAAAATAGCCACACCCAAATAAAAGCCGATATTACTTGGCTTTTATTCGGCGCAGCTAGAAGGCCGTTAAAGAGGCCGCAAATGAAATTCTCCATTATACCCTATGGGGATGTTCCTCATAGGATATAATGGAGCTGAATCAGTTTGGATTTCCCGAATATTTACCTGAATATTGGTATTGTACTGGGATTCGGGAATATTCGGGAATGCAGATACTTTTTGGGTCCAGTGGACCCGAATCTGAAATAATTATATATATATATTTGCACATCCCTACTCCTCACTACAGAATTTCCCCTTGTCTCTATGATAAAGATCATAGTGAACTTCCTAGAATGGGACCTGTGGAATACTTTTTTCTCCCGCTCCTCAGTTTCTCAAGGGTGAGAGACTGGGGTTGGGGGTACTTAGGGTTGCTGACTGTGGGTTGGAAAATGCCTGGAGATTTTGGGGGTGGAGCCTAGAGAGTGTGGGATTTTGGTAGGGGAGGGACCTCAGCAGGGTATAAGTCCATAGAGCCCACCCCCCAAAGCAGCCATTTTCTCCAGGGAACTGCTCTCAGTTGTATGGAGATCAGTTGTAATAGCAGATCTCCAGGTGCCAGCTGGAGGTTGGCACTCCTACCTGTACCTGTTAGGCAGTGTGTGTGAAAGGTTTGTTGGTGGTCTAATCCTTTAAGGCCTGGATGTTCTTTATCAGGCTTAAGAAAATCATTTTGTGCATGATAGTTTCCCCCTTCTTATTTCTCCTGATTCAAAGAATTGAGTTGGGAAGCATAGAGAACTACAGTTCCCATCAGCCCCTAGCTTGAAACGATGTTAAATTTGTTTGGGAAATATGGATGGCTGAGAATACAGGCTCAACCCGACAATCTGGGTCTCACCTTCAGAGGGAGCTTGGGCTCAACACAGATGGGGGCCCAGGAAGGATTTCAGTCCCCAGGTAGGACCTGGGGATGCCCTGGAATTACAGCTAATCACCAGACTACAGAGAGCAGTTCCCTTGGTGAAATCAGGTGTTTTGGAGGGTGGACTCAATTGTACCCCACTGAGGCCCCTGTCCTCCCCCAAATCTCAAGGAATTCCCCAAGCTGGAGCTGGCAACCCTATCTTCCATTCCATCCCCTGGGCTAGTGGAAACCCTAAAGATTGGCCACTGCACTATTCGGGGGGGGTTGTACTGTATCTTTAAAAAACTCACAACTGTATTTTTGGACTATCATTTATTGGTCTACAAAATAGTGAGTTTTCATTTTAAAATAATCCCTCCTTATATATAATTGTGTTTTGGGGAGGCACTTTGTGAACATTCCACATGCTCCTAAATCAGTTGGCTCCATGATGTGTCACTCAGAAGCTGTCCCTATCCACTGGGCATGGCCGGATTGCCCATTGGGCGAACTAGGCGCTCGCCTAGGGCGCGCCGGCCTCAGGGGCGCCAAATGGTGCCCCGCTCCCCCAAAAAAGCCCCCCGCCGCCACCCTAACCGGGCACCCCTCCGCGAAAAAGCGCCCGGCTAGGGCGCAAGTCGCCCTCCCTGTCCTTCCTGGGGGGGGAGGAGGAGGAGGAGGAAGTGGCAGGCGGCGGCCAGCAGGGTCTCCCTGCTGCCGCCGCCGCGGAAAAGCGCCCACCGAGGGCGCAAGTCACCCCTCCCCTCCTCCCTGGGGGGGAGGAGGAGGAGGAGGAAGGCCGGCAGCGGCCAGCAGGGTCTCCCTGCTGCCGCCGCCGCAGAAAAGCACCCACCGAGGGCGCAAGTCGCCCTCTCCCTCCTCCCTGGGGGGAGGGAAGAGGAGTAGGAGTAGGAGGAAGTGGCAGGCGGCGGCCAGCAGGGTCTCCCTGCTGCCGCCGCCGCGGAAAAGCGCCCACCGAGGGCACAAGTCGCCCTCCCCCTCCTCCGTGTGGGGGGGAGGAGGAGGAGGAGGAAGCGGCTGGCGGCGGCTAGCAGGGTCTCCCTGCTGCCGCCGCCGCAGAAAAGCGCCCACCGAGGGCGCAAGTCGCCCTCTCCCTCCTCCCTGGGGGGAGGGAAGAGGAGGAGGAGGAAGCGGCCTGCGGCGGCCAGCCAAGGCACAGCTTGCCCGCCATCCCCCTCCTCCCTGGGGGGGGAGAGGAGGGGGGGCGGCATGGCTGGGTCTCCAGGCCCAACCGGGAGGTTGGGATCTGCCCCCGCCTAGGGCGCAGAAATACCTGGAGCCGGCCCTGCCACTGGGTGCGTTGTCTGAGTCTCGCCTCCAATATTCTAAACAGTTTGCTGTTCCTCTCCCCCCAATAGCCAGTTGGAACACAGAGGTCATTTGCATATGTGGCCTGATTGGTCTTTGCCTCTAACATTCTAAACAGTTTACTGTTGCTGTTGGGGTTCAATGAATGTGTCCTGAGGTAAAATACATATCCCAATCTTCCCTTAAATGGTTACTGGAGTTGCCAAAATACATATCCCAATCTCTATGGCATTATAGTCTGCTGAGGTCCCTCTGCACCCAAAACCCTGCCCTCTACCCCTGAAATCTACAGGTCTGGCTCTCCCCTTAGTATTGCCAGCCTCCGGGCAGCACTTGGAGATCTCCAAGATTAGTTCTCTTGGAGCAAATGGCTGTTTTGGGCAATGGACTCTATGGAATTATACCCTGCTGAGGTCTTTCTGCACCCCAAACCTTGCCCTCCCCAGGCTGTACCCCTCAAATCTACAGGTATTTCCCAACCCAGAGTTGGCATCTCTGTAACTGGCTATGGAACTGCTTTCCAGACCCTTGGAACCCAGAAGACATGGCATAGGAGGAGATGCTATTCTACCTTAGCTGCCACTGCATAACCCCAAATCAACATAAGTCGGGGTGGAGGGAACCACACCTATTACCATGAGGCCGTCCTCCCATACTACCCACTTGGGGCAGCAGAATGACTTGAGACAACCCTGCCTTACAGCTAAGCAGAAGGAAAGAAACATGGCTCCCCTCCCTCTATTTTCCCCATCCCTCTGCCACCCCATCAACCACATCTGGGACACTCACCTGGAGCTTCCTTCTAGAGCTCGTTGTATTTCTTCCCGCAATGGGCCTTACTCCTAGTAATTAATAATCACCATATGGCAGTGTGTGTAGTATAGCCAGGAGATCCTAGGATTGTCTGGCAGCCAGAAGTCCTAGCTCTTTTAGCATTATGCGCCACTTGGTGGCAAGTTGGACTGGTTTTTAAGGCAAGAGACATTTCAGAGGTGGTTTGCCGTTGCCTGCCCTCTGCCTCATGACCCTGGTATTCCTTGGAGGTCGCCCATCCAAATACTAGCCCAGGTCAACCCCGCTGAGCTTCTGAGTTCTGACGGGAACAGGCTAGCTTGGCTATTCAGGTCAGGGGTTCATTTTTTTTTTTTTAAGAGAGAGAAGCCGTATTTTGTACCCATCTAATTTTCTGAATGAGGGAAAAAAATCATTTTAAAAATGAAATGAGTGCAAGATACGGCCTATCTTTCAACAGAGAAGAACGATCAGATAGCCTTTCTCATATTGGTTTGAAGGAGAATATTGCGAGCCACCAAACGGAACAAAGTTTGAATTCACTGGCACCTTTGAGACCATCAGAGTTTAATTCTGGGCATAACTTTTACATCCCCACTGCTTGCAGGTTACATGGCCTAACTTATGTGGTATAAAGCAGACGTCTCTGCTTGATCTTTCCGACAATAAGCTGCTGCTGCCAAGAGAACAATTCATTCAAAAGAACCGCCTCGGTCTTTACTGTTCACTTTAGCCGAGTGTAGCTTTATACACAAAATAAATAGCTAAATACGTTTTAGATGAGCAGGCAAGACAGCAGCAAACCCCAAATGCGGCTAAATGTGAATTTCCTGAATCAGAATTAATGCTTGTTGAAAGGATTTCAAACAACAACAACAATTAAAAAACAAATTTCCCAGTGGTTTTACTGATGGGCGAGTGTTGCCAATTGTGGTTTGGAAAGAAGAAGAAGAAGAAGAAGAAGAAGAAGAAGAAGAAGAAGAAGAAGAAGAAGAAGAAGAAGAAGAAGAAGAAGAAGAAGAAGAAGAAGAAGAAGAAGAAGAAGAAGAAGAAGAAGAAGAAGAAGAAGAAGAAGAAGAGGAGGAGGAGGAGGAGGAGGGAGGAGGAGGAGGAGGAGACGAGGAGGAGACGAGGAGGAGGAGGAGGAGGAGGAGGAGGAGGAGGAGGAGATTGGATTCATACCCCACCCTTCACTCAGAATCTGAGAGCAGCTTCCAATCTCCTTTCCCTTCCTCTCCCCTCAAAAGACATCCTGTGAGGTAGGTGGGGCTGAGAGAGCTCTTTGGAGAACTGCCCTTGAGACAACAGCTCTGAGAAAACTTGTGACTAACCCAGGATCACCCAGCAGCTGCATGTGGAGGAGTGGGGAATTGGACCTGATTCTCCCAGATTAGAGTCTGTGTTCCTAACCACTACACCAAACTGGCTGTCTGGAAGGCCAACAACAGGGCATAGAATCAACTCTCCCCCCACTTACTGATACAGTGTCATAGAATAATAATAAGAGAGAGATTGGATTTATACCCTGCCCTTCACTACCTGACGGAGTCTCAGAGTGGCTCACAATCTCCTTTCCCTTCCTCTCCCCACAACAGGCACCCTGTGAGATAGGTGGGGCGGAGAGAGCTCTCTCGAGAACTGCTCTTGAGTTAGCAGCTCTGAGAGAACTGTGGCTTGCCCCGGGTCATCTGGCAGCTGCTCATGGAGAAGTGGGGAATCGAACCCAGCTCTCACAAATTAGAGTCTGTGCTTCTAACCACTATACCAAACTGGCTCTGGACCGTGGTATTTAAAGTGGGACCTCCATGAGGTTGCCAATGTTGGTTTTGGAAATGCCTAGAGATTTTGGGAGCAGAGCCTGGGAAAGTGGGGTCTAAGGAGGGGAGGGGCTTCGGTGGGCTGTAATGCCACGCAGTCTGCCCTCCGAGGCAGCCATTTTCTCTGGGAGAAGTGGAATAGACACTTTAAATGAATACATCATAAACAAATAAGTGATGCATGCCATCTGGAGAGCCGCCGTAATTCTGGGAGATCTCCAGAGAACCCGTTTGGTGTAGCCGCTAGGAGCACGGACTCTAATCTGGTAGAACCGGGCTCGATTCCCCCACTCCTCCACTTGCACCTGCTGGGGTGACCTTGGGCCAGTCGCAAGTTCTCTCAGAGCTGTTCTCTCATGAGCAGTTCTCGAAAGGGTTCTCTCAGCCCCGCTTACCTCCCAGGATGTCTGTTGTGGAGAGGGGAAGGGAGGGGAAGAGACTGTAAGCCGCTCTGAGACTCCTTTGGGTAGTGAAGGGCAGGGTATAAATCCAATTTCTTCTTCTTCTTCTGGGACCTCATCTGTATATATAATGCCTTAGAGTCCATCCTCCAGAGCAGCTGTTTCCTCCAGGGGAACTGGTCTCTGTCATCTGGAGATTGGTTGTAATTCAAGGTAGGGTTGCCATCCCCCCGATGGGCTTGGGGTTTCCCCTGATTTCGGGGCCACTGGCCACCTGGGGGGAAGGGGGAATGCTACACCACCCCCAAAGAGCCCCGCCATGCCTAACATGCCTGGCACAATGACATCACCTGGGGGTATTATCATTGCACCTGGCACGTCACACTGGGGATACTCTTTGGCGAGCAATTCTATGGTGACCATAGAGTTTTTAGCCAAACGCTAGAGCACCCCCTGCTCAACATGCCCGGCATGTTGACATCACTTCCTGGTGATGTCATTGCGGCATGTGCGCCAAGTCCCGTCTCCAAATGACAGATCTCAAGGACAAGAAATCCCCATTGGGTTGAGGAAAACATTCTTTCGTGAGACTGTTTTAATTTTAAGAGCAATCGTTAACAGCAAATCACCGCTCGAAAATGCCAGCGAGCATCGGGCTTGATATGAGATCCGGGAGCAATCGGCCTGATTTTTCGGTGCGGTGAGCAAAACGCTCTTGGAAACCCGAGCGCAAATGTACTCGGGAACAGGCCACGCAAATTGAATTACACGGAGAGTGTTAATTAAACTGTGTGGCACACAAAGAGAGTTTACCTTGATGGATCAAGGCGGGAGGCGAGAAAGGGAGGCGACCGAAAAGCCCGCAGGGTGAATCGGTGCATGTTCCAAAAAAACCAAAACCTGAAAAGTTCAAAGTCGAACCGGCTTCAAGTGCAATTGAAGCACGAGTCGGTAGAGAGATATACGGGAAGCGCCTCTTTCCGGTGCCCGCGAGCAAGCGAAAGGTAGAGATGAAAGAAGTCCAGACGCCACCCCACTTGTAGTTCGTTCTGGTTTAATTAGGAGAATTTGTGCGGTCAGCTTTGGAACTGGAGCATGATCAATGGGTCGTGGCTTTGATTGTCCCTGGTTCACTGGCATATCTCCTCCCTCTGCATTGTCAATGGCCGTGCAAACACTATGGTAAGACGATAGCGTTGGTAGGGTTGGCAGCTCTGGCTTGGTTGCGAAACATCTGGAGATTTGGGGGATGGAACCTGAGGAGGGCGGGTTTGGGGGAGGAAAGGGACCTCAATGGGGTATAATTAGGGTTGCCATTCCCCGGGGGTAGGGTTGCCCGCTTTTAGGGGCCCCAAACCCCACCCCCAAAGTGCTGGGATCATGCCAACTTTCAGGGGACGTCGTCACACTGGACACGTCGCCGGGGGGACTCTCTAGCACTCAACCAAAAGCTCGAGCACTCAACCAAAAAAGAGAGCCAGTTTGGTGTAGTGGTTAAGTGTGCGGACTCTAATCTGGGAGAGCCGGGTTTGATTCCCCCGCTCCTCCACATGCAGCTGCTGGATGACCTTGGACAAGCCATGGTTCTGTCAGAGCTCTCCTTGAAAGGGCAGTTCTCTCAGAGCTCTCTCAGCCCCACCTGCCTC
This sequence comes from Gekko gecko, assembly GCA_029375565.1. NCBI lineage: Eukaryota > Metazoa > Chordata > Lepidosauria > Squamata > Gekkonidae > Gekko > Gekko gecko. The sequence continues at coordinate 99,199,495 of JAPDNY010000011.1, forward strand.
ACAGGGTGTCTTTTGTGGGGAGGGGAGGGGAAAGGAGTTTGTAAGCCGCTCTGAGACTCCAAGTGAAGGGCGGGGTACAAATCCAATCTCCTCCTCCTCCTCCTCCATGGTACCATAGAGTTTCTGGTTGAATGCTAGAGCCTTGAGAAGCCTTCTCCCCCTGCCAGCAGAAGGTAGGAGGCCTGGCAACCCTAGGCATAATGCTACCGAGTCTGCCTTCCAAAGCAGCCTTCTTCTCCAGGGGAACTGATCTCCGTTACCTGGAGAACAGTTGTAATCCTGGGAGATCTCCAGCTAGGACCTGGAGGTTGGCAGAGGAGATGACTGGAGAGGAAACTACCGACAGTGGACATGATCACCATCTCCAAGTCCTTGAAGGGCTGTCATCTAGAGGATGGGGTGGAGTTCTTTCCCGGTGCCCCAGAAGGTTGGACCAGGACCAACAGGTCAAAATTAAATCAGAAGGAACTGCTGAAGAACTGCCCCCCGTGGGCCAAAATGTGGCCACTGCATGGAAGGGCGTGAGTCCAAGGGCCAAAGCATAGCTGCTGCATGGGGTGGGTGCATATAGAGTGGTGCTGTCACCAGCAGGACCCAGCAGAAGATCGCTTGCACCCCATGTGCAGTATCCCCAGAGCGGCAGGTGTACCGCCTTGCCTTGGAACCCTGAGCCAGCCTTCGGGATGCCAGCCTCCAGGTGGGACCTGGGGTTCCCCCGGAATTACAGCTTCTCTCCAGATGACAAAGATCAGTTCCCCTGGAGGAAATGGATGCTTTGAAAGATAGAGTCTATGGTATTTTACCCCACTGAAGTCCCTGTCTTCCCCAGGCTCCATCCCCAAATCTGCAGGAGTTTCCCAACCTGGACCTGGCAACCTGATACATGCCCCCATCCCCCACTGCTGGCAAGGGGAAACCTGCAAACCCTAGTCAGGAAGGAGAAGAGGAGGAGGAGGAGGGGGAGGAGGAGGGGGAGAAGAAGAAGAAGAAGAAGAGGGAGAGGAGGAGGAGAGGAGGAGGAGGAGGGGAGAAGAAGAAGAAGAAGAGGAGGAGGGGGAGAAGAAGAAGAAGAAGAGGAGGAGGAGGAGGAGGAGGAGGAGGGGAGAAGAAGAAGAAGAGGAGGAGGAGGGGGAGGGGGAAGAGAAGAAGAAGAAGAAGAGGAGGAGGAGAAGGAGGAGGGGGAGAAGAAGAAGAAGAAGAGGAAGACGAGGAGGAGGAGGGGGAGGAGGGGAAGAAGAGGAGGAGGAGGAGGAGGAGGAGGAAGAAGAAGAAGAGGAGGAGGAGGGGAGAAGAAGAAGAAGAAGAATAGGAGGAGGAGGAGGGGGAGAAGAAGAAGAAGAGGAGGAGGAGGAGGAGGAGGAGGAGAAGAAGAAGAAGAAGAAGAAGAAGAGGAGGAGGAGAAGGAGGAGGAGGAGGGGGAGAAGAAGAAGAAGAAGAAGAGGAGGAGGAGGAGGAGGAGGAGATTGGATTTATATCCTGCCCTTCACTCAGAGCAGCTTACAATGTCCTTTCCTTTCCCCTCCCCATGACAGACTCCTGACTTTTTGCTCATGAGACTCCACAGCTTAGACCAGGGGTGTCAAACTCATCGGTTACGAGGGCCGGATCTGACATAAATGAGACCTTGTTGGGCCGGGCCATGGGTGTGTCATAAAATATAATGCCAGGCAGCAGAGATATAAACTTTATAAAGGAAACAAACACAAAGGGTTTTTTTTTACAGAAGAGGAGGAAGGAGAAGAAGAAGAGGAGGAGGAGGAGGAGATTGGATTTATACCCCGCCCTTCACTACCCAAAGGAATCTCAGAGCGGCTTACAAACTCCTTTCCCTCCCCCTCCCCACAACAGACACCCAGTGAGGTAGGTGGGGCTGAGAGAGCTCTGACAGAAATGGCTCTTTTTCAAGAACAGCTGTGCCAGAGCTTGTGACTGATCTCCGTAGTCTGCTGATGCGCTGTAATTCCAGGGGATCCCTGTAAAGTACTGGGTTCACCACATAGAGGACTCGTTCTACGACATGTGTTCAGATGCGTTTATTGTACTTCACGCACAAGACTGAAAAACCGGCCCCACAAGAGCCAACTATATATACCCCACCCGGTACACCCACAGTCCCATTGGAGGGTTTGAACTTCCCGCCAGATGGCCTATAGGTGGGCCCAAGGTGGTCTAGGATCCGAGGTCCCTTTTGTGTTTGGGACCCAAGCTCCTTACTTTAGCCGCGGACCCCTGGTGGCAGCCCGCGTTCATAACAATCCCCAGGTCCCACCTGGAACCTGACATTCCTAAAAAACCCCAAGAATCGGACCCAGAACTTTCTACAGATGCAGGGCCAGCTCCAGGTGTCTGAGTGCCCTAGGCAGGACAGCCTGGGGTGCCCCCCACTGGGGATGCCAACCTCCCAGTGGGGTCTGGAGACCAGGGGCGGTGGCGGAGCGCTGGCATTCCTGGAGGCTCCACGGCTGCATGGCCCCCAGGAAAGCCAGGGAAGGGGGCAGGGGTTCTAGCCCCCGCCCCCTCTCTCCCAGCGCCGGCTTGCTTGGGCGCTCTGCGGCTGTGGGGCCCCCAGGAAAGCCTGGGAAGGAGCGGGGGTTTAAACCCTCGCCCCCTCCCTCCCAGCTCCGGCTTGCTTGGGCGCTCCGTGGCTGCAGGGTGCCCAAGCAAGCCTGGGAAGGGGCGGGGGTTTAAACCCTCGCCCCTTCCCTCCCAGCGCCGGCTTGCTTGGGTGCTCCGTGGCTGCGGGGCACCCAAGCAAGCCTGGGAAGAGGCGGGGGGCTTTTCACAGGGGGTGGGGTGCCTTTTGGCACCCCTGCGGTGGTGCACTCTAGGCGAGCACCTAGCTCACCTAGTGGGCGAGCCGGCCCTGTGCAGAAGTGCTGCCTCCCGTCCTCCGCAATGCAAGGGGGTGAAGAGACCCACCTCCCACAAGCCGCGCGCTTTCGAATCACCGGCCTGCCTCGACGCAGCTGCCTGCAGCGATCCCATCTGCCGCCTGGCAAGAAGCGACTGTTCTCGTCGTCACCTGCCACCAGGCAGAAATACGACTTCCTCTCTGTTCTGCCAGCCCCGTCTCGGATTGCTCCCTGAGTTATTAAAGCGAGCGGCTGCACTCCTCGCCTGGTTCTCTCGGCCCAGTGGAATTAGAACAGATCTCAGAGATGACAGCTCACCTCTTGGAAGGAGTTCAGGAGATGCCTATTATGGCTGGTGGGGGAGGTGGGGGGAGGTAAAGTTTGCAAAACGAGCCGGATCAGTGTGCCAGGTCTGCGAGTGAAAGTGGCTGATGCTTGGCAGGGGGGTCTCTCCCGAAGTGGCTGGCGGCGTCTGAGAGGGAATATTATTCATCCCAAAGGCTTCCCAACGAGGGGACCAAAAGGCTGCTTAAATGGCTCTTGCCGGCATTGTCAAGGTAAATGCAGCTCCCTGAGTTGCTCGCCATTTTTTATTCCAGGGGGAAAGGTACAATTCTTGGCCCAGTCACACTATGCCGGCTTGGATATTTGCAAGATCGAATGGCAAACGGGCTCCTGAACAAAGTGCTGTGCCAGGTTACAGCGTCAGACTAGGGTGCACAGAAAAAAACATAAGAAGAGCCCTGCTGTATCAGACCAATGGTCCATCGAGTCCACCATTCTGTCTCACATATTGGCCAACCAGTTCCCCTGGGGGGCCAACAACAGGCCACAGAGGCTGAGCCCTTCCCCTGATAAGAGCATCAGAGGAGCCCTGCTGGATCAGACCAGGGGAGGTCCATCTAGTCCAGCATCCTGTCTCACATAGCAGCCAACCAGTTCCTCTGGAGGGCCAACAACAGGGCAGAGAGATTGAGGTCTTCCTATGACAAGAACATGAGAAGAGCCCTGCTGGATCAGATCATTGGTCCATCTAGTCCAGCATCCTGTCTCACACAGTGGCCAACCAGTTCCTCTGGAGGGCCAACAACAGGGCATGGAGGCTGAGGCCTTCCCCTGATAACAACATGAGAAGAGCCCTGCTGGATCAGACCAGTAATCCATCTAGTCCAGCATCATGACTCACACAGCAGCCAACCAGTTCCTCTGGACAGCCGACAACAGGGCAGAGAGGCCGAGGCCTTCCCCTGATAAGAGCATCAGAAGAGCCCTGCTGGATCAGAGCAATGGTCCATCTAGCCCAGCATCTTGTCTCACACAGTGGCCAACCAGTTCCTCTGGAGGGCCAACAACAGGGCAGAGAGGCCGAGGCCTTCCCCTGATAAGAGCATCAGAAGAGCCCTGCTGGATCAGAGCAATGGTCCATCTAGCCCAGCATCTTGTCTCACACAGTGGCCAACCAGTTCCTCTGGAGGGCCAACAACAGGGCAGAGAGGCCAAGGCCTTCCCTGATCAGAATATCAGAAGAGCCCTGCTGGATCAGACCAGTGGTCCTTCTAGTCCAGCATCCTGTCTCACGGAGTGGCCAACCAGTTCCTCTGGAGGGCCAACAACAGGGCATAGAGGTGGAGCCCTTTACCTGATGTTGCCTCCAGATACAAATCCCCCCTCCGCCATGGAAATTTGCTGGGTGACTTTGGGCCAGTCACACATTCTCAGCCTAATCTACCTCACAAGGTTGTTGTTTTTTTTAATTTTTTTTAAATTACAACCCCAAAAGATACATTGAAAATATAACAATTATACATGTCTACATGAGGCATCTAGAAAGGGCTTCCAAATATCTAAGGATGCATCTGTCCACAATTGTGGTCTATATGCCATGTATTAAAGTGGGCATTAAAGCTGTGAGCAAGCCATTTGGCTACTGCATAGATTAGTTTGCTCTGGAGCCCTCCTTCCCGAGCCGAGACAAAAAAGTCTGTGAGCTGGAGGCTAATGAACCATGAGCTGGCTCACACTAACTCAGCTTAGAGGGGACACTGGATGAGCCTCAGGGGGGAAAACCCTTTGGATGTGTCTGATTACAGAGGGCTTCCCCCCACCTGCTCTCTCCTGCTGGGATGTCGTGACCTTCAGTAGTTAATAGGTACATAGTTGAAAGGGGTGGGTGGGGAACCCATTTGGCATTTTCGATCTGAAACTTGCTTCTTTATCATTTCCAAGATCTCCATGCCCCCTTTCTACCCAAATAGGGTCCCCAAGTTATTGTTGTTGTTGTTCAGTCACACAGTCGAGTCCGACTCTTCGTGACCCCATGGACCAGATCACGCCAGGCCCTCCTGTCTTCTGCTGTCTGCTGAAGTTTGCTCAATTTCATGTCCGTTGCATCGATGACACTGTCTGACCATCTCATCCTTTGCCGTCCCCTTCTTCTTTGACCTTCCATCTTTCCCAGCATCGGGGTCTTCTCCAGTGAATGCTCCCTTCTCATTTGGTGGCCAAAGTATTTGAGCTTCAGCTTCAGCATCTGGCCTTCCAGGGAACAGTCAGGGTTGATTTCTTTTAGGATTGATTGATTTGATCTCCTCGCAGTCCAAGGGACTCTCAAGAGTCTTCTCCAGCACCACAGTTCAAAAGAATCTATTCTTCGGCGCTCGGCCTTCCTTATAGTCCAACTCTCGCAGCCATGCATTACTACTGGGAATACCATTGCTTTGACCATGTGGACTTTTGTTGGCAAGGTGATGTCTCTGCTTTTTGTCATGCTGTTTAGGTTTGCCATCGCTTTCCTCCCAAGGAGCAGGCGTCTTTTAATTTCATGGCTGCAGTCACCATCTGCAGTGATCTGGGATCCCAGGAACGTGAAGTCTGTCACTACTTCTACGACTTCCCCTTCTATTTGCCAAGGAGTGATGGGGCCAGATGCCATGAACTTAGTTTTTTTGATGTTGAGCTTCAAGCCCACTTTTGCGCTCTCCTCTTTCACTTGAGCAAGAGGCTCTTTAGGTCCTCTTCACTTTCTGCCATCAGAGTAGTATCGTCTGCATATCTGAGGTTATTGATCTTTTCCCCAGCACACAACTTTAATGCTAGTCGCTCACAAATCTTTTCCCAAGTTAGGGAAGAACAAAACATTCCGATGTTCAAAGTCCACAACATTAAAACAGCATTTAAAAAATGTGCGCATAGGGGGAGGGGCTGTGGCTCAATGGAAGAGCCTCTGCTTTGCAAGCTGAAGGTCCCAGACTCCCAGTTTCAATCCCTGGCCTCTCCAGTTAAAAGGATCAGGTAGGAGGTGATGGGAAAGACCTCTGCTTGGGACCCTGGACAGCTGCTGCCAGTCAGAGTCGGCAATACTGACCTTATTGGACCGAGGGTCTGATTTAGAAGAAGGCAACTTCGTGCACGTTCATATATGAAACATGACTTGGATAGCCTAGGCTAACTTGACCTCCTCAGATCTTGGGAGCTAAGGTCTGCTTTAATCTGCTAATCCCTATGAAGAAAGGTTAAAGTGCTCGGGGCTCTTTAGCTTGGAGAAAGGACGGCTGACGGGCAATGTTCCCTCCAAGCTATGGAGTCCTGTGAGCGAAAATTCTGTTTTGTGAGCGACTGGCATTAAAGTTGTGAGCGAGCCATTTGGATACTGCATAAATTAGTTTGCTTCAATTGCGTCACACAGTGGCCAAAACCCAGGTGCCATCAGGAAGTCCACCATTACGGCCAGAGCTCCAGAAGACCTCCCACTGTGGCCCCCCCAAGCACCAAGAAGATAAAAAAGGTGTGAGCTGGAGGATAAAAAACTGAGCTGGCTCACACTAACTCAGCTTAGAGGGAACACTGCTGAGGGGTGACATGATCGAGGTTTGCAAGATTATGCATGGGACAGAGCGGGTGGAGAAAGAGGTCCTTTTCTCCCTTTCTCACAAGAACTCGTGGGCACTCCATGAAATTGCTGAGCAGTCGGGTTAGAACGGATTTATTTATCTATTTATTTATTCAAATGTATACCCCGCCCTTCCAGTTTACATAAAATCAGTAGAGAACATTTAAAATAATACAATAAATCAATTAAAAACAGTATTAAAACCAGATTACAATTCCATGATACCAGGGTTGTTTTTTTTTTGTAGAATAAGCCCAGCAGGAACTCATTAGCATAACAGGCCACACCCAGCAATAGGAACTCATTAGCATATTAGGCCACACACCCCATGTTACCAGACATGTGGTCATCCAGTCACACCCACCTTTTGCTTCTTATTCTGTTTACCTTGTTTGTTGTCAAAACCCAGGGCTTTTTTTTTGTAGCAGGAACGCCACACAGCCCTAATGTAGCCAATCCTAATGAGTTTCTGCCATCGGATGTGGCCTATTATGCTAATGAGTTCCTGCTGGGCGTCGCCAACTCAGGAGCCAGCCGGAACTCTGTTCCTGTGCGTTCCTGCCCCAAAATTGCCCTGCATGATACCATAATATGTGCTAGATCTGCTGTAATAAAGTTTGTGATGGCTACCATCGTTTCACACTTCCCAAGCCAGCTCGCAGGTCTTCTGTAGTTGTCTTTCGGTGTCTTTCCAATGGCTGGCACAGGCTGTTAATATAAGTTCCAGTGGCAGGAGGGCTTCTCATCCTAGTTGTTAAAAGGTGGTGGCAGCTCCAAAGGCCTGGCGGAAGAGCTCTGTTTTACAGGCCCTGCGGAACTGTAATAGGCTCTGCAGGGTCCTGAATCTCCTCTGGGAGCTCATTCCACCAGGATGGAGCCACCACCGAGATAAAACGAAGTACTTCCTCACCCAAAGAGTGATTAACACATGGAATTCACTGCCACCGGAGGTGGTGGCAGCTACAAGCATGGACGGCTTCAAGAGGGAATTAGATAAACATCTGGAGCAGAGGTCCAGCAGTGGCTATTAGCCACAAGGTATAGATAGGAACTCTCAGGCTGGGGCAAGTGGTGCACTGTATTCTTGGTGCTGGGGGGGCAGCAGTGGGGGGCTTCTAGTGTCCTGGCCCCACTGCTGGACCTCCTGATGGCACCTGGTATTTTTGGCCACTGTGTGACAGAGTGTTAGACTGGATGGGCCATTGGTATTTTTGGCCACTGTGTGACAGAGTGTTGGACTGGATGGGCCATTGGCCTGATCCAGCATTGGCTTCTCTTATATTCTTATGTCTGGGGCAGTGATGCTGTCCTCTTGGTGCTTTGGGGGCCACTGTGGGAGGTCTTCTGGACCTCTGGCCATAATGGTGGACCTCCTGATGGCACCTGGATTTTGGCCACTGTGTGACGCAGAATGATGGACTGGATGGGCCATTGGCTCCTGATCCAACATGGCTTCTCTTATGGTCTGTTAGCCACAAGGTATGGGTGGAACACTCTGTCTGGGGCAGTGATACTCTGTATTCTTGGTGCCTAGAGAGCAACAGTAGGAGAGCTTCTGGAGTTTTGGCCCTGCTGGTGGACCTCCTGATGGCACCTGGGTTTTGGCCACTGTGTGACGCAGAATGATGGACTGGATGGGCCATTGGCTCCTGATCCAACATGGCTTCTCTTATGGTCTGTTAGCCACAAGGTATGGGTGGAACACTCTGTCTGGGGCAGTGATACTCTGTATTCTTGGTGCCTAGAGAGCAACAGTAGGAGAGCTTCTGGAGTTTTGGCCCCGCTGGTGGACCTCCTGATGGCACCTGGGTTTTGGTCACTGTGTTATACAGAATGTTGGACTGGATGGGCCATTGGCCTGATCCAACATGGCTTCTCTTATGCTCTTATGGGACACAGGAGGGAAGCGTCCAGTGTCTGGAACATTGCTAAGAGGACACGCCAGGCTATCTTGGGTCAGCTCTCCTGAGCGACCAAACTTCTTCCGGCTGTGTACGTCCACCGCTGTTCCAATCAGCCGGACGGGGACAATTTGAGCCAACGTGATTTAATCCGGAGGAGGCTGTTTGCTTTCGCTGAGCTCCACCGGCCAGCCTGTGTTTAATAAAGCCGAGTCATGTTTTCTTTGCCGCCTGTCTAATTTATGGGAGAGATTGCAGACGGCAGGTTTCAGGGCATGTTGGTGTGCGGTGAAACGATAAGGCGCAGGCGAAATGGGAGGCAGGCGAAAGCTGACAGATTGCCTGGATGTTATCAGGGCCGCTTGAGCTCTTCTATCGGGAGTTGGATCACAGATTCGCACATCCGCTGGCATCATCGGCGCCTCTCACTTTCCTCCTGTTTTGGGGCCCTCGGGCCCTTTTCTCCAAGAGTCCAACAGTACCACAGTCTCCATCATTCTCCTATTTTCCCATCATTTTCCAATTTTTTTTTTAAAAAAATCAGCTGGTAAATCCGGTAGTTTAAATCTGGTAGTCTATATCTGGTGAGAGCCAGTTTGGTATAGTGGTGAGGAGTGTGGAGTCTAATCTGGGAGAACCAGGTTTCATTCCCCTCTCCTCCACATGCAGCTGCTGGTACGACCTTGGGTCAGTTACAAGTTTTCTCAGAGCTGTTCTCTCAGGAACAGTTCTCTCCATTTGGTATAGTAGTTAGGAGCGTGGACTCTAATCTGGGAGAACCAGGTTTCATTCCTCTTTTCTCCACATGCAGCTGCTGGTATGACCTTGGGTCAGTTACAAGTTCTCTCAGAGCTGTTCTCTCAGGAGCAGTTCTCTCAGTTTGGTGTAGTGGTTAGGAGTGCGGAGTCTAATCTGGGAGAACCAGGTTTCATTCCTGTCTCTTCCATATGCAGCTACTGGTAAGACCTTGGGTCAGTTACAAGTTCTCTCAGAGCTGTTCTCTCAGGAACAGTTCTCTCCATTTGGTATAGTAGTTAGGAGTGTGGACTCTAATCTGGGAGAACCAAGTTTCATTCCTGTCTCCTCCATATGCAGCTGCTGGTACGACCTTAGGTCAGTTACAAGTTCTCTCAGGTCAGTTACAAGTTCCTGAGAGAACAGCTCTCTCCGTTTGGTATAGTAGTTAGGAGTGCGGAGTCTAATCTGTGAGAATCAGGTTTCATTCCTGTCTCTTCCACATGCAGCTGCTGGTACGACCTTGGATCAGTTACAAGTTCTCTCAAGGTCGTTCTCTCAGGAACAGTTCTCTCAGTTTGGAGTAGTGGTTAGGAGCACGGAGTCTAATCTGGGAGAACCAGATTTCATTCCCCTCTCCTCCACATGCAGCTGCTGGTACGACCTTGGGTCAGTTACAAGTTCTCTCAGAGCTGTTCTCTCAGGAACAGTTCTCTCAGATTGGTGTAGTGGTTAGGAGCGCGGAGTCTAAAGTGGGAGAACCAGGTTTCATTCCCCTCTCCTCCACATGCAGCTGCTGGTATGACCTTGGGACAGTTACAAGTTCTCTCAGAGCTGTTATCTCAAAAGCAGTTTTCTCAGAGCTCTCTCAGCCCCACCTACCTCACAGGATGTCCATTTTGGCAAGGGGAAGGGAAAGGAGATTGCAAACTGCTAACTGGAGATGTCAGGGATGGAACATGGGACCTCCTGCATGCCAAGCAGAGGCTCTGCCACTGAGCCACAGCCCCTACCCTACAAAGTTTCTGACTCAGAGAAAATACAATGTTCTAATCCACTTTGAGTCCCAGGTGGGAAGAAAAGCGGCGTATAAATAAATGAATGCGTCTAAATGCATTCTCTAACCCCTGCCCATACACACTCTCCTGACTAGGATTAGCTCCATTTGTCATGATATATTTTTATAACATCATTGTATTTAATTAACAGCAATATTGGGGGGGGGGCAGGGAGTCTTAGCTGTGTATGTTAGTCATCAGTAGCATTTTCTATGACTGATTAATAGTTTGGAAGAAGAAGAAGAAGAGGAGGAGGAGGAGGAGGAGGAGATTGGATTTATACCCTGCCCTTCACTATGCAAAGGAGACTCAGAGCGGCTTACAAACTCCTTTCCCTCCCCCTCCCCACAACAGACACCCTGTGAGGTAGGCGAGGCTGAGAGAGCTCCTTCCAGAACTGCCCTTGAAAGAACAGCTCTGACGGAACGATGGCTTGCCCGAGGTCATCCAGCAGCTGCAAGTGGAGGAGTGGGGAATCAGACCCGGTTCTTTCCAGATCGGAATCTGCACACTTAGCCACCACACCAAACTGGCATAGAGGAATGATCTCATTACTCTTTCCCAGGGCTTTTTCTTTTCCTTTCTTTGAAAAAGAGTTGCCAGAACTCTCGAGAGGGAAATTAAGTTTTTAATCCATGTACTGAAGATATATGAACATTTTTAAAAATAATTTTGCCGAAGAGGTTCCAGAACTCTGTTCCAGCGCTCTCCCCAGGAGAAAGAAAAAAACAACCCTGTAGGACTTTCCACAGTACAGTCCTGAGCATCGCATCTTTTAAGCCCCTCGCCTTCAATGGATTGTTTCAAAGACCCGTCAAGTTGCAGCTGACTTTTGACTCCCCTGTAGGGTTTTCCAGGCAGGAGACATTCGGAAGTGATTTGCCAATTGCCTGCCTCTGCGTAGCAACCCCGGACTTCCTTGGCGGTCTCCCATCCAAGTCCTAACCGGGGCTGAACCTGCTTAGCCTGCTGAGGAGAGCAGGCTAGGACTTCTATGGATTTAAAAGCCTGGCTCAAGTGGTTAAGACACTGGACTGCAGGCTGGAAAGTCAGTAGTTCAGCGGTTCGAGACCCGGGTGCCACATGACGGAGTGAGCTCCCGTCTCTGGTCCCAGCTCCTGCCATCCTAGCAGTTCGAAAGCAAGAAATTGCAAGTAGATAAATAGGTACTGCTTCGGTGGGAAGGGAACAGCGTTCCGTGCGCCTCGGCATCTAGTCATGCCGGTCACATGACCACAGAGACGTCTTCGGACAGCGCTGGCTCTTTGGCTTGGAAACAGAGATGAGCACCGCATCCCTAGAGTCGGATTCGACTGGCTTTTCTAGTAAGGGAAACCTTGACCATGTTTGTAATTGCATTACCGGTGTAGCAGCCGCTCAGTCATTTGATGACTGGGCCACTGAGGAGTATTGAAAAAATTAACGATGATGTGATCAGTCTCATTAGAGGAGGATGAGTTCTAACAGATTTTTTCAGGGGAGGGGCCCAAAAGCTCAAGTAGCTTCTTGAATAGAGTTGGAGGCTGTGGGAGATATGAAGCTGCTTTGGTGCAGCCAGTTTGGTGGAGTGGTTAAGAGCGTGGAGTCTCACCCGGGAGAACCGGGTTTGATTCCCCTCTCCTCCACAAGCGGCTGCTGGTGTGACCGTGGGTCAGTCACAAGTTCTTTCGAAGCTGTTCTCTCAAGGGCAGTTCTCGAAAGGGCTCTCTCAGCCCCACCGACCTCACAGGGTGTCTGTTGTGGGGAGGAGATCGTAAGCCGCTCTGAAACTCCTTTGGTAGTGAAGGGCGGGGTATAAATCCAATTTCCTCCTGTTCCTCCTCCTCCTCCTCCTCTTTCTCCTCCTTTCCCTCCTCTTCTTCCTCCTCCTGTTCCTCTTTTTCCTCTTCTTTCACTTTCTCTTTCTCTTTCTCCTCCTCTTCTTCTTCCTCCTCCTCCTCCTCCTCTTCCTCCTCCTCCTCCTCCTCTTCTTCCTCTTCTTCTTCCTCCTTCTCCTCTTCCTCCTCCTCCTCCTCTTCTTCTTCCTGTTCTTCTTCCTCCTCCTTCTCTTCTTCCTCCTCCTCCTCTTCTTCTTTTTCTTCTTCCTCCTCCTCCTCCTCCTCCTCCTCTTCTTCTTCTTCTTCTTCTTCTTCTTCTTCTTCTTCTTCTTCTTCTTCTTCTTCTTCTTCTTCTTCTTCTTCTCCTTCTCCTTCTCCTTCTCCTTCTCCTTCTTCTCCTCCTCCTCCTCCTCCTCCTCCTCCTCCTCCTCCTCCTTCTCCTTCTCCTTCCTCCTCCTCCTGAGTCAGCACACTGCTCCATCAAGGCATTTTCTCCATCTGTCAGCTCTTTTTGCTTGACCTCCCCCTCCCTCACCATTGCAAGGCATTTATTCTCTAGTGCTTTGGACAGAATGAATAGGATCTGAATAGTGGCCGGGGAGGACAGACTCCGGCAACCGAGCTAAATCAGGTTACGGCCGCGCAATTCGATTATTCCTTTGCTGCTCAGAGTAGGAAGCGGACCGAAGAGATGGAGTGCTTGATTCAATTAGGCCGGACAGAGTGGAGGACGGCCACGTTTGGAAAATGGGAACGAAAGCAGATGTGCGGGAATGGCTACATTATGCAAGGGTCGCATCGCCGTGCAAATGAGAGAATGGGGAAAGGTCTGATCTATCTGACCTACCTGATTGAAGGTTAGGTGGACAGCGGATGATGTGGGCTGTACCACTCGTTCCAGGACCGTACCGCTGGCTCTCAGCAGCTATCCCGCGGGATATGTAATACTGGCCTCCACGCAGGCCTTTTGAACGTGGTACTTAATTAGATACAGGCTTAACATTGTATTCTGTCTCGCTTGGCTCTTTGGCGGTGGACTAATTTGCTTGTCGAGAGTTTTTAATGGATTGCATGCCTCCTTGGGTTACAGAGAGGCAGGGTGTATGTTTGAGGTGGGGGAGGAAGAAAGGAAGATACACTTTCTCCCTCCTGTATCAGATTTTCAGCAGTGTGTGTACCCAGGAGAATTGGCAGGGGGGTGGAGATGGCTTCACCAATCACATGTTTCATCCAAAAAACGCCATAGTTTCCCCCTCCTCATTTGAAAGAACCCTTTGGGGTTGGTTAGGCTGAGAGAGAGTGATTGGCCAGGAAGAAGAAGAAGAAGAAGAAGAAGAAGAAGAAGAAGAAGACGAAGAAGAAGAAGAAGAAGAAGAAGAAGAAGAAGAAGAAGAAGAAGAAGAAGAAGAAGAAGAAGAAGAAGAAGAGGAGGAGGAGGAGGAGGAGGAGGAGGAGGAGGAGGAGATTGGATTTATACCCTGCCCTTCACTCGGAGTCTCAGAGCGGCTTACAAACTCCTTTCCCGTCCCCTCCCCACAACAGACACCCTGTGAAGTAGGCGAGGCTGAGAGAGCTCTCTTGAGAACTGCCCTTGAGAGAATAGCTCTGAGAGAACTTGTGACTGACCCAAGGTCACACCAGCAGCTGCATATTGAGGAGGAGTGGGGAATCAGACCCGGTTTTCCCGGATTGGAATCCACACACTTAACCACTACACCAAACTACACCTAAGTGAACTTCACAGCAGAATCAGGATTTGAACTGGGGTCTCCCTTGTCTGATTCTCTATCCACTACACCCCATCACATTTAAATTGTTATGCCTGGGGAAATTTCTGGAGATCTGGGAGTGGAGAGTAAGGGACCTCCGGGGGGGGGTCTAATGCCATAAAGTCCACCCTCCAAAGCAGCCATTTCTTCCAGGGAAACTGATCTCTGTAGTCTGGAGGTCAGTTGTCATTCCAGGAGAACTCCAGCTACCACCTGGAGGCTGGCAACCTCACCTCATAGGTATAGAACCACACCTTCAGTTCTAATCCTCTGAGCCACTTGTGCTCTTTAGGCAGCCTCCTCCTGATGGCTTGGGGTTGCCACCTTTGTGCCTGGAGATTTTGGGGCAGAGCTTGGAGAGGGTGGAGTTTGGGGAGGGGAGGGAGGTCAACTGGGATGTAAGAACGTAAGAGAAGCCAATGTTGGATCAGGCCAAAGGTCCATCTAGTCCAACACTCTGTGTCACACAGTGGCCAAAATATACCAGGTGCCATCAGGAGGCCCAGCAGTGGGGCCAGGACACTAGAAGCCCTCCCACTGTTGACCCCCCTCCAAGCACCAAGAATACAGAGCATCACTTGCCCCAGACTGAGAGTTCCTATCTATTCCTTGTGGCTAATAGCCACCAATGGACCTCTGCTCCAGATGTTTATCCAGTTCCCTCTTGAAGCTGTCCATGCCTGTAGCTGCCACCACCTCCTGTGGCAGTGAATTCCATATGTTAATCACTCTTTGGGTGAAGAAGGACTTCCTTTTATCCATTCTAACCCGACTGCTCAGCAATTTCATGGAGTGACCACGGGTTCTTGTATTGTGAGAAAGGGAGAAAAGTACCTCTTTCTCTACCTGCTCTATCCCACGCATAATCTTATAAACCTCGGTCATGTCACCCCTCAGCCGCCATTTCTCCAAGCTAAGCGCCCCAAGCAACTTAACCTTTCTTCATAGGGAAATTGTTCCAACCCTTTGATCATTCTCGTTGCCCTTTTCCCAATGCTAGAATATCCTTTTTGAGGTGTGGTGACCAGAATTGGCACACAGTATTCCAAACAAAGTCACACCATTGATTTATACAGGGGCATTCTGATACTGGCTGATTTGTTCTCAGTTCCCTTCCTAACAATCCCCAGCATAGTGTTGGCCTTTTTTGCTGCAGTCGTACACTGTCTCGACATTTTCATTGGGTTATCCACTATGGCTCCACGATCCCTCTCTTGGTCTGCTCCATAGAATCCATCCTCTGGCACCACCATTTTCTCCAGGGGAACTGGTATCGGCAGTCTGGAAGCCAGTTGTGATTCTGGGAGAGTTCCAGGCCCCACCTGGAGGTTGGCAACCCTATGTTCCACCATCTCCCCCTGCCCTGAGCTGCTCAGCTGCAGCCAGGATTTTGAAGGATTGAGTACCATTCATTCATTCATTCATTCATTCATTCATTCATTCATTCATTCATTATTTCCGTTTCTTTCCTGAGCTGGGAGTGGAAGATCTGCAGTGCAAGGGGGGGGGGGCGGAACAACAACCCAGGAATTAAATATTTTAACAAAATAAATACATAAAAAAGGCAACGGGAAAGGGATAAGCGTCCCTCCTCTCCATCACTTTCCCCCACTTTGAATCTGAGCAGCCAAGAGGGATTAAAAAAATTATTTCCGCCGTCAGACGTGTAGTCCTGTCCAGTGTTCCCTCTAAGCTGAGCTATCGTGAGCTGGCTCACAACTTTTTAGTCTCCGGTTCACACATTTTTGTCTTAGCCCAGGAAGGGAGGGCTCCAGAGCAAACTGATTTATGCAACGGCCAAATCGCTCGCTCGCAACTTTAATGCCAGGAGCTCACAAGGTAGAATTTTTGCTCACAAGACCCCACAGCTTAGAGGGACCATTGGTCCTGTCCTCCAGGGAATGCGTGTTTCCAAATGTCTGCATGTCGGATGCATTCCTGGGCCTTACTCAGAGCAGAAGACCTGCAGGGATCAGTGGTCCATCTACTCCAGCATCCTGTCTCATACAGTGGCTGCTTTTGACATAATATCATGATGTAAGCTAGAAAGGAAGACAGAGCAGAAAAAAAAGTTGCAGGAAAAATACGAGAGGTGTAATTTCTTGTCTGACGAAACCTTGAGTGAAACGGTCTATTGAGCGCTGTGCCATCAGGAAGATTTGAGACCAATTTATTTCAAAGGAAACAGCTTTGATCGTTTGTTACTCATTGGTTATGGGACTGCGGTGGCTCAGTGGTTAAGACACTGAAGCTGCAGACCGGAAGGTCGGCAGTTCAGCAGTTCGAGACCTGAGTGCCACGTGATGGAGTGAGCTCCTGTCTCTGGCCCCAGCTCCTGCCAACCTAGCAGTTCGAAAGCAAGAAATTGCAAGGAGATAAACAGGTACTGCTTCGGTGGGGAGGTAACAGTATTCCCTGCACCTCACCATTCAGTCATGCCAGCTGCATGACTATGTAGAGGTCTTTGGACAGTGCTGGCTCTTCGGCTGGGAAACAGAGATGAGCAGCGCACCCCTACCGGCTTTCGAGCAAGAGAAACCTTTACCTTTACTAATAGGATAATTATAGAAGATATATTTTTTCCCTGAACACGACTTCAGTATCATATCACGGTTGTTTTTCTATGAAGTTCAGCCTGTCCCATGATCTCTTGTCCTTGACATACACTTGTCAGGGATGCTTTAGACTGATCCTGCATTGAGCAGGGGGTTGGACTAGATGGCCTCTATGGACCCCTTCCAACTGGGATTCTATGATTCTATTCACCTTGGTGGCTATTCTTTGGTGGGAGGCACTGCTTAGAGCTGCTGGTTGCCCCCAGAATGCCTCTTTTGGAGCCCCTGCCCTCGAGGAACCTTGGCAATCACCTAGGTCCACCATATGGGTAGGGGGGCTCTGTCCCCTGGCACCCAGGTAGGGGCATGTGCACACACACTTTTCTGCTCCGGTCCTGAATCAATTGGAGTCACAACGTGAGGATTTCAGCCTTTTTTTTTTAATCCCCAAAGGGGATTTTTTATTTATTTGCATTTTATATAGACTACAAACTAAAGAAAAAAGGGAGGGGGAACTAAACACTAAGGGAAAAAGAAAAGCAAACCCACACTAAACTAAAAACCCAAGAGTAGGAGATCATTCCACCCCGTTAGTATCTATGTTAGTACAACACAGTTAGCATGCATGAATACCGCGAGCTCCTGTCTAACTTTCCCTCTCTCAAAATTAGCTGATTAATTGTTATGAGAGTATTCCAGAGCATCTCTCAAACTCGCTTCATAAAGGCCAATTTCAGAGTCCTTCTGCCTTTACTTAAGTTTCCTGTCCCTAAGTAGATAAGCTGGTCTTCGGGCATCGGCGCCTTCTTCTGCCGCTAGGTCCTCGTCCGTCTCGGAGGGAACAGAGCCACTCGAACCAGTTTCGCCATCTTCTTTAGTCCCCAGGTGACGTTTGAGAAGTTCCTTGGCTTTAAACACAGAATCAATCTTCTCTCTCTTATCATTCATCTTAAAGGCCACTCCTTCCGGGTCTACCCATTTGTATCTAATTTGGTTGGTTTGGAGAAAGAGTGTCAAGTCCTTATAACTTTCCCGCTTCTGACGAATCTCAAATGGTATGTCCTTTAGAACCTTGATACTGTCGTTCCCCATTTTCAATGGAGCTGCCGAAGTTGTTCGTAAGATTGCATCCCTAGTTTGTCTTCTTGAAAATCTGACTGATATTTCACCAGGTAGGCTATTCTTTTTGGTGTAGTTTGAATACACCCAGGATTTCAGCCTTTTTTCCAGGTAGACCTGCACACATTTCTCCACCACAGTTGTCCATCAGGGGCGCCTTCATTGGTGCAGTGATTCGGCAATTTTGGGAAATAGTAATAACCAGGGCTATTTTGGGGCAGGAACGCACAGGAACGGCGTTCCGGCCGGCTCCCGAGTTGGCCACGCCCAGCAGGAACTCATTAGCATAACAGGCCACACCCAACAGCAGAAAATCATTAGGCTTGGCTACATGAGGGGTGTGTGGCCCAACATGCAAAGGAGTTCCTGCTACCAAAAAAAGCCCTGGGGTTTTGACAACAAACAAGGTAAGCAGAATAAGAAGCAAAAGGTGGGGGTGGCTGGATGACCACACTTCTGGCAACATGGGGTGTGTGGCCTAATATGCTAATGAGCTGTGCTGTCAGAGGTGTGGCCCAATATGCTAAGGCGTTTCTGCTGTTGGGTGTGGCCTGTTATGCTAATGAGTTCCTGCTGGTTTTTTTCTACAAAAAAAGTCCTGGTAATAACGCAAATCAACTCAATAACAAATCCAACAATCCCTTGCACACCAGAGGTAGCTTTGCTAAATCTATGGGATGGATCATTAACAGGTGATAACAAGGAACTAATAGCAATACTTCTGGCAATGGCAAGACTGACGATAGCGTCAGCTTGGAAATCGACCTCCCCACCCACAGTAACAGCATGGCAAGAAAAGATATGGGACCAATTCATAATGGCCAAAATACCCGACTCCATCCACAGGACACACAACCCCTCTGCCCCAACCCACTCTAAATTTATACGCATATGGGCACCGGTACTAGAATACATGGCGATACAAGATATACTCCCACTAAAACAAACCTATCACTGTTGGTTATACCTCTGAAATTTAACAATCGTAGAAGTCTGTGAAACAAAGTACAGATATCTTCATGTTGTTATGAAGGCAAGTATAATACTTACAGGAATAATCACGAAAGCATACTGGACACGTAATAAAAACTCGGCGCCTCACAAAGAGTTAAAATTAAATATTCGCCACCCTAGAGGGAATTGCCATATAATTTGTACTCTTGCTGATACACACTTTTAGTAATATGGTGTATGTATCCTAACTCGTAACAACTGATACCAGATGTAAGCCGTTTTACTGTAATACTCAAATTGTTTTCATGTTGTAGACAAATCATTTTGCAATGCAAGCAATGATTCGATAAAGTTAAAGAAGGAAGGGAGGGAGGGAGGAAGGAAGGAAGGAAGGAAGGAGAGGGAGGGAGGAAGGAAGGAAGGAAGGGAGGGAGGAAGGGAGGGAGGAAGGAAGGAAGGGAGGAAGGGAGGGAGAGAGGGAGGAAAGAAGGGAGGGAGGGAGGGAGGGAGGGAGGGAGGGAGGGAGGGAGGGAGGGAAGGAAGGAAGGAAGGAAGGAAGGAAGGAAGGAAGGAAGGAAGGAAGGAAGGAAGGAAGGAAGGAAGGAAGAAAGAAAGAAAGAAAGAAAGAAAGAAAGAAAGAAAGAAAGAAAGAAAGAAAGAAAGAAAGAAAGAAAGAAAGAAAGAAAGAAAGAAAGAAAGAAAGAAAGAAAGAAAGAAAGAAAAGGATGTCCCATTGAAAATACAGGGAGAGTGGCACAGGCAGATTTCTGAGGAGAGAAAGGAGACCAGGAATTAAGACAGTATAATAAAACGGATTTGTGAAAATGCCATAGTGGGATGTGTGAATGGTCCCAGTCCAAGTGCAGTTTTGTTCCAATATAAACCTGTGGCCAAACAAATTGGAGTCACCAACCATCCTCACAGAGACGGTTACCCAACTGTGACAAATGCAATTTCTCTGCATGCTCTTCTGATGGAAGAGAAAGGCACGGAGAAGTGTTACAGTATGGGAGCTGAAATAACCCCAGAACTTCCCTGTTTCTTCCCTCAGAGCATGAGGCTCTGTGGCCTGGTTTCTCATTTTCAAAGTTGTTTCATCCTGTTAACACTTCCTGGAGTGCTTCCGGAAATCTCGAATTCTGGACCTGGTAGCCAAATCAATTACACAGAATAATCTTTTTCTTAGCCACCTGGTCTTTCTACACATATTTTTTTTGTCTTGAAGCGACTCCTAAACACTCTGCAGAGGATTGTCTTTTCCCCACGGCTAGCCGTTAAGAGTACAGCCCCTCCTTGAAAAACTATTGTGTCAAAGTGCCACCCAACATCTAGAGAGCCAGTTTGGTGTGGTGGTGAAGTGCGTGGACTCTAATCTGGGAGAACCGGGTTTGATTCCCCCACTCCTCCACTTGTACCTGCTGGATGATCTTGGGCAAGCCATAGTTCTGCCACAGCTGTCCTTGAAAAAGAGCAGTTTCTGTCAGAGCTCTCTCAGCCCCACCTGCCTCACAGGGTCTCTGTTGTGGGGAGGGGAAGGGGAAGGAGATTGTGAGCCGCTCTGAGACTCCTCTGGGTAGTGAAGGGCAGGGTATAAAACCAATCTCCTCCTCTTCTTCTTCTATATTGCTTCTTCCCCCCACCCCAAGGCAGACACAGATACGGCCATACTTCATGTCATGTCTCCCGTTGCCGAGAGCGGGAAGGAGGTCTCTGCCGTCGCTATGGCAACTGCGAGGAGCGGGCCTCTCTCCCCCCCCCTGCTGTGTGTGCCTGCTGAAAGCGAAGATTCAATATAAATTTGAAATAGGAGATTCTGATTAAAAGTTGTCAAACTGAATTTGGGAATTGGGACTTGGGGACCGGGGGGGTGAGACTTCAATCCGGGTTTGGGAGGCGGCCTCCCTTGCTTCTCCCCTTTCGAGGCGACCGTCCTCACTCGACAGCACGAAATAAAACTCCTTACATGCAATCAGACCATGGGTCCATTGAGGTGGGTGGGAGCGTCATCAAGCTGAAGCAAATTATGCCAACCCTGTAGGGGTTTTCAAGGCAAGAGGTGGTTTGCCAGTCCCCGTCTCTGCATAGCGACCTTGGAGGTCTCCCATCCAAGGACTAACCTGCTCAGCTTCTGAGATCTGACAAGTAGATTCAAGATGGACAAAAGGAAATGCTACTTTGCACGGAGAGCGATTAAAATGTGGAATTTGCTGCCAGAGGATGGAGTGATGGCCACAGGCATAGACAGCTTTAAAAGGCACTAAGCCTCTGAATCTCAGAGCCAGGAGACAACCTCAGGGGGAAACCTTGGCCTCTATGCCTTGTTGTTGGTGATCTAGAGGAGATGGTTGGCCACTGTGTGTGAGACAGGGGATGCTGGACTAGATGGACCACTGGTCTGATCCAGCAGGGCTCTCCTAGTGTTCTTATGAGGGGAAGGCCTTGGCCTCTACGCCATGTTGTTGACCCGCCAGAGGAACTGTTTGGCCACTGTGTGAGACAGGATGTTGGACCACTGGTATGAACCAGCAGGGCTCTTCTTATGTTCTTATCAGGGGAAGGCCTGGTCCTCTATGCCCTGTTGTTTGCCCTCCAGAGGAACTGGTCGTGTGAGACAGGATGCTGGATTAGATGGACCTTCATTGGTCTGATCCAGCTGGGCTCTTCTGATGTTCTTATCAGGGGAAAGCCTCGGCCTCTCTGCCCTGTTGTTGGCCCTCCAGAGGAAGGTTGGCCACTGTGTGAGATAGGAGGCTGGACTGGATGGACCTTCACTGGTCTGATCCAGCTGGGCTCTTCTGACGTTCTTATGACTTCCTTGGAGGTCTTCCATATAATTACAAACCAGGGCTGACCCTGCTTAGCTTCTGAGAACTGGTCTAGGTCAAGCTCCAGCTACCGTAGGAAATATCTATTCTTAATTATTCTTTAAAAATCGAAGACATTTATTAGCTGCCTTTTCGCTTGATGGAATTCAAGGCACCTTGCAATGCCAATGAAACATAAAACATAAAAAGACATGTCACCCGTTAAATTAAAATGCAAATCGCAATTTAAAAACTGAACGATGGCTGAAAGAATGGTGACAATCCAGCAGTAGAGCCATAAATATTAAAAAATATTAAAAGAATCATAGCATCATAGAATTTTAGAGTTGGAAGGGACCTTGCAGGTCATCTAGTCCAACCCCCTGCACTCTGCAGGAGCATATCTGAAAGATAGCCCTACATACCTACAACATCCCTGAAAGATGGTTGTCCAGCCTCCGCTTGAAAATGTCCAGGGAAGGAGCATCCACCACCACCCAAGGCAGTCTTATAGCTAGAAAGTTTCTCCTGATATCTAGCCGGTATCAACTCCCTTGTGATTTCCACCCATTCGATCAAGTCTTGCAATCCGGAGCAAGAGTGAATAGATCTGCTCCGTCTTTTACACGACAGCCCTTCAAATATTTGAAGACTGCAATCATGTCCCCTCTAAGCCTTCTCTTTCCCAGGCTAAACAGACCCAACTCTTTCAGCCTTTCCTCGTAAGTCTTGCATTCCAACCCTCTCACCATCCTGGTTGCCCTCTTCTGGACACGCTCGAGCTTGTCAGCATCCTTCCTAAAAGCAGATGGCTTATCATGCCTACGTGCCTCAAAGACATGGGTGAATGGGATATTTGTGTCCCTGCCGGTGCCTGAAAGAGATCAGTGTTGGCAACAGGCAAATCTGAGCAGGGTTGAGTCCCCGCCCCCCTTCACTAGTCCCACACTGTCTGTCAAAGTCTGTACCAGACGCCCACTTCCCTGCATTTCTGATTCAGACTCCAGCTGTCAACGTCGGTCTCATAATGGCTTTGTTAGGAAACTGGCTCTCCTTAGGCAGGAAGGCGTTACCGATGCATCGTCACGGTGCCGCTGTTTCCTAGACAGCTCCTGACATTTTGCGTCTCGAAAGTCACCCGGCGGATGATGGACGGGCGTTAGTTAAAAGCCCAGTCAATCAACGGTTAATTGGATGGGAAGATGCATCCTCTTCCTGTTCAGAAGGAACCAAGAGAAGGACATCTCCTTGGCCTGGATCCAATCTCCCATTTCTGTCGGCAAGGGCTGCTCTGAATGCATCTGGAAGCAGCTGAGGCAGAACCCAAATCCGCACCACCAAAATACTCCTGCCCAGGGCTTTTGTTTGTTGAAAAACCCAGCAGGAACTCATGTGCATAAAAGGCCACACCCAACAGCAGAAACACATTAGCATATTAGGCCATACCCCTGACAGCACAAATCATTAGCATATTAGGCCACACCCCATGTTGCCAGAAGTGTGGTCATCCAGCCACACCCACCTTTTGCTTCTTATTCTGTTTACCTTGTTTGTTGTCAAAACCCAGGGCTCTTTTTGGAGCGGGAACTCCTTTGCATGTTAGGCCACACAGCCCTCATGTAGCCAATCCTAATGAGTTCCTGCTGTTGGGTGTGACCTGTTATGCTAATGAGTTCCTGCTGGGCGTGGCCAACTCGGGAGCCAGCCGGAACGCCGTTCCTGTGCATTCCTGCCCAAAAATAGCCCTGCTCCTGCCGTCAACACATAACGCTGCTTTACAAGTGCTGGGGCTGAGAATGGCTTGCTTATCTCTTACCGCTTCACTGATCCAAGCGCAAAGGCTTCCTCCAACGGAAAAGGCACACAGAGGTCAAGCTGGTCTACTCTGCCCAGCAGCGGTTCTCCGGGGTCTCAGGCAGAAGATTTACGTATCATTCTCAGCCGACTCTTTTCAAACCATCCCACTAGTAAAACCACTGCACCACGGTGCATCGTAACAGAATATAAGAGTATATTCATAGAGGAGAGGTCTATCGGTGGCCACTAGCCATGGTCACAATCAGGGGGAGGATGTTGACAAGCTCGAACATGTCCAGAAGAGGGCAACCAGGATGGTGAGAGGGTTGGGATCCAAGTCTTACGAGGAAAGGCTGAAAGAGTTGGGTATGCTTAGCCTGGGAAAGAGAAGGCTTCGAGGGGACGTGATTGCAGTCTTCAAATATCTGAAGGGCTGTCATGTAGAAGATGGAGCAGATCTATTCTCTCTTGCTCTGGATTGCAAGACTAGATCTAATGGATGGAAATCACAAGGGAGTCGTTACTGGCTAAATATCAGGAGGAACTTCCTAACTGTCAGAGTGGTTGAGCAGTGGAACAGACTGCCTCGGGAGGTGGTGGATGCTCCTTCACTGGACGTTCTCAAGTGGAGGTCAGATGACCATCTTTTGGGTATGTTGTAGGGCTGTCTTTCGGCTCGGCTCCTGCAGAGTGCAGGGGGTTGGACTAGATGACCTGCATGGTCCCTTCCAACTCTAACATTCTATGATTCCAAGGGAAGTCTCATTTTCAGAGGTAGCAAACCTCAGGAGGCAACATCAGGAGAAGGCCTTGGCCTCTATGCCCTCTTTGTTTGGCCCTCCACTGGTGGGTGTGGATCTTCTCCTATTATAACTAATCTCCAGATGTCAGAGATCAGTTCCCCTGGAAAGAATGGCTACTCTGAAGGGTGGGCTCTGTGATATTATACCTCCCTGAGATACCTCCCGTCCTCAAACTCCACCTTCCTAAGACTCCAACCCCCAATCTCCAGGGATTTCCCTGCCAAACTGGTTGGCTGCTGTGTGAAATGGGATGCCAGACCAGATGGGCCCACTGGCCTGATCCAGCCGTCTCTGGTAGAGGTGAAAAGCGCCATCAAGCTACAGGTGACTTCTGGCAGCCCTGTGTGGTTTTCAAGGCAAGAGATGTTCGTTCAGAGGTGGTTTGCCATTGCCTGTTTCTGCATCACAGCCCTGGTATCCCTTGGAGGTCTCCCATCCATATACTCACCAAGGCTGACCCTGCTTAGCATCCAAGGTCTGACAAGGTTGGGCTAGTCTGAGCTATCCAGGTCAGGTTCCAGAAGTCTCTACTTATGTTCTTCTACATCCGGATGTCTCCAGTCCCAATCTAGTCACATGAAACTGCCTTATACCGAGTCGGACCTTTAGTCCATCAGGGTCAATACTGTCTACTCAGACTGGCAGCAGCTTTCCAGGGTCTTAGATGGAGGTCTTTCACATCACCTACTGCCAGATGGTTTAGCTGGAGTTGCCTGGGATTGAACCTGAGACCTTCTGCATGCCAAGCAGATGTTCTGCCACTGAGCCACAGGCCTTCCCTCTGAAAATCAATATTGTCTACTCAAACTGACAGCAGCTCTCCAGAGCCTCAGGCAGAGAGAGGTTTTTCACGTTGCCTACTTCCTAGTCCTGTTTTAAACTAGAGGTGACGGGGATTGAACCTGGGACCTTCTGCATGCCAAGCAGATGCTCTCCCACTGAGCCACAGCCCCTCCCTCCAAAAATCAATATTGTCTACTGACAGCAGCTTTCCAGAGTCCCAGGCAGAGAGAGGTCTTTCACGTCGCCTACTGCCTGGTCCTTTTTTAAACTGCAGATGATGGGGATTGAACCTGGGACCTTCTGCATGCCAAGCAGACGCTCTGCCACTGAGCCACAGCCCTTCCCTCTGAAAATCAATATTGTCTACTCAAACTGACAGCAGCTCTTCAGAGTCTCAGACAGAGAGAGGTCTTTCACATCAACTCCTGCCTGGTCCTTTTAAAACCTGGAGATGATAGAGATCGAACCTGGGAACTTCTGCATAAAAAAACAGATGCTCTACCACTGAGCTACAGCCCCTCCCTAACCATTGCACCACACTGCCTCTTGAGAGCGGCTGGATGATTAGGCCAAAGCCTTGTCAGAGCTGCTGTGTTTTGAGGAGAGAGGTGAAGGAACAGAGAAGGGAAAGGCATTCTGTATAATGTTCTGTTTTGTTTTATTTACTCAAAAAAAACATAGTTCATCCCAAATTGCACTAGAAGGGCCTGCCAGTTGGATAGGTCACAGGTACACAACATACCCCTTCACGAGTAAATTGGAACACCACAATTTCATTTTGTTATGGAAAACAAATCTCTCCCATGAGAACTCTTTCTAAAGCAACATATATTGGAACTTCTGTCAAGCGTTCTCCCAAACAAGACACAGTGAGGAATTAGACACTTTGGCTTCTCATTTTCTTTGTTGGACCGAAAACAAGGGTATCTGAGAACAGTCACAGCTTTGTTGTGGTTTGGCAGAGAAGATGTGCAAACAGAGAGCCATGAAAGGTTATCTATCAGAGGGTGGGTCTTCTGATCTTTGGTAGAAAGGAAGCCCCCCTCCCAGCAATGGTCCCTCTAAGCTGCGGGGTCTTGTGAGCAAAAATTCTACTTTGTGAGCGACTGGCATTAAAGCTGTGAGTAAACGATTTGGCTACTGCATAAACTCTGGAGCCCTCCTTATAGAATCATAGAATCATAGCATGTTAGAGTTGGAAGGGACCATGCAGGTCATCTAGTCCAACCCCCTGCACTCTGCAGGAGCACAGCTGAAAGATAGCCCTACAACATACCCGAAAGATGGTTGTCCAGCCTCCGCTTGAAGACATCTATGAAGGAGCATCCACCACCTCCCGAGGCAGTCTGTTCCACTGCTCAACCACTCTGACAGTTAGGAAGTTTCTCCTGATATTTAGCCGGTATCGACTCCCTCGTAATTTCCACCCATTAGATCTAGTCTTGCAATCCAGAGCAAGAGAGAAGAGATCTGCTCCATCTTCTACACGACAGCCCTTCAAATACTTGAAGACTGCAATCATGTCCCCTCGAAGCCTTCTCTTCTTTCCCAGGCTAAACAGACCCAACTCTTTCAGCCTTTCCTCGTAAGACTTAGAACCCAACCCTCTCACCATCCTGGTTGCCTTCCTGAGCTGAGACAGAAATGCGTGAGCCAGAGGCTTAAAAAAAAGATATGAGCTAACTCACACTAACTCAGCTTAGAGGGAACCCTGATTTCCCCAGAAGTCCAACCAGATTCCTTACCAGTGCCAGAGGAGACGGGCTGAGAGGACAAAGATGCAGGACCATGGACAGCTCCCTTTGGTTTCAGGCAGAAGGCCATTTCCTGGAGTGGTGCAATTCCTCCTTTAGTGCACCAGACTCCGAACTCCTTTGCATATTAGGCCACACGCCCCCTAATGTAGCCAATCCTCCAAGAGCTTACAGAGCTCTTCTTACAGGGGCTACTGTAAGCTCCTGGAGGATTGGCTACATTAGGGGGTGTGTCGCCTAATATGCAAAGGAGTTCCTGCGACAAAAAGAGCCCTGGATGATAACTGTATAGACTGCAGAGCCGGGAGTCACCGTTGCAGGGAGACATTTTGTTGGGGAAAGAGCGGCACCTCCTTATCCTCTCTAAAAGAATTTATTCCCTATCATCTATCTATCGTCTGTCATTATTATTATTTATTATTATTTATTCGACTTTCTATCCTGCTCACCCCCTAAGGGCTCTGAGTGGCTTACATGTATATTAGGTCGAACATTCCTAGCCTAGGGCCACATATGTGCAGGGGGAGGTGGATATCCTACCAGGCACCCATATTCTGTAGCAGGTCTTCTGTTGTGAAGGGGACAGTCCGGCGGCGACCTCTCTCTCCGGCGCTAGTCTTTGTTATGAAGTTCCACCTTCCTGGCCCTTGCGAATCCACCTCCAGGCCGGATCCACTCCGCACTTTCGCGCATGCTTCGCAGCGGCCTCTGTCCACGTCACGCTCCGGCCTGCTGCGTTGCTCCGCCTCTGCGCCTCGTCGGTCCGGCCTCCTTCCTACGCCTCCTCGCCTCGCCAGCCGCCAGCCGCCATGTCTCCTCCACCGTCCATCGCCTCTGCCGTCCGTCGCTCTCCACCGTTGCTGCTACAGGGGCGAGTGCCCCCCTGCTCTAATAGCAGGTACCCCATTTATCTAATCGCCCTTTAATGGGCTTTCGAACTGCTGGGTGGGCGGGAGCTGGGACAAGGGCCAGGAGCTCACCCTGACCGCGGCGGGATTCGAACAGCCGAAGCTGTTTGAACAGGTGTTAAGGCAGGCATTCCTTTACTGCCTGCGCCACCGCTCTATCTATCACCTGTCTATCATCCATCTGCTCTATACACAAAGTGAGTAAAATGTGGAATTTGCTGCCAGAGGATGTGGAAGATCCTTTTCTAGAAATGCAGGCATTTATTTGGTACCACCAACTGGCTTTAAGGGAAAAAAGCACTCGAGTCTTTCTCTCCCAGGCTTTTGGGCTCCGCCGGCCTGTCAGAATCCACAGGACCGTGGCCGTGAGGGGCCTCCCGCCAATTGCCTTCTGCACAGGTTGAGCGATTGCCTCGTTCTGTTGCCGCTTTGCTTGGGAGATTTCTTTTCTTCGCTCTCCGGGGTATTGTTACCACGTCCCTCAGATTCCCAGGACGCTTGTCACTCATGAAAAAGCTTAGAGATAGATTTCTTCCCTGGGTGAAAGAAGGAAAGCCCCTGCGCTTTCAAATATGTTCTCATTTGGCCGCTGTCCAAAGCAGGAAGAAGGCGCACCAGAGAAGGAATGATGTCTTAAGTGGAGTTGTCACCTTTCTGAGCGTGCCGAGGGAGTGAACCATTAGTCAGGCCAGCGTGCATGATGGGAATCTTATCTCTTAATCAGAGAGGCTGTGTGGGGCAGTGGCTAGGGTGCTGGGACTGGGATCTGGGAGACCCGGGTTCAAATGCCCACCTGCCATGGAAACTTGCTGGGTGACCTTGGGCCAATCACACACTCTCCACCTATCCTACCTCACAGGGTTGTTGTCAGGATAAAATGAAGGAGAGGAGAAGAACACAACACAAGAACTCGTGGGCGCTCAATGAAATTGCTGAGCAGTCGGGTCAGAATGGATAAAAGGAAGTCCTTCTTCACCCAAAGAGTGATTGACACATGAAATTCACTGCCACAGGAGGTGGTGGCAGCTACAAGCACGGACGGCTTCAAGAGAGAATTAGATAAACATCTGGAGCAGAGGTCCATCAGTGGCTCTTAGTCACAACGTATAGATAGGAACGTTCAGTCTGGGGCAAGTGATACTCTGTATTCTTGGTGCTTGGGGGGGGGGCAACAGTGGGAGTGCTTCTAATGTCCTGGCCCCACTGGTGGGCCTCCGGATGGCACCTGGTATTTTTGGCCGCTATGTGACAGAGTGATGGACTGGATGGGCCACTGGCCTGATCCAACATTGGCTTCTGTTATGTTCTTATGGAGCAGAGGTCCATCAGTGGATATCAGCCACAAGGTATAGATAGGAACACTCAGTCTGGGGCAAGGGATGCTCTGTATTCTTGGTGCTTGGGGTGGGCAACAGTGGGAGGGCTTCTCGTGTCCTGGCCCCACTGGTGGACCTCCTGATGGCCCCTGGTATTTCTGGCCACTGTGTGACACAGAGTGTTGGACTGGATGGGCCACTGGCCTGATCCAACACAGGCTTCTCTTATGTTCTTAACCACTACACCACACTAGCTCTCAAGGGCCCACTTGATTTTTCTGTAGACATGTGTTGAGCGATTTCCATGTTACATCTGATGCACATACAGCAGAAGACATGGCTTAGAACTCATATTTATCCAGGGCAAGGAGGTAATATAGGCTTGCCAGCTCTGGCTTGGGAAATACCTTGAGATTTTGGGGGGTGGAGCTTGAGGATGGGAGGCGGGATTTGAGGATGGGAGGGACTTCCATGGGGTATGATGCCACAGAGTCTGCCTTCCAAAGCAGCCATTTCTCTCCAAGCGAAGTGATCTTTGTCACCTGGACATTCAGTTGTAACAGCAGGAGATCTCCAGGCATCACCTGGAGGTTGGTAAGCCTAAAGTAACATACAATTAACTGCCTGATTGATTGATTGATTGATTACATTTCTGGATCACCCAGTCCCTGAGTACACAAGGTTCCGGGCAATTCACAACAGGCTAAATATATACAAAAATACGGGTGGAAATCAACAAATCAGTTATCCTGAATTTAATAGTCTCCAGATGGTGTCCCTAATTTAATTTAAAACCTACTCTGGACTGCTCTTCGGTCTCGCGGGCAGGTTGAGGAAGAGGCCGGAGCGGGCAGGATGGAAGAAAAGAGGGTGCTGGCCACCCTGGGAAACTGTTGCTGTCCTCAGCCAAGAAGAAGAAGAAGAAGAAGAAGAAGAAGAAGAAGAAGAAGAAGAAGAAGAAGAAGAAGAAGAAGAAGAAGAAGAAGAAGGAGGAGGAGGAGGAGGAGGAGGAGGAGGAGGAGGAGGAGGAGGAGGAGGAGGAGGAGATTGGATTTATACCCCGCCCTTCACTTAGAGTCTCAGAGCGGCTTACAAATTCCTTTCCCTTCCCCTCCCCACCACAGACACCCTGTGAGGTAGGCGGGGCTGAGAGAACCCTAACACAAACTGCTCTTTCAGGAACAGCTGTGTCAGAGCTTGTGACTGACCCAAGGTCACATCAGCAGGTGCAAGTGGAGGAGTGGGGAATCAAACCTGGTTCTCCCAGATTAGAGTCCGTGCACTTAACCACTACACCAAACTGGCAACATTTGGGCCTGGCACCGAAAAGCCAAGAATGCAGGTGCCCAGAGGTCCCTTCCAACTCTATGATTCTATGACAAAGCAAGAGAGAGAGAGGAGGGGTCAGAAGACAGTGCCCAGGCTGAGACAAAGAGAGGCATCGCACTCAAGGAGAGAACACCTAGACGCACTTAGAGTGATGTAGCACCCCCCCCCCAATGTTCAGGCATGCTGAGTCGCTCACTCCAACACTCAGCAGGGTATAATGCCAGAGAGTCCAGCCTCCAAAACAGCCATTTCCTCCAGGGGAACTGATCTTGGTTGCCTGGAGGTTCAATTGCAATAGTGGAGGGTCTCCAGGGGCTACCTGGAGGTTGGCCACCCTTAATGGATCTTGGCCCAGACAGATTGTTTGTCGGCTTCCCAACAAAGGAGGCCCCCGGCCTTTCATTACCCCCCGGCCGGGTAAACATAAAGATGACACATTGCCGGACGCGAGGGATGAATTGTGAGACAGACCATCCACCTGAAAAGACAGAGGAGGGAAACTTGAAGCCTCGATATTCACTTGACAAACGGCTGGCGCGGCAGAAGTGAAGCGTTTACTGAAGCGGGCGAGGCGGGGAGCGGGAAATGCTTTTCGATTGGCCAATTTGGCCCCAACTCGCCGTCTCCGAACCGTCTCATTTTTCTCTTAATATGCACACAGGCCTTTCCATTTCGACACTTAAGGAAGACCAAGGGTTTGTGGCGAGGCCATTTGAAGGGCGATGCACAAACTGAAACTGCCGCACTGGGCTTATTGGAGAGGGCGTCCGTATTCACGCATTTGTCATCGTAGGCCCAGGAAAGCAGCATGTGAAATCTGCACCCAAATGCCGCAGCCAGCGTGGCCTCCAGCTGTGGGGTGGTGGTTAAGAGTGGCGGACTCTAAATGGGAGAACCGGGTTTGATTCCCCAGTCCTTCCCATGCAGCTGGCTGGGTGACCTTGAGTCAGTCACAGCTCTCTCAGAGCTCTCTCAGCCCCAACTACCTCACAAGGGCTGAGCTCAGACTGGCAATTTGCTGCGGGAGCCAGTCGTGGCAAAAAAGGTCCCGTTCACACAGCCCGGACTGCTGCGGGAGCATACCGGGAGGAGGCACGGCGGAGCGTTCAGACTGCTGCCCCGGAGGCGCACTGTATGCGGCGTTTCCCCATTAATTCGGCTGCGGGTGTATGTGCGGATGAGCGCTCATGCACATAAGCGTATTTTGCAGACTGGGGGAGGACCCTGCTCCGTCAATAAGCTGGCACCGCATTGGGCAGTAGAGCGGAGCATGGCCAATCATACTGCTGCTGCTGTCTGCCCAACACGGGTTGCTCCAATCTTATCGACGGAGCATTCATACTTCCAGGAAGCAGACAAATGCAGGACACAGGAACTCTTCGGGGATTTGCTACTGCTTTTATGAGGGATCTATTAAACGCGGGAAGAAAGCGGAACAGCCCAGGTTGCCTACGGGTGGGGAACGCCAGGCAGATGTGCCTGTGTGAATGCCCCTTTTAATGCGGCTTTAAAGCGTCACTGAAACAGGGCTCTGCCGGGGCAAATTGCCACTCTGAACTCAGCCAAGGTGTCTGTCATGGGGAGAGGAAGGGAAGGTGATTATAAGCCGGTCTGAAACTCCTTTGGGTAGTGAAGAGTGAAGTATAAAACCAACTTTCCTCCTCCTCCTCCTCCAAAATTTCCATTTCCTCGAGGGGAACTGAGGAGGGGCTGTAATTCAGTGGCAGAGCATCTGCTGGGCATGCAGAATGTCCCAGGTTCAATCCCCGGCATCTCCAGATAAAAAGGACCAGGCAGGAGGTGATGGGAAAGACCTCTGCTTGAGACTCCGGAGAGCCGCTGCCGGTCTGAGTAGACAATACTGACTTCGACGGACTGAGGGTCTAAGGCATCTTCATGTGTTCACGTGCTTGTACCTGAACATCAGTTGTGATTCCAGGAAATCTCCAGGAACACCCCCCCCACTCATCCGGAGAATGACAACCCGAGATGTAAGACTTACTGATGAAGCACAAATCTGTGTCTGCGTGCTCCCATTGCCGAATTGGAAGCACACATAGTCCGACGAGTTAGAGGGACATCTGTTTAATGCATTGAAAAGAGGGAATACGGGTGGCTGAGCACCGTAGCATTTCAGCAGTTCCAAAGGTGTATTCTGCCGTAACCAGGAAGGGCAGGTGGTCTTAGACCCCAAATGACCTCACGTATAGTTTACACATTAAAGAATCTCTAACTGGTACCCAGCAGTTAGCATCATACAAGCACCCTTTGACTTTGAACCTTGCCATTGGTCTCCCCTTATACTGGTCGTGGATGTCAGTGATGGCATTCGTTTCTCTGGTCTCCAGAACAATGGAAGCGTTAGAGAACACAGGGTTCCTTTCTGACCTGCATATGGAGAGCTAGCTGATAAGGGCTACGGGTCACAGTAGACTTGCTCTCGGCGTCCTCGCAGCTTGCGCGTGCCATTTCTACTGCATCCCAATTCCATCTACAGAGCCTTCTAATTGTACTTTGGCCTGATATGGCTTCTTGTACAAAGAATGCAGTCGTAAAATATATGTGTTCTGCTATACGTTTCTCTAAGCAGAAGATTCTAGGTTACATACCAGGATCTGGTTCTATTATGATTAAACTTTTGAAGGCACAGTGACAGCTGTCAATATATAGATATTTATATAGATATATATCAAAGAGAGTCAGAATCACATTATTTTCCCCTTGCCCTACACTGAGGGGCTTGAGTAAGTCCCCCCCCTCCCTCCCTCCCTCCCTCCCTCTCTCTCTCTCTCTCTTCTCTCTCTCAGTCTGGCCAATCAGAGAGGGTTATTGTGAGGATAAAATGAAGGAAGAGAAGATTAAAGATCTAATCTATTCACTCCATTTACTTCATTAATACCCTGTGTTTTCTCCCCAGTAGGGACCTGAAGCTGCTTGTGTTCATAAGAACATAAGAGAAGCCAATGTTGGATCAGGCCAATGGCCTAGCCAGTCCAACACTCTGTCACATAGGGGCCAAAAACACCAGGTGCCATCAGGAGGTCCACCAGTGGGGTCAGAACTCCAGAGAGCATACCACCAGTGGGGTCAGAACTCCAGAGAGCATACCATCAAGAATACCATCAATTGCCCCTGCCTGAGAATTCCTATCTATACCTTGTGGCTAATAGCCACTGATGGATCTCTGCTCCAGATGTTTATCTGTAAGGACATAAGAGAAGCCAATGTTGGATCAGGCCAATGGCCCATCCAGTCCAACACTCTGTGTCACACAGTGGCCAAAAATACCATGTGCCATCAGGAGGTCCATCAGTGGGGTCAGAACTCCAGAGAGCACTCCCACTGTTGCCCTCCCCCAAGCAGCAAGAATACAGAGCATCACTTGCCCCAGACCAAGAGCTCCTATCTGTACCTTGTGGCTAATAGCCACTGATGGACCTCTGCTCCATATGCTTATCCAATTCCCTCTTGAAGCCGTCCATGCTTGTAGCTGCCACCACCTCCATGTGTTTGGGTGAAGGAGGACTTCCTTTTATCCATTCTAACCCAACCGTTCAGCAATTTCATGGCGTGCCCATGAGTTCTTGTATTGTGAGAAAGGGAGAAAAGTACTTCTTTCTTGATCTGGTCTATCCCATAAGTTAAGAGGGTGAGACTTGTACCCAGGAGACCCGGGTTCGAATCCCTACTCATGCCATGGAAGCTCACTGGGTGACCTTGGGCCAGTCACATTATCTCAGCTAACCTCCCTTGCAGGGTTGTTGTGAGGATAAAATGGAGGAGAGGAGACTGGTGTAAGCCCCTTAGGGTCTCCTGGGGGAGAAAATGTGGGGTACAAATGAAGCAAACAAATCAATCAATGCAGGGTCTGTACGTGTGTTTACTTTGACCTGGGAGCAGTGTCTCCTCTAAGCCGAGTTAGTGTGAGTTGGCTCACAGTTTTTTAGCCTCTAGCTCACAGATTTTTGTCTTAGCCCAGGAAGGAGGGCTCCAAAGCAAACTAATTTATGCAGGAGCCAAATCGCTCGCTCACAATTTTAATGCCAGTAGCTCACAAAGTAGACTGTCTCTCTGTCTCTGCTTGTTTCTCTCTCTCTCTCTCCCTCCCTCTCTCTCTCTCTCTCTCTCGGCTGCTGCGTTCCTTAATTAAACGGCCACATGTGACAGTTTGCACAGAGTCTCAGGCGGCTGCTTCAGATCCTTCTGTAGCATTATTAAGCCCAAAGAATCCTGCTGTCTCCTGGGGGAAAATATCTGATTTTTTGTTGTCATTGCTACACACTGTTTGGAAAGCGGAGAGGGCCAAACATCTGAGCTGAAGACTCTCTCTGCTTTTCGCAGGATGGTGAGCTGCTGCTGTTGGAAACCTCACTTCCTTCCATGCCGCGTCCCGAAAGGCCGTTTGAGTCGCATTGTTGGAAAACCTCACTTCCGAGATCTCCTTTTTATTTAAAAGATTAGCTGACAGACGGAGGTCAAGCATTTACTGTGTGTCAAGCCAGCGATGGCCTGGAGATCCTGCTCTAGTCCAATTAATAATTCACTAAGGTCCTTTCCACACTGGGATCTCATCTCTGGTTTTATCAAAGTTCAGTTTGAGACACAATACCTTGCATTTATCCCTGGTTATAACAGCAGTCAAATCTGCACTGGCATTTTTAAATCAGTTCGTGTTGCATTTGCCTTTTTAAATGAGTTTTGTGCCACCGTGACGCTGTCTTTCTTTGTGCTTGATGGGGTCACAGCAGCATGAAACTGATTTTAAAAGGCAAATGCAGATTCAACCAGCATCTGTTTACCCCGGGACCAGTGTGAGGTGAAACTGGGGTGATCTCAATGTACTGGGGAAACAAAAAATACCCCGAGATAATTAAAAGGGTGAACTTGAGTGTAGTGTAGAATGTAAAAATACCCCGAGATAATTACAAGGGTGAACTCGAGTATAGTGTAGAATGTAAAAATACCCCGAGATAATTACAAGGGTGAACTCGAGTGTAGTGCAGAATGTAAAAATACCCTGAGATAATGACAGGGGTGAACTTGAGTGTAATGTAGAATGTAAAAATACTCCGAGATAATGACAGGGGTGAACTCGAGTGTAGTGCAGAATGTAAAAATACCCCGAGATAATGACAGGGGTGAACTCGAGTGTAGTGCAGAATGTAAAAATACCCCGAGATAATGACAGGGGTGAACTCGAGTGTAGTGTAGAAAGTAAAAATACCCTGAGATAATGACAGGGGTGAACTTGAGTGTAGTGTAGAATGTACGTTCAGGGATGAGGTCGAACCAGGATTTCAGATATAGTGTGGAAAGGACCTATTAAGTGTAGCTTGAAGGTCTTTCCTTCCTTTTCCCAACTCGGGAGGAAAAG
Source organism: Gekko gecko (assembly GCA_029375565.1). Lineage (NCBI taxonomy): Eukaryota > Metazoa > Chordata > Lepidosauria > Squamata > Gekkonidae > Gekko > Gekko gecko. Next base: position 99,235,012 of record JAPDNY010000011.1, read on the forward strand.
GGGTATCACCCTTGCTCTTTTCTACTGCCACACCTCATGTATTTCAGTTGCAGCTCCTCGTACTGACTAGAGGGCAGCTACTCCTAGACTCAGACACGAAACGTAACCCCCCTCCCTTTTTTGCTCATCTCAGTCCTGACCCTCAGGGGGGAGGATGTCTCGGTCTGGTGGATACAGAACTGGCAAGTACATCTAATCTCTTATCTGAACAAAACAGATTTTTTAAAATCCCTTTCTCCTCAGCAACAGGTTTCCCATGCCTTTGCCTCTAGAGGCAGTTGGGTTGCAGGATGTACACAATCCGCTCTCCATCTGGTCTGAGGAAGAATCCCCTCAGCTCATTCCCGTGAGCAGAGATGTTCTTCTCTACGGCGGAACGGCGGCATATAGAAAAGGCCCCGGGAAATGTGACTGGGGCGCATTCTACTTTACGGACCATGTTGGGATACTGGCAAATAAAGATGTCAAAATGGCACGTCGCACGGAAGGCTGAGGGAGTTGGGGAAAGAAGAACCACCTCCCAGGCCTGAATAAAGAAAGGGAAATAACGATATCTTTTTAGTCATATTTATTTATTTAAGAGGCTCTGGTACTTTATGATTCTACTGTTGTGAAACCCAGCAAGGTGAGCTCAAGCAGGGGAGCAAACAGAGGGTTTGATGAGGTCTGCGTTCAAATCCCCACTCTGCTGTGAAAAGTAACATGGCGACCTTGAGATATTCCCTCTCAGCCTGGCCTGCCTACCTCACTTCCTGCCACACCTGATGTATTTCATTTTGCAGCTCCTACCTCACTTCTTCTCTGTGAGCCAGTTTGGTGCAGTGGCCAAGTGCGCGGATTCAAAGCTGGGAGAACCGGGTTTGATTCCTCACTCCTCCACTCGCAGCTGCCGGATGACCTTGGACAAGTCATCGTTCTGTCAGAGCTGTTCTCTCAAGGACAGTTCTGGAGAGAGCTCTCTCAGCCCCGCCTACCTCACTGGGTGCCTGTTGTGGGGAGGGGAAGGGAAAGGAGTTTGTAAGCTGCTTTGAGACTCCGAGTGGGATATAAATCCAATCTCCTCCTCCTCCTCCTCCTCCTCCTCCTCCTTCTCTTCACTGCATGCCTACCTCACTTCCTGCTGCACCTTGTCTGCTTCAGTTTGCAGCTCCTGCCTGACCAGGGTTGCTGTGGGGATTGCCACTTTTATGTATTATTATTATTATTATTATTATTATTATTATTATTATTATTATTATTATTATTATTATTATTATTATTATTATTATTATTATTATTATTATTATTATTACACCCACAGTACAACGCAAACCACCACCAAATAAAACCTGGAATACTGTGTACAGTTCTGGTCACCACATCTCAAAAAGGATATTATAGCATTGGAAAAAGTGCAGAGAAGGGCAACTAGAATGATAAAAGGGTTGGAACACCTTCCCTATGAAGAAAGGTTAAGATGCTTGGGGCTCTTTAGCTTGGAGAAACGATGGGTGAGGGGTGACATGATCGAGGTTTATAAGATTATCAATGGGATTGAGCAGGTTGAGAAAGAAGTCCTTTTCTCCCTTTCTCACAATACAAGAACTCGTGGGCACTCCATGAAATTGCTGAGCAGTCAGGTTAGAACAGATAAAAGGAAGTATTTCTTCACCCAAAGAGTGATTAACATATGGAATTCACTGCCACAGGAGGTGGTGGCAGCTGCAAGCATGGACAGTTTCAAGAGGGAATTAGATAAACATATGGAGCAGAAGTCCAACAGTGGCTATTAGCCACAAGGTATAGATGGGTTTCGAAGAGGTAGAGGAACTAGAAGTACAAGCTGGGTTTCGAAGAGGTAGAGGAACTAGAGATCAAATTGCCAACATTCGCTGGATTATGGAGAAAGCAAGAGAGTACCAGAAAAACATCTACTTCTGCTTCATTGACTATGCTAAAGCCTTTGATTGTGTGGATCACAATAAATTATGGCAGGTCCTTAAAGAGATGGGAGTACCAGACCACCTCACCTGTCTCCTGAGAAACCTGTATAAGGGTCAAGAAGCAACAGTTAGAACCGGATATGGAACAACTGATTGGTTTAGCATAGGAAAAGGAGTACGACAAGGATGTATATTGTCACCTTGCTTATTTAATTTATATGCAGAGTACATCATGCGAAATGCTGGCCTGGATGAATCACAAGCTGGAGTTAAGATTGCTGGGGAAAAGATCAATAACCTCAGATATGCAGACGATACCACTCTGATGGCAGAAAGTGAAGAGGACCTAAAGAGCCTCTTGCTCAGGGTGAAAGAGGAAAGTGCAAAAGTGGGCTTGAAGCTCAACATCAAAAAAACTAAGATCATGGCATCTGGCCCCATCACTCCTTGGCAAATAGAAGGGGAAGTCGTAGAAGTAGTGACAGACTTCACGTTCCTAGGATCCCAGATCACTGCAGATGGTGACTGCAGCCATGAAATTAAAAGACGCCTGCTCCTTGGGAGGAAAGCGATGGCAAACCTAAACAGCATGATAAAAAGCAGAGACATCACCTTGCCAACAAAAGTCCGCATGGTCAAAGCAATGGTATTCCCCGTAGTAATGTATGGCTGCGAGAGTTGGACTATAAGGAAGGCTGAGCGCCGAAGAATAGATTCTTTTGAACTATGGTGCTGGAGAAGACTCTGGAGAGTCCCTTGGACTGCAAGGAGATCAAATCAGTCAATCCTAAAAGAAATCAACCCTGACTGTTCCCTTGAAGGCCAGATCCTGAAGCTGAAGCTCAAATACTTTGGCCACCCAATGAGAAGGGAGCATTCACTGGAGAAGACCCTGATGCTGGGAAAGATTGAAGGTCAAAGAAGAAGGGGACGGCAAAGGATGAGATGGTTAGACAGTGTCATCGATGCAACGAACATGAAATTGAGCAGACTTCAGCGGACAGCGGAAGACAGGAGGGCCTGGCGTAATCTGGTCCATGGGGTCGCGAAGAGTCAGACTCGACTGTGCGACTGAACAACAACAATAGATGGGTACTCTCAGTCTGGGGCAGGTGATGCACTCTATTCTTGGTGCTGGAGGGGGCAGCAGTGGGAGGGCTTCTGGTGTCCTGGCCCCACTGCTGGACCTCCTGATGGCACCTGGTATATTTTGGCCGCTGTGTGACAGAGTGTTGGACTAGATGGGCCATTGGCCTAATTCAACATTGGCTTCTCTTAGGTTCTTATGTCCTCATGTTCTGGATTCATCACATATTACTTCCATAGTTCCCCAGACCAACAAAATCCAAAAACACCGATTAGACATTCTTATCTAACCAATCATAAAACCTCGACCAAATATTTTGAAAGATACTATTTTTCCTTCCGTGCAGCTTCATAGTAAGGTTACCAAGTTCAACCATGTCCATAATTTTGCAAATAAAGTCACGCCTGCAAGGTAGTTCTTCCTTTTTCCAGAATTTTGCCAGTAATATCCTTGCTGCTGTTAACAAGTGCGACACCAAATATTGTACATCTTTCTGCAGATCGCTCGGTTGGATCAGGCCAGTGTGGAGCAAGAAAATTCCAGGCGCCACTTTTCTGTACTGAGAGGCAGGAGACGATGAACAATAACAAGGCTTTTATTCAAAGCATTGCTCAGCTCTGATCTGCTCTGACAAGAGCAAGAGCAGCACCCAAACTTATACCATTCCAGCAGTGAACTATATATACAATGTAACTATATACAGACGGTCGGATTGGACCTAAGCCAGGGGTGGGCAAACTTGCTCAACATAAGAGCCACATAGAATAAATTACAGATGGTTGAGAGCCGCAAGACATGAACAAATATTATGTGCACATTTTTATTTAGAAAATATGCAGGTTTGCTTTTTATTACCATTAAATGAGACTGCCAAAATAAAAACAAAAGGGGTAAAAACAGATATTGATAATGATATTTATTTGTCCAATGATATTTATTTGTCTAAGAGAGAGAGAAAGAGGGGGAGGTGGAAAGAAAAAATGAAAGAGGTGGAAAGAAAGAGAGAGAGAGAAACGAAGAAAGCAAATAGATAGGAGGGACGGGGGAGGGATCAAATGCATGCCTCCCCTTCACTTCCCCAGCTGCCCTGCTGGGAGCCACACAATACGTGTGAAAGATCCCCATGTGGCTTCCAAGCCGCAGTTTGCCCACCCCTGACCTAAGCAGAGCTCTTCGATAGGTTACCTTAGGAGGCTTCAGGAACCAATGGATGGTCTTTACTATACAGCCAATCAGAACGAGGGGGTTATGATGCCAGAGGCAATCCATCACCAACACTACATAGAATAAACCCAGAACATAACAGCCACAAGGTCTTTCAGTCTGACCAGGGTTGTTGTGGGGGATTGAACAGGGGACGGGCAAATCGTCTACACCGCCCTGAGCTTCTTGAAGGACGGGGAGGTTAAAAACGGTTAGACCGCTTGACCGTTTGGAACGGCTTTGGAAGTGGCTCATGGGATAGCACTGAAAGATGAAACAAGAGGTTGAAATATCTCAAGCGGCACTCCCAAGCATCTAAGCAGTTGCAGCGTGACCCAGGCGATTTATACTGCACTGTCAGAGTGGAAGGATCCTGCCCCGAGGAGCTTACAGTTAGCTATTGCCATGGCCCAGGCAGTAGTGGACAAGCTCGAGGGCCAGCCCGTAGCAGTGCTCTGCTGGGTCAGTTGGTGGGCTGGGAAAGGCAAGGGGGGGGGGCTGCTGGGAGCAGGGGATGGGACTTGCTGCATGTGCCCACCCCCTGGGCTCCTTGCTGCCAGAGCTTCATTCCTGTGTGCTCCTGCAGGAAATGAGTCCTGGTTTTGAGGAAGAAGAAGAAGAGATTGGATTTATACCCCGCCCTTCACTCAGAGTCTTAGAGCGGCTTACAAACTCCTTTCCCTTCCCCTCCCCACAACAGAAACCCTGTGAGGTAGGTGGGGCTGAGAGAGCTCTGACAGAAACTGCTCTTTTTCAAGAACAACTTTGCCAGAACTATGGCTTGACCAAGGTCATCCAGCAGCTGCAATTGGAGGCATGGGGAATCAAACCGGTTCTCCCAGATTAGAGTCCACGCACTTAACCACTACACCAAAGAAGAGATTGGATTTACTCCCCGCCCTTCACTCAGAGTCTCAGAGCAGCTTACAAACTCCTTTCCCTTCCCCTCCCCACAACAGACACCCTATGAGGTAGGTGGGGCTGAGAGAGCTCTGACAGAAACTGCTCTTTTCAAGAACAGCTCTTACAGGGGGTTTCGGTTTCGGCGTCGCGAATGGCGGCCGCTTCTCGGGACGCTCCCGGAGGCGGTTAGCCCACGTGCAGTTAGGGGGGGTCTTCGCATGTGCGAAAGATCCTAGTGAGCCTTAGGTAAAGACTCCGAACCGGGGGCGCTTGGGGAGTAGCCTCTTTGCCGGCAGACAGCCGGGAAATTGAGGCTTTCTCCCCGCCCCAATCGGCCCCGCTGCGGCGTGCCCGTAATGGGACTTAGCGGCACCACCGAATTCCAGGAGTGAAAACAGCGCTATGGCTTAAATTAAAAAGAAGAAGTAGCATCGAATCGTGAGTTGGAGATCTATTTTGAAGCATAAATCGGAGCCCCCCTGCATGCGTATAAGCGTTGGGAGGAGGGAGGAATTCCCACCCCCTTTGAGAAGCAAGATCCACAAAGGGAGCGCGAAGGGGGGCTGAGAGAAGAAAAAGTGTTGGTGAAAGTACCGTTGGGGTTGCATGGAAGATTTTGATCATCTTAGCTTCCTGGGGGATGCGGCACGAACTTTTTAAAAGTAAACAAAAAAACAAAATGTCGATACTGGAAAAAGTCCTGCAGATACCGGAAGAGAAGAGAGGAGGGACTTCCGGTCCAGACAGCCCCCCCCAAGAGCTTGCTGTCAATCAACAGGAAAAGGAGATGCTGTGCCCCCTGCTGGAACAATTGCACAAAATCAACGAAACTCTGTCTAAAATGGATAGTGTTCTCATCAGTCGACAGAACCAGATTTTGGAAACAACTAGAAAGATGATTGAGATTGAACAGAAATCGAATTTGATTCTAGGTTTCCAGGGCGTTAAAAAAGAAGAGAAAGAAGATCTCGGATTTATCTTGACAAATGTCTTGGCACCCCTAACTGGCAGTGAAGCGATAAAATTAAAAGAAGAGGTGGATGAGGCTCCCAAAGCCTATTCCGCTTTTATAAAAGAGAATACTCTGCCAGTAGAAGGGGATGTTGAGCATAGCAAGCGACAAACTGGAGACCTAATTTCATCTGAAGAGTTTGTGGAGCCCAGGAAGCCTGAAAGCCAGAAGTTTAAGGAAAAAGAGAAAAGAAAGAAGAAGGATTTCATCTTTAAAATGCAGAAACTTCTGAAGAGACACGCCAGCAGGGAGGAAGATGCAGTATTCCAAACTGGGACAAGCGAAGAAGACAGCAGCCCAGGGGGAAGTGGTGATGGAACGGAAGACTTCAAAGTCAAAATGGACTCAATCCATAACTGGAAGAGATTTAAAAAGAAGATATTTTGAGGACTGTTCGTGTAACATCTGGAAGGAGCTGTTTAATTACTAACCCCAATGGACTTTACTAACTGTATTAACAGAGTGATTTTGGACTTCGTAATAGTTAAAAAGAAGATCTTCTAACCACGATAGATGCCAAAACTGGTATTGGTTTTTAACCTAAACTAACACTCACTAACAGGAAAATTTCACTCCATCTTTTTCTTTCTCCACCTGTCTACCCTTCCTGTTTCTTATAAAAAGAATAAAATTCTCTCTTTTTTAAGAGAGTTTTACAAAAAAAAAAAGAACAGCTCTTACAGAACTATGGCTTGCCCAAGGCCATCCAGCAGGTGCAAGTGGAGGAGTAGGGAATCAAACATAGTTTTCCCAGATTAGAGTCCGCGCACTTAACCAAACTGCTGGGAAGGCACAGCATTGAAAGGTAATTTTTTTAAAAATGCAATCTTATGTATTTTCCAGAAGTTCACACAGGGTTAGGGTTAGGGTAGCTCTAGGAATTACCAGGAACTCTATAGCCAGACCATAAAAGGGTTGCTCTAGGAATCACTAGAATCTCTACTGCAATGCCATAGTACAGAGGACAGGAATCAAGGTGATCTGGAACTTGGAGCAACTGCCCTGTGAGGAAAGACTGAAGTGTCTGGGACTTTTCAGTTTTGAAAAGAGACAGCTAAGACTGGACTTTTTAGAGGTTTATAAAATTATGCACAGGGTAAAGAGAGATGACAAAGATAAATGCTTCTCCCTCTCCCAAAAGATTAGAACTCAAGGGCATCCAATGAAGCCGATGGGCAGTTGGCTCAGGAAGGACAAAAGGAAATACTATTTTATAAAGAGAGTGACTAAAATGTGGAATTGGCTGCCAGAGGTGGTAGTGATGGCCACAGGAATAGATGGATTTACAAGGGGATGAGATAGATCCATGGGGGATAAGTCTATCAGTGGCTACCAGCCATGATGGCTGAGGGTAACCTCCACATTTAGAGGCACTATGAATCCCAGAGCCAGGAGGCAACACCAGGGAAAGGCCTCCGCCTCTATACCCTGTGATTGGCCCTCCAGAGGAACTGGTTAGCTGGACCAGATGGACCACTGGTCTGATCCAGCAGGGCTCTTCTGATGTTCTTATCAGGAGAAGGCCTCAGTCTCTGTGCCCTATTGTTAGCCCTCCAGAGGAACTGGGTTGCCACTGTGTGAGACAGGAGGCTGGACTAGATGGACCACTGGTCTGATTCAGCAAGGCTCTTCTGATGTTCTTATCAGGGGAAGGTCTTGGCCTCCATGCCCTGTTGTTGGCCCTCCAGAGGTACTGGTTGGCCACTATGTGAGACAGGAGGCTGGACCAGATGGACCACTGGTCTGATTCAACAGGGCTCTTCTGATGTTCTGATCATGGGAAGGCCTCGGAATCTGTGCCCTGTTGTTGGCCCTCCAGAAGAACTGGTTGGCCAGTATGTGAGACAGGAGGCTGGACCAGATGGACCACTGGTCTGATCCAGCAGGCCTCTTCTGATGTTCTGATAAGGGGAAGGCCTCGGTCTCTGTGTCCTGTTGTTGGCCCTCCAGAGGAACTGTTTGGGCACTGTGTGAGACAGGAGGCTGAGCTAGGTGGACCAGATTCAGCAAGGCTCTTCTGGGGTTCTTATATTCTTGTGGAGTCATTGCCTACCAAATGTGATCTTATATGCAACATTAAAAGCTGGTTGGGATGTCCTTGTTTCTGCGAAACACCTCGGGAACTATGAGGAAAGCTGGAAGGCTTTCTGTAAGGCCAATTATGGTTGTCGGAGGGACTTCAGCCACAGACCTGGATCCAGGAGTCTGTTTAACATCTCCATTTTATCTGAGAAGATATCACTAACCTCAGCCAAGCACACCAAGTTCTGTGTTCCACTTATTTATTTACAAATAATAATAATTATCCCACCTTTCTGCACTTTCTGTGTCTCTGGCCTCTCCAGTGAAAAGGTCTGGTAGTAGATGATGGGAAAGACCCCTGCCCGAGACTCTGGAGAACTGCCTCCAGTCTGAGCGGGCAATACTGACGTTGGTAGACCTGTGGTCTGATTCAGTATAGGGCAGCTTCAGGTGTGTTCAGGCGTGTTCGCAATACCTGCTGCCAAGAGGAAGGGCATTTACCCATCTCTGCAATAACCTTCCTGTCTCTTCTCAGTGTACTTTTGATTTACACTTTACCGGCTCATCCGTTGTGGCCGTTCTCTCAGATTTACCGGGACAAGAAGGCCGGGATGATGTATCTGCCTCTGAAATATGCAGCGACATCTCAGAACATGAAGAGCAAACAACAAGCCCGCCAGATGTTGAGTGCGGCTCTTTGCCTTTCCAGTTCCACTTCTTGTGCTTTGAAAAAGGCATGTTTGCATATAGATTAGGGATAGGATAAGACATAGCTAAATGGAGAGATTGGCCACTAAATTGGCAAACGCCTCGGGTTTTTTTCCAAAAGAGTCTAATGATCATCCCGCACAATCTGCATGTTATTAAAGGATGTGCTCTATGTCAAGGTAGGATGAATTCAGGGTTGCCAACTCCAGTTTGGGAAACTCCTGGAGATTTTGGGGGTAGAGATTGGGGGAGGCTGCGGTTTGGAGTAGAGTGGACCTTGGCAGGTGCTCAGATGGGATGAACAAACATGTGGGAAAGGGTGACCCAATAGATATTGCGTCCACAAAGCTTTCGATAAAGTTCCTCATCAAAGGCACCTAAGTGAATTCAGTGGTCACGGGATTAAGGGACAAGTCCTCTTGTGGATTAACAACTGGTTAATTAACAGGAAACAGAGAGTGAGGCTGAGTTCAGACTGGCCGTTTGCCCCGCTATAGCTGTGTGTGAGCAATGTTTCACAACCGGATTAACGGGGGCGTTCACACAGGCGCATCTGCCTGGCGTTCCCCACCTGTAGTCAACCTGTGCTGTTCCGCTTCGCTCCCATGTTTAAAAGATACCTGGTGAAAATGGTAGCAAACCCCAGAGAACCCATTTTATCCTGCTTCATTCCATTTCCGGGAAGTGTGAACACCAACCTGAAAAGCCGGGAACACCCTGCAGTCATAATGTCCGCCAGGTCTTTCCGCGCATAAGGTGCACTTGATTGCCCTGGAGAGGCAGCAGCAATATGATTGGATGTGCTCCACTGAGAGCCAGTTTGGTATAGTGGTTAAGTGGGCGGACTCTACTCTGGGAGAACCAGGTTTGATTCCCCCACTCCTCCACTTGCACCTGCTGGTGTGACCTTGGGTCAGTCACAAGCTCTGGCACAGCTGTTCCTGAAAGAGCAGTTTCTGTCAGAGCTCTCTCAGCCCCACTTACCTCACAGGGTGTCTGTTGTGGGAAGGGGGAGGGAAAGGAGTTTGTAAGCCCCTCTGAGACTCCTTTGGGTAGTGAAGGGTGGGGTATAAATCCAATCTCTTCTTCTTCTTCTTCTTCTCCTTCTACCACCCAATGTGGTGCCGGCGCAATGGGATCCTCCCCAAATCACCCTGATGCGCTTATGCACATGCGCGCATATGTGCACATAGCCGAATCACCAGGAAAAAAACGTTTACACCTCTAGGCCAGCAGTCTGAATGCTCCCTTGTGTCTCCTCCCAGTATGCTCCCACATCAATGTGCGCAGTGTGGCCGTTTTTGCAACGACTCCATAAGAACATAAGAACATAAGAGAAGCCAATGTTGAATCAGGCCAATGGCCCATCTAGTCCAACACTCTGTCACACAGCGGCCAAAATATACCAGGTGCCATCAGGAGGTCCAGCAGTGGGGCCAGGACACTAGAAGCCCCCTCCCACTGCTGCCCCCTCCAGCACCAAGAATAGAGTGCATCACCTGCCCCAGAGTGAGTTTTCCCATCTATACCCTGTGGCTAATAGCCACTGATGGACTTCTGCTCCATATGTTTATCTAATTCCCTCTTGAAACTGTCCATGCTTGTAGCTGCCACCACCTCCTGCGGCAGTGAATTCCCCCCCACTTCAAACTGCCAGTCAGAACTCAGTCTGAGTATAAAGGGGCAGTTTTCACAGTGGAAGGTGGAAAGCAGTGGGGTGCTGCAGGGTTCAGTACTCAGTCTGGTGCTTTTCAACGTCGACTAATGATTTGGGGTTGGGAGTAAGCAATGCAGTGGCTAGGTTTGCGGATGACGCAAAGTTGTTCAGGGTGGTGAGGACCAGGGAGGAGTGTGAGGCACTCCAGAGGGGATCTGTCGAGGCTGGGCGAGTGGGCGTCAACACATGGCAGATGAGGCTCATCGTGCGCAAGTGCAAAGTAATGCACACTGGAGCCAAAAGTCCTAACTATAAATACAGTTTGATGGGGTCCAGAGGGATTTGAGACTGATCAGGAGAGGAATCGTGGAGTTATGGTAGATAACTCATTGAAAATGTTGACCCAGTGTGTGATGGTAATTAAAAAACAAACAAACCCTCCCCACAAATGCTATGCTGGGGATCATTAGGAAGGGAACTGAAACCAAATCAGCCAGTATCATGGCACCCCTGTCTAAATGGTGTGGCCTCCTTTGGAGGACTGTGTACAGTTCTGGCCACCGCACCGCAAAAGGGATATTATAGCAATTGGAAGAAGTACAGAAAAGGGCAACTAAAATTATTAAGGGGGTGGAACGCTTTCCCTGTGAAGAAAGGTGAAAGAGGTTAGGGCTCTTTAGCTTGGAGAAACAAAGACTGACGGGTGACATGATCGAGGTTTAACATAAGAACATAAGAACATAAGAGAAGCCAATGTTGAATCAGGCCAACGGCCCATCTAGTCCAACACTCTGTCACACAGCGGCCAAAATATACCAGGTGCCATCAGGAGGTCCAGCAGTGGGGCCAGGACACTAGAAGCCCCCTCCCACTGCTGCCCCCTCCAGCACCAAGAATAGAGTGCATCACCTGCCCCAGAGTGAGTTTTCCCATCTATACCCTGTGGCTAATAGCCACTGATGGACTTCTGCTCCATATGTTTATCTAATTCCCTCTTGAAACTGTCCATGCTTGTAGCTGCCACCACCTCCTGTGGCAGGGAATTCCATATGTTAATCACTCTTTGGGTGAAGAAGTATTTCCTTTTATCTGTTCTAACCTGACTGCTCAGCAATTTCATGGAGTGCCCACGAGTTCTTGTATTGTGAGAAAGGGAGAAAAGTACTTCTTTCTCAACCTGCTCAATCCCATTCATAATCTTATAAACCTCAATCATGTCACCACTCAGCCATCGTTTCTCCAAGCTAAAGAGCCCCAAGCATTTTAACCTTTCTTCATAGGGAAGGTGTTCCACCCCTTTTATCATTCTAGTTGCCCTTCTCTGCACTTTTTCCAATGCTATAATATCCTTTTTGAGATGTGGTGACCAGAAGGCCTCCCACTGCTGCCCCCTCCAGCACCAAGAATAGAGTGCATCAAGAAAATTATGGATGGGATAGAGAAGGTAGAGAATGAAGCACCTTTCTCCCTTTCTCACAATACATGAACTCGTGGGCACTCCATGAAATTAATGAACAGTAGGCTTAGAATGGATAAAAGGAAGTCCTTCTTCACCCAAAGAGTCATTAACCTGTGGAATTCACTGCCACAGGAAGTGGTGGTGGTTACAAGCATGGACAGCTTTAAGAGAGGATTAGATATATATAAGGAGCAGAGGTCCATTAGTGGCTATTAGCCACATGGTATAGGTAGGAACTCTCTGTCTGGAGCAGTGGTGCACTGTCTTCTTGGTGTTTGGGGGGAGGGCAACAGTGGGAGGGCTTCTGGAGTTCTGGCCCCACTGGGGGACCTCCTGAGGACACCTGGTTTTTGGCCACTGGGTGACACAGAGTGTTGGACTGGGTGGTCCACTGGCCTGATCCAACACTGGCTTCTCTTATGTTCTTGTGTTCTTAGTTTTCCCTCCAAAGAAGCCGTTTTCTCCAGGGGACTTGATATCTATGGTCTAGAGATCTGTTGTAACTCCAGGAGATTTCCAGGCCCTACACCAGAGTGGTGTAGTGGTTAAGAGCAGCGGACTCTAATCTGGAGAACTGGGTTTGATTCCCCACTCCTCCACATGAAGCCCGCTGGGTAACCTTGGGTCAGTCACTGCTCTTTCAGAGCTCTCTCAGCCCCACCTAACTCATGGGGTGTCTGTTGTGGAGAGAGGAAGAGAAGGTGATTGTAAGCCATGTATGGATGGCAGAGGTTCATCAGTGGCTATTAGCCACAAGGTATAGATAGGGACTCTCAGTCTGGGGCAAGGGATGCCCTATATTTTTGGTGCTTGGGTGGGAGAGCAACAGTGGGAGGGGCTTCTGGTGTCCTGGCCCCACTGCTGGACCTCCTGAGGGCACCTGGTATTTTTGGCCACTGTGTGACAGACTGCATGGGTCACTGGCCTGATCCAACATTGGCTTCTCTTATGTTCTTATGTTCACTCTGAGATTCCTTCAGGTAGTGAATAGTGGGGTATAAAAACCAACTCCTCCTCCTCCTCCTCCTCCTCCTCCTCCTCCTCCTCCTCCTCTTCTTCTTCCTCTTCTTCTTCCTCTTCTTCTTCTTCTTCTTCTTCTTCTTCTTCTTCTTCTTCTTCTTCTTCTTCTTCTTCTTCTTCTTCTTCTTCTTCTTCTTCTTCTTCTTCTTCTTCTTCTTCTTCTTCTACCAGGGAAGACCAAGGTGGTGTCGGTTACTTGGTCAAACAACACTCGGTGTCACTGGGTGCTGCCCCGGTCCCTCCCTGCAACTCGGACCCGTCTCCCTGGGATCCAATATCCTGTGAAACCAGCTGAGTGATGATGAAGCCCTTCAGCCCCCCATTTGACCTTTGCGCGATTGATTTTCACCCAAGCGGCCCGAGAAGCTGGAAATGAAAAGCAAACGGCAATCAGATTCACTGTGCTCGAGCCGTTCCCCGATATGCAAGTTGAGCCCCTCACCAGGTTCCGTCAATATTTTCTATTAGATGTTTAAATCAAACATTCTCTGCGTGAAGACCGAACAAAATGGGTCGCCGTGCTCGTCTGTCTGTAGCAGTGGAAAAGAGCAAGACTCCAGTAGCATCTTCTTGTTGTTGTTCAGTCGCATAGTCGAGTCCAACTCTCCACGACCCCCTGGACCACATCACGCCAGGCCCTCCTGTCTTCCGTCATGCTCTGGAGTTTGCTCATCTTCATGTCTGTTGCCTCGATAACACCGCCTAACCATCTCATCCTTTGCCGTCCCCTTCTTCTTCTTTGACCTTCAACCTTTCCCAGCATCAGGGTCTTCTCCAGTGAGGGCTCCCTTCTCATTTGGTGGCCAAAGTATTTGAGCTTCAGCTTCAGTCTCTGGCCTTCCAGGGAGCAGTCAGGGTTGATTTCTTTGAGGATTGACTGATTTGATCTCCTTGCAGTCCAAGGGACTCTCCAGAGTCTTCTCCAGAACCAAAGAATCTATTCTTCGGCGCTTGGCCTTCCTTATAGCAAAATACGTGGCAGGGTAGGCGCTTTTGTGAGTCTCTGCTCATTGCAGTGAGCAGTGACTCATGAAAGCGCCTACCCTGTCATATATTTTGTTGGTCTTTAAGGTGCTCCTAGGAACTGCAGTAGCTCAAGTGGTTAAGACGCTGAACTGCAGGTTGTGGAAGGTCAGTAGTTCAGCAGTTCAAGACCTGGGCTCCATGCGTTCCATGTGCCTTGGTGTTTAGTCATGCTGGCCACATGACCACAGAAACATCTTCGGACAGCACTGGCTCTTCGGCTTGGAAATGGAGATGAGCACCGCAACCCTAGAGTCGGATTTGATTGGCTTTCGAACAAGGGAACCTTTACCTAAGGTGCTCCTGGACACTTGCTCTATTCTCTGCATGACCGGTAGACCTTCTTATCAGCTATCCTGGAAACATTGCTTCATGGGCTACAGTGTCATATGAGCCAATCAGAACACTTCTCCATCACGGTGCGGAAAGAGGGTCGCACAATTGCCAAGGAAGGACTTCTGTTCGGCATGCAGAAGGTCCCAGATTCAATCCCCAGCATCTCCAGTTAAAAAGGACCAAGCAGTGGGTGATGTGAGAGATGCCTGCCTGAGACCCTGCTGCCGGTCTGAGTAGACAATGCTGGTCTCGTTGGACCAATGGTCTGATGCAGTATAAGGCAGCTTCATGTCTTCATAATATGACAGAATAAAATAATTCTGGGAGGGGCCGTGGTTCAGTGGAAGAGCCTCTGCTTGGCATGCAGAAGGTCCCAGGTTCAATCCCTGGCCTCTCCAGTTGAAAAGCCCAGGTAGTGGGTGATGGGAAAGACTTCTGCCCGAGATCCTGGAGAGCTGCTTCCAGTCTGAGTAAACTATGTAGATCTCATTGGACCAGTGGTCTGATGTGGTGTGAGGCAGCTTCATGTGTGGCCACGTGAGCAGAAATACATCACTATGCATGCACATTTTCTTTTTTGCATAGTCAAACACACACAAACTGTACAAGTGCAGGCAGATTATTCATCGAACATCCGATCAGAAGGGAAGAAAGGCCGACTGAGAGCCAGTTTGGTGTAGTGGTTAAGTGCGCAGACTCTAATCTGGGAGAACTGGGTTTGATTCCCCACTCCTCCATTTGCACCTGCTGATGTGACCTTGGGTCAGTCACAAACTCTGGCACAGCTGTTTCTGAAAGAGCAGTTTGTGTTAGAGTTCTCTCAGCCCCATCTACCTCACAGGGTGTCTGTCGTGGGGAGGGGAAGGGAAAGGAGTTTGTAAGCCGCTCTGAGACTCCAAGTGAACGGCGGGGTATAAATGCAATCTCTTCTTCTTCTTCTTCTTCTTCTTCTTCTTCTTCTTCTTCTTCTTCTTCTTCTTCTTCTTCTTCTTCTTCTTCTTCTTCTTCTTCTTCTTCTTCTTCTTCTTCTTCTTCTTCTTCTTCTTCTTCTTCTTCTTCTTCTTCTTCTTCTTCTTCTTCTTCTTCTTCTTCTTCTTCTTCTTCTTCTTCTTGTAACCGAACCAGTGGATGAACAAGTATATGTAGCTCACACGTAGCTTTGTGCATGGAAAACCTGCATCAGCTATCCCACGATGGAAGACTCTGCATTCCAAGGGTTCAAAATTTAGGATTTTTTCGCCCCTGAGATTTGAAAAGCGTATTCTTCTTCCAGCCAGAATGCTAACACTCTCTCATGCGCTCAGCTGGTGTGAATTGGCAGCGTTCCACCAAGAGATCCAGTCGATGCCCAATCTGGGGCTGCCAAACAAAATTAAATAGTGTTTGGGGAAGAGGGCCCCCCTACCCCATTGAGAACGTCTGCCTCTCTTTATAGCATGAGTGGGTTCTGTGTGGTTTCTGTTACCAGATCTCCCTTCTCAGCTTGTTCCGCATTCCAAATGAGAACCTTCTTGGCTTCCTTGCCAAAAATCGCGAGCAAAACAGCCTTCTGGAGAACAAACGGCGAGCAGAACGAAATAAAACATACTTCTGACGTTTCCATAGCAATCAAAGATCATGATGCCAAAAGGATACAGCAATCACAGTAATAAAAATAACTCACAAAAAAAGTATGATGGGAAAACAACAGAGTGGCCAGTTGTCATGGCAACGGGAAGGCTTACATTTCAAGTCCCGTAGCCCTTGATTAAAAATAAAAGATGTTTGCTAGATACGAAGAGGGGCAATATTGGACTTCGGAATCTGGGAGTTTACCTTCCAGTCACTGTTTGTGCCATCGGTATGAGTGGAGGTATCGCCGCCCTTTATAACATCTTCTGTGATAATGTCCCACAACTCAATGAGTCCGCCTGCCTTTTCCTCTTGAACTGATTTTTCAAGTGGAGGAGGGCTGTTTGGAAGTTTAGCAGATGTATATCGAAATAAACTGTACTGGGGAGAAGAAGAGAAGAGGAGATTGGACTTATACCCCACCCTTCACTACCCCAAGGAGTCTCAGAGTGGCTTACAATTTCCTACCCCTTCCCCTACCCACAAAAGACACCCTGTGAGCAATGTTCCCTCTAAGCTGTAGAGTCCTGTGAGCAAAAATTCTACTTGGTGAGTGACTGGTATTAAAGATGTGAGTGAGGGGTTCGGCTACTGCATAAATTAGTTTACTCTGGAGCCCTCCTCCCTGAGCAAAGACAAAAATGTGTGAGCCGGAGGCCCCACTGCTGGACCTCCTGATGGCCCCTGGTATTTTTGGCCGCTGTGTGACATAGAGTGTTGCACTAGATGGGCCATTGGCCTGATTCAATATTGGCTTCTCTTACATTCTTATGTAAAAGAGTGTGAGCTGGCTCAAACTAACTCAGCTTAGAGGGAACATTGCCTGCGAGGTAGGTGGGGCTGAGAGAGCTCTCTCGAGAACTGCTCTTGAGAGAACAGCTCTGAGAGAACTTCTGACTGACCCAAGGTCACGCCAGCAGCTGCACATGGAGGAGTGGGGAGTCAAATCCGATTCTTCCAGGTTAGAGTCCGCACTCCTAACCAATACAGCAAACTGGCAGTCTCTGAGGGGCCTGTGAACATTCTCCTGGTATCTCCATATCTAATAGCGATGTATGGTCACCCATCTGCGGATATCTAAATCTGTGGATTAGGGCCACACCAGCACTAAACAGATTTTCCTGCAAACTTGGGGGACTTCCCAGGTTTGCAGAAAAAACTGAAATCTTAAAAAAAAACCCCACTATTTTGGGGGTCTAAATCCCCCCTAAATAAAAAGAGCAGACAACTCACCATAATTTAGTGGTGGCAGCATCCGTTGGCAGCTACTCTACGATGCTGGGAGCTACTCTGGGCCCAGCTGTGGCAGTGATGGATGCCAGGAGCTGCTCCAGGCCCAGATTGTACTGGCTTGTAGGCTCCGAGTACCCAATACAAAAAAAGTGCAATAGCCAATGAAATGTTCTTAGTGTCTTTCTTATTCTTAGTAACACGAAAAGCCACAATTCTGCAGACGGGCTTGCTCAAATGCCTGCTCTGAGGAAGCTTATTGAAACAGGTGTTTGAGCAGGCCTGTCTGCAGAACTGTGACTTTTCATAAGAACATAAGAACATAAGAGAAGCCAATGTTGAATCAGGCCAATGGCCCATCTAGTCCAACACTCTGTCACACAGCGGCCAAAATATACCAGGTGCCATCAGGAGGTCCAGCAGTGGGGCCAGGACACTAGAAGCCCTCCCACTGCTGCCCCCTCCAGCACCAAGAATAGAGTGCATCACCTGCCCCAGACTGAGAGTTCCCATCTATACCCTGTGGCTAATAGCCACTGATGGACTTCTGCTCCAGATGTTTATCTAATTCCCTCTTGAAACTGTCCATGCTTGTAGCTGCCACCACCTCCTGTGGCAGGGAATTCCATATGTTAATCACTCTTTGGGTGAAGAAGTATTTCTTTTATCTGTTCTAACCTGACTGCTCAGCAATTTCATGGACTGCCCACGAGTTCTTGTATTGTGAGAAAGGGAGAAAAGTACTTCTTTCTCAACCTGCTCAATCCCATTCATAATCTTATAAACCTCAATCGTGTCACCCCTCAGCTGTCGTTTCTCCAAGCTAAAGAGCCCCAAGCATTTTAACCTTTCTTCATAAGGAAGGTGTTCCACCCCTTTTATCATTCTAGTTGCCCTTCTCTGCACTTTTTTCAATGCTATAATATCCTTTTTGAGATGTGGTGACCAGTATTCCAAATGAGGTCGCACCAATGATTTATACAGGGGCATGATGATACTGGCTGATTTGTTTTCAATTCCCTTCCTAATAACTACTTGGATATAAGAATAAGAAAGACACTAAGGCTGCGGTCACGAGCACTGAATAATCCACTTTCAATCCACTTTCAGTGCACCTTCCAACTCTGTATTTTGCAAGTTGTTAGCCCAATTGCTCTATTTTTAAATATAGCAATTGGTTTATTATTATTATTATTGGATTCTCGCCTGTATATACAGAGAATGCTGCTAGTCTGTAATGGTTCCCAGTAAAAGACACAGAGTCCAGGTATAATTAATAAAATATTATTTTACTGAATATAATCCTTATTTATCCATTCACAAACACACAAACAGTATTCAAACATTCACACACATAAAATAGAACTAAGAAAGCAGAGGGGATTGATGGCTTATGGAGAGGTGATACTACCTGTCAGATGTGCAGAAGTCCATGAAGAAGGATTGTGGCCTAAACCCAGAGGGTTCAGGGGTGGGCTGCCATTTTGGCTCATGGCAGAGACACACACGGTCTGAGGCCATGTGTATGCTGGGATATACCCACTGTAAGACAATGCAGCCCAATGGGTGGCCCTGGGGGCTGGTCTCAGGTGAGAACAAAAGATTACCTGGGCCAATCTGGGGTCCCAGGGGTGTGTGATGTCAGTAGAGGCAGACCTTAGGTTTGACCAATGGGCTTCCAGAGAGGCAGGGTCTGGATTTAACAATAGAAGCCAGGTGTTGGGTGTCTAGTTGAATGGATTATAAGACTTGCTGGCCAGGTAAACAAAAGGTGGGAGACTTCCCTGATTGTCCCTGATTAGCATCAGGAAGGGTCGTTAACAATTTGAATGCTTGACTGGGTAATCCCTTCATGCACTGGCAGAGGAAAAGTCCTTTGTCTGCTGTATGGCCCTTAATCCGTGTATGTGACATGCAGCAGGTATGTAATGGAGTCCCTCAGAGTAAAAAGACAGCTTTTTCCTTTCTCTATGGGCTTCTACCTTGGCATCCATTTTACAGTCTAGACAGACCATGTGGCAACAGCAAACAGTCCATAGCAAAGCCCCATAATGGCGTCAGGGCTTACAAAGTTCACACAGTAAAATCCGGTTGGAAAGTACATTAAGGCTGTGGTCAGACAGCGTGCGGAGAGCGGTTTAAATTGCTCAATTTCTGACTGGATTATATTTGATCTGGACAATCGTGATCACACTTACCTGGAGCGTGCATCTGTAGAAGAGGGGGAAACTATCGTGGTGCATGCGCAGAACCACCAGGGCGAATCAATCCAACCCCTCCAACGAAAGACTTCCCTTTCAATGTTTGACCTGAAAATGGCCTCCGTGAGATCGCGAGCTCATCTAAATGTTTTTTTTTTTTTTTTTTTATATACTCTTTTTATTTCATTTTCTCATCATTACATTCCATTTCAATTATACAACTTTCTTATACACTAGAGTCTTATACATCTCATATTTTATCTAGCCACTTATACACCTTTAACCATCTTTCATTATGTACCTTTTCATGTTTACTTTGTAACATCAAGCTCAAATCATCTAATTGTGCTAACTCAAGCAGTTTTGTTATTAGTTCTTCTGTTGAGGGTATTTTATCAATCTTCCAATTCTTTGCCAATAATAAGCGAGCGGCTGTTATTATATATGTTAACAAATACACTTCCTGTTGATTATATCCATTCGGTAACATGTTTAACAAAAATATTTCAGGTTTCAATGCAACATTTTTCTCCAATATCTCTTGAATCATTCTCCTCACCATTCTCCAATAATTTTGTATCTTATCACACTTCCACCACAGGTGGTAAAAGGTCCCAACATTAGCTTTACACTTCCAGCATTGACTGGAATATCCAGGATAACATCTAGCTAATTTATCCGGGGACCAATACCACCTATGGAACATTTTATATACATTTTCTTTATACGTAATAGCTCTCATATACCTAGCTGATTTCCAAATCTTATTCCACTGCTCAATATCTACATTTTCGCCTAGGTCTTTCATCCAAGATACCATAGTTGATTTGATTATCTCATCCTGCTCATAATCATCCAACAGAAAACCATATAATTTCTGTATTAATTTATCATTTGACGAGAGCCAAATCTTATCAAGATTGTTTTGATCTTCAAACCCTTTTGATACATCTTTTTGAAACCTATCACGCAACATTACCTGTTCCCACCAAGTTAAGTTATTTTCCCTTGCTAATTTTTCCTCAGATTTCAATTTATTATTTTTACTTAACAAAGTTTGATAGCTTTCCTTCTTATTCATAGTTAACAATGATGGCGCTATAAATGCTTCGAGGGGAGAGACCCATCTTGGAGTTTGCCTATACCACCTTTCTTTTATGTTAGACCATATTTTATTTAGTGCACCTCTTAACAAATGTCTACCAAAATTTGAATGGACTTTATCTTTGCCATACCAAATATATGCGTGCCATCCCATATACAAATCATGGCCTTCTAATTTTAGTAACCTATCATTATCCAACGTTAGCCATTCTCTTATCCAAACCAGGGCGGCCGCTTGGTAGTATATAAACCAATTGGGTACATTCATTCCCCCCTTTCTTTTTTGTCCTGCAGAACTTTCCATTTTATTCTAGGTCTTTTATGCAACCATATAAATTGTCTTGTGATTTTACTTAGGTCTTCAAAATATTTCTGGTTTTTCAAAATCGGGATACTCTGTGCTAAAAATAGAAATCTGGGCAAAATATTCATTTTAACCAGTGCAATTCTACCCATAAAAGAAAGAGGTATCTTCTTCCATTTCTGCAAATCTTTTCTAATTTCCTCCAATAACACATTATAATTATCTTCTATCAATGAGCTACACTTATTGGTGAAATTAATTCCCAAATACTTTACTTTCTTTACTATTTCCATCGGGTTACTTTCTTTTATCTTCTGTAACAAATTCTGTGAACAATTTTTCGGAAGTATTTTGGATTTTTTATAATTTATCTTAAGTCCCGCCACTGTTCCATATTTTTTAATAGATTCCATCAAATATTTAATTGATACCTCCGGGTCCTCCATTATAAATACAAGATCATCCGCAAACGCTAATAACTTGTATTCTTCCCCTCTTATTTTTAAACCACGTATTAGTGGGTTTCCCCTAATTGCATTATTTAAGGATTCCAGTGCAAAAATAAACAGCAACGGCGAAAGCGGGCAACCCTGCCTAGAGCCTTTCTGGATTTCTATATTGTTTGTTGTATCTCCGTTAATAACTACTTTTGCAAAGTTAACCTTATATATAGCATTAACCATGGTAAGAAATTGTGGTCCACAGTCAGCATTCTTCAACTTTTCCAATAAAAAATCCCAAGACAAATTATCAAACGCCTTTTCTGCGTCGAGGAACATTAACATTAGCTCTTTCTCTGAGTGTTCCTCATAATACTCTAACACGTCCATTATTATCCTCAAATTATTTTTCATTTGTCTTCTAGGTAAAAACCCCATCTGATCTTGATGTATAATTTGTGATAATACTTTTTTTAACCTATCTGCCAAGATACTTGCGTATATTTTATAATCCGCATTTAATAAGGATATAGGTCTATAATTCTTAATATCGTCTTGATCTGAATTAGGTTTAGGAATCAACGTAATTATTGCATGGTTCCATGATTCTGGACTTTTCCCCTGATTACCTACTCGTTGGATTACCTCTTTAAATGGGATACAAATTTGCTCTTCAAAAGTTTGATAGAATTCCGCTGGAATACCATCCGGACCTGGTGTTTTCTTTTTTTTCTGTCTTTTAATCGCTTCTACTACTTCGCACATTGTTATTGGATCATTTAAAATTTTTCTTTGTTGTGTGCTAAATTTATTCCCGTTATCTTCCAAATATTTTATAATTAACTCCCTCTCTTGTTCTTCCCGTTGATACAAATTTTTATAAAACTTTTCTACTATACCTTTCAAATCCTGAATATTACTTTTGATTTCACCTTTATCATCTTTTAACCGCAAAATCATACGTTTTTCCCTTTCTTTTCTCACTTTATATGCCAGCCACCTATTGGGCTTATTTACATTCTCAAAATAATACTGTCTGGTAAACTCTAATTTTTTTCCAACTCATAGTTTAACATTAAATTCAACTTATGGTGTAACAGTGTTAATTTATTTTTCGCTGTTTCCATATCCCTTCCCTTCTTCATATTACTTTCTTGTACACTAATTTGTTTAAGAGTTTGCTCATATTTTAATCTTCCCATCTTAGCTGTCCATATACTTTGACTAGTAAAAATGCCTCTTATATAAGCTTTAAAAGTATCCCAAACTATTTCCAACGGTGTTTCCGTATTACAATTTATCTGAAAGAATTCTAAAATTTCCTTCTTACATTTCTCAATAAATTTCTGGTCTCTTAGTAATTTTAGATTCAAGAAGTACCTATTATTTTTATTACCCTCTTTTAACACTAATAAAACGGGACTATGGTCGGCAAAAGTATTCGGCAGTATTTCACATTCCATTGTTTCTCTCAATAAATTGGTAGACATCCAAACCATGTCTATCCTGGACCAGGAACCATGTCTGGTCGAGTAATAGGTAAAGTCTTTTTTCCCTATGTTTCTAACCCTCCAGGTATCCATTAAGCTATATTCTTCCACTATTTGTAAAAAGGAATTTGGTATAATATTTCCATTTTTTCGCCTTTTCCTATTTGTCTTTCTATCCATCTGCGGATCAACCACAGAATTATAATCCCCCACAATGCATATATTATCTGTCTCTATTGAGTTTAGAACTATTTGTAATTCCTGAAAAAATATTTTTTGGTTATAACTTTGATTAGGGGCATAAATGTTTATTAATAACATTTTTTTTCCATTTCTTACCAATGTTATTGCCACTATCCTCCCATCTTCTGAACTATATATCATCTCTGGGTTTAATGTTTCTTTCACATATATCACCACTCCTCGTTTTTTTCCTTTGCCGAGGCCACAAATTCCTTACCTAACTTTTTACATTCTAAATATTTCGCATTTTCCCTTTTAATATGCGTTTCCTGTAAACATACTATGTCAATTTTCATTTTTTGTAATTGATGGAACGTTTTTCGTCTTTTTTGCGGACTATTTAAGCCATTTATGTTTATAGATATTATTCTAAGTTTTTTAATGGGTAACATCTTGCTATTTAATGTTTTTTCCCTCTGTTTTTGTATTTGAACCTAGTTAAAATTTGATATGTTGTTTTATTCGGTTTCTGCTTACTTCTTCTTATTGTATTCCCTTTATCTTTCTGGATCTCGTGTTTGCTTTTCTCTTCTTCCGTTTCTTCCTCTTCTTCTTCCGTTTCTTCCTCTTTTTCACCTTCCTCTTCTTGTTCTTCTTCTTCTTTTTGCCACCCTAATTCTTCTCCAAATTTTTCTAGAAAAAATTTTGCCTTGAACATAGAATCAATTCTGTGTCTTTGGCCGCTGTATGTAAAGAACACTCCTTCAGGGATCAACCATCTAAACATTATTCCATTACTTTTCAAGAGATTTGTTAGGGTTGTATATGCCATCCTTCTTTCCCTGACTCTCCAAGGCACCTCTTTTAGAAATAATATTTCTTCTCCTTGTATAGTTACCTTGGTTTCATTTGATGCTCTCAAAATTCTTTCTCTCATCTCTCTTTTATAAAACTTAACATGTACTTCCCTCGGCTTCTTATATTTTTTTGCGTATGCCGAATTTCTTCTATAAGTTGCCTCAATTCCTTCCATTAGTTCTTCTTTCGTTCCTATGTTCAACTGTTCCGCCAAATTGTTCACTAGATCTTCCTTAAGATTCTTATTCAATGTCTCTGGAATATTTTGGCATCTTAAAATTAATGCAGCCTTGTCCATTTCTAAATTTATGAGCGTTTCCTCCATTCTCTCGCTCTTACTTTTAATTTCCTGTACATCTAAATCAAGATCACGGACTTTTCCTTTTAATTTTCCCTGATTGGTTACCATTTTTGTAATTTCAAGTCTATTATCTTTTATTTGCTTTTTTATTTCTTCAGTCTCATTTTTAATTTGTGTTGTTAGCTCCTCCATTTTTATTCTTATCGGCTCAATTTCCCTTTTAATCAATGCAGGCAACGTATGTTCTACAGTGGCTTTAACTGCCTGAGAAACGGCCTGTGTCACACTTTCGTGAATCAACTTATTCAGTTCTTTCGTTGATATTTGTGGGGTGGTCATAACTGCTGTCTTAAATTGTCCCACTCCTACTATTTGCCCTGGCGAGGATAGTGATGGCTTCCTACTAGCCATAAATTTATTTCCTTTTCAATATCAAATAAAGTGAATTAATTGAACTAAATAATTAAGTAAATCAATCAGTTAATTAAACTAATTAATTAATTAAATTTCTTCCGGAAAACAGCTACCTATCTATAATACCCTTTTGGCCAGCTTTTCAACAAACACTTCAATCGCTATATTTGGGTGCTTCTACAAATCTCCAGTTCTTTCTTTAATCATAATATCCTACTAAAGTCTCTTCTACTATGTGTCTCTTCCCACTGCGCTGCAATCTGTTCTTCCGATGCAGTTATGTCTGTCTCCTTCTCCTCGTCTTCCTGGCCCCTCCCGTCTGCACGATCCTCCCGTCGCTCTTCCCCGTCGTCTCGTCCGTCGCACTCCACGTCCCAGCGCAGCTAGCCTCCTCCTCTCTCCTCGTTCACTCTGCAACGTCAGCTCTCTCCGACTCCGATCCGACGGCCTTCTTAAAAGGGTATGTAGCCAATTGACTGCCACAACTAATAAGAGGAGAGAAAAACAAACAAACACAAACCTTTTGCAGCCACAATTTCCTTCCGCTTGTTACCCAATTCTGTCCCCGTCCGTTCAGCCCCGCGCAGATACTTAAGCCCTGCGCCTTCTCACTGCAACTGGTACGTTTCCCTAGCCGCTTTTATTTATTACTGTGCCTTACTATGTGGGACCTTTCCCTTCTCGGCTACAAATACTTCTCCCTCCCTGCCATTCTTATTTCTTAAGGTACTTAGCTTATAAACGTATTTTAATTCTCCTTTCGACTCTTTCGGTCTTCCGCTGCTCCTCTTGTGCCCGACGCGATTCTGAAGTCCCGTCGCGGCTCCCGTTTGTTCTATTGACTTTCTTGCTTCAGGGCAGTCAGCATCAAACTCCAGGGTCGCCACCCCCTTCGGGCTTGTGCCAAAAAAGCCCCCTGCCAAATTCTTCTTCTCCCGAAGAATTTGAGACGTTAAAACAGTATAGGAAAGTCAAAGGACGCTGGAGCGTGATTAACACACTCCCATCGTCGACGAGCCCGGCGCCATCTGATCGCGAGCTCATCTAAATGTTGAAACAAATTGGATTGAGTTATCGCCATTAAAAATCAGGAGTATTTTGTTACCAGTTCCCCCAGTGGTGCTTTCCTGATTCTCCAGTTCTAGCCACATTTTGCCTTCAGTAGGGGTCTACCTTCGGGTGTGCAACCAAACAGATTGGTGAAGGATATGTACGCCCATGTGATCTCACAGTGGTGATTCACTGCCACAGGAGGTGGTGGCAGCTACAAGCATGGAGGGCTTCAAGAGGGAATTGGATAAACATATGGAGCAGAGGTCCATCAGTGGCTATTAGCCACAGGGTATAGATGGGAACTCTCAGTCTGGGGCAGGTGATGCACTCTATTCTTGGTGCTTGGGGGGGGCAGCAGTGGGAGGGCTTCTAGTGTCCTGGCCCCACTGCTGGACCTCCTGATGGCACCTGGTATTTTTGGCCACTGTGTGACAGAGCGTTGGACTAGATGGGCCATTGGCCTGATTCAACATTGGCTTCTCTTATGTTCTTATGTTCTTACAAATCAGTCCCCCTTAAAATCACAAGGGATGGCTTAGATGAATACGGAATGGTAGGATTTTTTTTTTAAAATGTGGTGTTTATTTATTTCAGAAGAAGAAGAAGATTAGATTTATACCCTGCCCTTCACTCGGAGTCTCAGAGTGGCTTACAATCTCCTTTCCCTTCTCCTCCCCACAACAGACAGTCTGTGAGGTAGGTGGGGCTGAGAGAGCTCTTTCGAGGACTGTCCCTGAGAGAATAGCTCTGAAAAAACTATGGCTTGCCCAAGATCATCCAGCAGCTGCAAGTGGAGGAGTGGGGACTCAAACCCAGTTCTCCCAGATTAGAGTCTGTGCACTTAACCACTACACCAGTTTAACTGTCTATTTAAACAATTGCCTGCTGGGCGGAGCCATGATGCGGGACAGACGGGCAGATTAGACTTCGGTTGGGCCATGCAAGCATGCACATGTACCACAAGCTAATTAGACTGTCAGGTACCATTAGGAAGGAATACTGGACGCCGCCTGTTGAAGAGCCACTCACAGTTCAATGAAGAGATTAACCCTCCGTCAAAAAACTGGCTCCCCGTTTGCAACCGGCAAACAGAACCAGCAGGTTAAGGGCACAACAGACACCCTGTGAGGTAGGTGGGGCTGAGGGAGCTCTGAGAGAACTGCTCTTTCAAGAACAGCTCTGACAGAGCTATGGCTTGCCCGAGGTCATCCAGCAGCTGCAAGTGGAAGAGTGGGGAATCAAACCCAGTTGTCCCAGATTAGAGTCCATGCACTTAACCGCCACACCAAACTGGTGGCATGCAGTGTAGACGGAGACTTACATCCCAACGTGGCTGTGGAAAAACGGTGAGGAAACGGGTGCAGAATTGGCCTCTGATGCTGTTCTCTCTCAGGGCGATTCTGAAGCACGGTTCATTCCAAAAGGAAAGCACACCCCTAATCTGTATATCCATCTCATTGGAATTAATTGGCATTGTCTGTCTTTGGATGCACATCTGTGCTAGGCCTGCAGTTCTATAATTAAGGATATCCAAGATGCTCGACGAAGGGGGGGTTAAACATCACTGAAATAGAGAGACTGATTTCTCACATCCCTAATATTGGACAGATTCCTAGTCAAGCATCCTCTTTTCCTAACGCGTCCCTGCCGATCTCCTTCCCGTCTTGGGTCTGTTGGATGAAACTAGCCCTTCCGGTTTCCTCTTTAAGTTTCCCGCAGCCTTAATTGGAATTCAGCCGCAGGAACAGCGCTGTGTATTTTCAGAAGGCTTCCAGCAGGTCCCCCCCCCGACTCCCTCGGCCTTTCAACGAGACAAGTGGTTAAAAAGAACATCGGAAAGATTTGCGCTCAAGATGTATCAAGTGACTAATGTGTAATGCAGAGAAACCCCAATTGTGCCAAAGTGAATGGGAAAGAGCAGCGTGCTGTTGACTAAATAGCTGCGGTTAAATTCGAGCAATATGATACACGTCTGTTTTGCCTGCTGGAAGCGGGGCCTGAAGCTGAGGTTTCAGCACCAGAGGTCCCACTGGAGCAGGTGGGAATATGTATTTAGGAACGTATTTAGCTCGGTGGCGTATAGCGCCAGAGAAACTAGCTAGGATGTATCCTCCAATGTCTGATAAATGCTGGAAATGTAAGATAAGGGAAGGAAGTTATTTCCATGTATGGCAGAAATGTAAAGAGGCAATGTTATATTGGAGAACGGTTCACAAAATGTTACAGAAAATATTAGTTGCTGTGGATTTTCTGGGTTATGTGGCCATGGTCTTGGCATTGTAGGACCTGACGTTTCGCCAGTAGCTGTGACTGGCATCCTCAGAGGTATAACACAGAAAGATGGAGGACTCTCTGCGTCAAGGTGAGATGAAAAATGGTAGGCAGGTCATTTATATCTACCCTGGAAGGTGGGGTCGGGCTGAGTCATTATCTTGTAGGAGTTCTCCAGGCTATGAACATGCTAATGAAGGAGCTTTCCTGAAGAGGTTCTTTTGTCTATGGATTGTTTCCTGTTTCCTGAGGAGGTTCTTTGGTACGTGGAATGCCTATTGAAACTCTCATCTTATCTGTAGCGCTATTGTCAGCTGTAGAGCCTTTTGTGTTTTTCAGGACAGGAAACCATGCCCTATTTATTTTTAAACGCTCTTCTTTCCTGTTGAAATTGTGTTTATGTTTATGGATTTCAATGGCTTCCCTGTGTAATCTGGCATGGTGATTGGAAGTGTTGTCCAGCCTTTCAGTGTCTTGGAACCAAATGCTGTGTTCTGTCTGAGTTGGGCTATGTTCAGCCACTGCTGATTTTTCAGGTTGGCCAAGTCTGCGGTGTCTTTCATGTTCTTTTATTCTTGTCTGAATGCTGCGCTGTTATCTCGGAAGCAGCCCTGGACTTCTGTGGGGGTCTCCCATCCAAGTACTAACCTGAACCGCTTTCAGCACGCTTCAGTAATGGATTTTATCTCCATGTTTACACACCCAACATCTGTGCACCGTCCCCAGCTGTCGCTTTCTGGCTCAAAATCCCTTTACAACAGAGTATTTTGATACCAGTCCCCAAGTGGTGATTTCCTGATTCTCCGGTTCTAGCCGCACTTTTCTGACGTCTGATCGCTCCTGCAGTGTTAAGCCACTCCCGGGTGCTTCAACCCCCTCCCCTCTGCAAAGCTGCCATGGAAGCCCAAGGCTTCCACTTTTCGTCCACCATTTTTTTTATGCCTTGGTGGTGTGTGCATAGGCAGAGCTCTGCTCCTAAGTTAAAAAAAACAAAGTTTAAATGGTGCCTAGTTTTAGCGTCCCTTGGACTGCAAGGAGATCAAATCAGTCAATCCTAAAAGAAATCAACCCTGATTGTTCCCTGGAAGGCCAGATCCTGAAGCTGAAGCTCAAATACTTTGGCCACCCAATGAGAAGGGAGCCCTCACTGGAGAAGACCCTGATGCTGGGAAAGATTGAAGGTCAAAGGAGAAGCGGACGGCAAAGGATGAGATGGTTAGACAGTGTCATCGATGCAACGAACATGAAATTGAGCAAACTTCAGCGGACAGCGGAAGACAGGAGGGCCTGGCGTAATCTGGTCCATGGGGTCGCGAAGAGTCGGACTCGACTGTGCGACTGAACAACAACAAGTTTTAGCATTTAGATGAGTTTGGGATCTCACGGAGGCCAGTTTCGGGGTAAAAGCTCAAAGGGAAGTGTGGAAATCGCTGTTCTGCACGTGCGTGAAAATTTTAGTTCTACAGATGGCCACCTGTGCGCATGCCCAAGCTGAGAGAGAGGAAAAAACACCAACGCACGCTCCCACGTGTGGACGGCGGGGAGCGATGTGGCAGCGCAGAAATCCGGAACAAGGAGGTGAGTGTGATCGCGATTCTCCAGGTTAAAAAAAAAATGCATTGGGACCGGAGCAATTTCCACTGCTCCCGGCACGCCGTCTGACCGCACCCATAGACAGCTTCAAGAGAGGATTGGATAAAGATCTGGAGCAGAGGTCCATCAGGGGCTATTAGCCACAAGATATGGATGGAACACTCTGTCTGGGGCAGGGATGCTCTGTATCCTTGGTGCTTGGGGGACAATGGCGGGAGGGCTTCTGGAGTTCTGGCCCTGCTGGTGGACCTCCTGATGGCACCTGGGTTTGGGCCACTGCATGACACAAAGTGTTGGACTAGATGGGCCATTGGCCTGATCCAACATGGCTTCTCTAATGTTCTTATGTCTGGGACAATGATTAGGGCTCTGGAGCCCTCCTTCCTGAGCGGAGACAAAAAATGTGTGAGCCAGAGGCTAAAAAGCTGTGAGCTAGCTCACACTAACTCAGAGGGAACACTGGCAGTAGTGGATATTTCTAGACCACTGTTTACCCTTTGGGGCTCGGGAGCCTCAGCAAAGATCCTCTGCCATCCTCTGGGAGTTAGCACTGATAAGATTTCCAACACTGTGTTTGCTCTTGAAGCTTCTTTCCTTCCCGTCATGGGGTAGTGGTTAAGAGAAGTGGACTCTAATCTGAAGAACCAGGTTTGATTCCCCACTCCTCTTCTGCACGAAGCATGCTGGGTAACCTTGGGCCAGTCACAGTTCTCCTGGAACTCTCTCAGCCCCACTTATCTCACAAGGTGCCTCTTGTGAGGAAAAGAAGTAGGGTTGACATGTAGAATCATAGAATGTTAGAGTTGGAAGGGACCTTGCAGGTCATCTAGTCCAACCCCCTGCGCTCTGCAGGAGCACAGCCAATAGATAGCCCTGCATACCTACAACATACCCAAAAGATGGTCGTCCGGCCTCCGCTTGAAAACGTCCAGGGAAGGAGCATCCGCCACCTCCCGAGGCAGTCTGTTCCACTGCCCAACCACTCTTACAGTCAGAAAGTTTCTCCTGATATCTAGCCGGTAACGACTCCATTGTCATTTCCACCCATTAGATCTAGTCTTGCAATCCGGAGCAAGAGAGAATAGATCCGCTCCATCTTCTACATGACAGCCCTTCAAATACTTGAAGACTGCAATCATGTCCCCTCTAAGCCTTCTCTTTCCCAGGCTAAACAGACCCAGCTCTTTCAGCCTTTCCTCATAAGACTTGGATTCCAACCCTCTCACTCTTAACCACTACACCAAACTGGCTCTCCTGGCAACTGGTGAGGAATGGGAGGGGGGAGGCCTTTCTGGGACCGGGAGGGAAGCCCTGCCTATGTTGCAGCAATGTGTCTTTGGCACTTCCGACGTGACCCCGAAGTGACCTCATCACACAGTGCTGTCAGAGTGACACTCTGATATTTGGGCAAAGTAAAGGTAAAGGTTCCCTTGCTTGAAAGCCAGTCGAATCCGACTCTAGGGTTGCGGTGCTCATCTCCGTTTCAAAGCCGAGGAGCCAGCGCTGTCCGAAGACGTTTCCATGGTCATGTGGCCGGCATGACTAAACACCAAGGCGCACGGAACGCTGTTACCTTCCCACCAAAGTGGTACCTATTTATCTACTTGCAATTTCTTGCTTTCGATCTGCTAGGTTGGCAGGAGCTGGAACTAGAGACGGGAGCTCACCCCGTCATGCGGCACTCTCGGGTCTCAAACTGCTGAACTACTGACCTTCCACAGCCTGCAGTTCAGCATCTTAACCACTTGAGCCACCACACTATGGTAAATTTGGCTTCTGCCATAGAGTTTTTGCCCAAATACCAGAGTGTTGCCCTAACATCACTGATGTGATGACATCACTTCCGAGTCACATCAGAAGTGACATAGACACATCACTGCAATGTTGACTGGGCCTCGATCTTTTTCCAGGTAAGCCCCCCCATGCTGGCCAGCTGATTGGCGGTGGGTTGGTGGGGTCTGGAGGCGGGGGACCCCCACCTCCACTGGGGTGGTCTGGCAACCCTGAGATGAAGGGAAGGTGATGGTAAGCCACTTTGAGACTCCTTAGGGTAGAGGAAAGGGCTGCAGTGGCTCAGTGGTTAAGACGCTGAACTACAGACCGGAAGGTCGGTAATTCGGCAGTTCGAGACCCGGGTGCCGCATGACGGAGTGAGCTCCCATCTCTAGTTCCAGCTCCTGCCAACCTAGCAGTTCAAAAGCAAGTAGATAAATAGGTACCACTTCAGTGGGAAGGTAACAGCATTCCATGCACCTCGGCATCTAGTCATGCCGGCCACATGACCACGGAGACGTCTTCGGACAGCGCTGGCTCTTCGGCTTGGAAATGGAGATGAGCACTGCACCCCTAGAGTCAGATTTGACTGGCTTTCAAGCAAGGGAAACCTTTACATTTTACCTTTCGGGTAGAGAAAAGCAGGAGATAATAACCAGCTCTTCTTCTTCTCCCTGTATTTTTGCCTTGCTGCTCATTACAGCAAAACTACATGAATTCTGATGAATCCCAACCACAGAGTGTCATTTTTGGGAAATTACGTTCAGGTACCTCTTCCCTCTCCTTCATCTTCAGCTAGCTGTTCTTCCAAAATTGCGGTTGATTGTGGCAGGTGAAGATGGGAGGGGGGTTAGCTGGCATTTCCTTTACTCCCCGGAGATTACGGTTAAATAGAAGATGGCACACACAATATTTCTTATGAGACTGGGAACAATAAACACACCTGTAAAACCCTGGGAAACGGAGGAAAACGGCAAGCAATTTACTGTCTTTTTCTTTTTTTTTTAATAAAAGAAAATGGACATTATTGATGCAACTCGTCAGTCGCGCACGGAGCGAGGACAGTGAAATAGCATTTCCTTGTATTCTAGGAACCTTTAGAAATGCGGACGCCTGCACTTATTCCGACCTTTTTCTCCCCCCCCCATGGCACTGTTTCCCCCAGTAAAAAAGCGCCATCAATTTATTACTGGAGGGACCCAGCATTTTTAAAAAGCGTTCTTGCCGTTGTTCTGAAACTGCACGCCAGGAGAGAGCCGGACCGAAACGGACCGCTATGCTTCAAGAACAGTGTCAACGGTACCAGAAAAACTCCATTCCTCTCCCCCTACCCCCTCCCGAAATGGTTTTTCAACACTGCTTGTGAAAACAGATCAAGACGGGTCAGGGTGTCCGTGTTAGTCGGTCTGCAGCAACAGGGAAGAGCCAGAGTCCGGGAGCACCTGAAAGACTGACACAATACGTGGCAGGGGGTGAGCTTTCGGGAGCCACTGCTCACTTCTTCAGGTAAGCGAGAAGTGGGCAGTGACTCACGAAAGCTCATTCCCGGCCTGCCACTGCTCCGGGACTCTGGCTCTTTTCTGTTGCTACAGACCTGCTGCTTCCCCTCCCTGCTTCTCCTGTCTCGTTCTTTTAAATTTATTTCTTTTTTTAAAAAAAGGGGGGGTGTAGAACAAAGGGAAAAAAACCCTTAAAATCCAGGAACTAAATATGGTTTTAAAAGAAAAGGAAAAAGACATACAAGAAGAAGGAGGAGGAGGAGGAAAAGGAGAAGAAGAAGAAGAAGAAGAAGAAGAAGAAGAAGAAGAAGAAGAAGAAGAAGAAGAAGAAGAAGAAGAAGAAGAAGAAGAAGAAGAAGAGGAGGAGGAGGAGGAGGAGGAGGAGGAGGAGGAGGTGGAGGAGGAGGAGGTGGAGGAGGAGGAAAAGGAGAAGAAGGAGGAGGGGGAGGGGGAGGAGGAGGAGAAGGAGAAGAAGAAGAAGAGGAGGAGGAGGAGGAGGAGGAGGAGAAGGAGAAGAAGAAGAAGAAGAGGAGGAGAAGGAGAAGGAGAAGGAGAAGAAGAAGAAGAAGAAGAAGAAGAAGAAGAAGAAGAAGAAGAAGAAGAAGAAGAAGAAGAGGAGGAGGAGGAGGAGGAGAAGAAGGAGAAGGAGAAGGAGGAGGAGAAGGAGGAGGAGAAGGAGAAGGAGGAGGAGGAGAAGAAGAAGAAGAAGAGGAGGAGGAGGAGGAGGAGGAGGAGGAGGAGGAGGAGGAGGAGGAGGAGGAGATTGGATTTATCCCCTGCCCTTTACTCAGAGTCTCAGAGCAGCTTACAAACTCCTTTCCCTTCCCCTCCCCAAAACAGACACCCTGTGAGGTAGGTGGGGCTGAGAGAGCTCTTTTGAGGACTGCTCTTGAGAGAATAGCTCTGACAGAACTAGGGCTTGCCCAAGGTCATCCAGCAGCTACAAGTAGAGGAGTGGGGAATCAAACCCGGTCCTCCCAGATTAGAGTCCACGCACTAACCACTACACCAAACTAGCTCTCATCCCAACTTGTGACAGGAAAGCTCGCTGGGTGTCCTCGGGCCAGTCACACTCTCTCAGCCTAACTTACCTCACAGGGCTGTTGTGAGGATAAATGGAGGAGAGGAGAACAATGGAAGTCACCCCTGGGTCCCCATTGTGGAGAAAGGCAGGGTACAAATAAAAGTAAGTTAAAATTATATAATAGTGATGATGATAATGATGATGTCTGATTATGCCATTTGTCAGCTGCCTGGAGTATCCTGAAGCAAGAACCCTATTGTGAATTCCTTGTTCAGTCAAAATAGTTGACTGATTCTACTCCCAACCCCCAGAAACCCCACAGCTGCGCAGGACTAGGAGCCCGGCTTTGGTGGAAGTGGAGGAGATTGGATTTATGCCCTGGCCCTTCACTACCTGAGGGAGTCTCAGAGCAATTTACAATCTCCTTTCCCTTCCCCTCCCCACAAGAGACACCCTGTGAGGTAGGCGGGGCTGAGAGAGCTCTCTCAAGAACTGCTTGGGAGAGAACAGCTCTGAGAGAACTTGTGACTGACCCAAAGTCACACCAGCAGCTGCATGCGGAGGAGTGGGGAGTCAAACCCGATTCCCCCAGATTAGAGTCCACGCTCTTCGCCACTACACCGTACTGGCTCTCAGTTGCTTAATTTAGCTAGGCTGATTGCTATCAGTAATTGATATTTTAAATGTTTTGATATGTGTTTATATACACAAAAGCAATTTTGAAATAAAGTTTATTTTGAATACGTTTTAAATCAAATCTTTTAAATAGAAGTAATATTTTTAAAATAAATAAATAAATGGAGAAGTTGTGGGTACCCGTGGGGCTTATGTTCTCTGTTTTGGAATTGTATATAAAATGTTGGCCTTTACCGCTTGCCCGTCCTGGCCTTCTGATCTGCTGTTCTGAACAGTTTCCCTGTTGTGCTCCCACACAAATATATCTGGGGACTCACATGAATTCACATGAAGCTGCTTATACTGAATCAGACTCTTGGTCCATCGAAGTCAGCATTGCCTACTCAGGTTGGCAGCTGCTCTACAGGGTCTCAGGCAAAAGTCTTCCACGTCACCTATTACCAGGGCTTTTTTGGTAGAAGTCCAGCACGAACTCATTAGCATAATAGGCCACACCCTGACAGTGCAGCTCATTAGCATATTAGGCCACACACCCCATGTTACCAGAAGTGTGGTTATCCAGCCACACCCACCTTTTGCTTCTTATTCTGTTGGCCTTGTTTGTTGCCAAAACCCAGGGCTTTTTTTGTAGCAGGAACTCCTTTGCATGTTAGGCCACACAGCCCTCATGTAGCCAATCCTAATGAGTTCCAGCTGTTGGGTGTGGCCTATTATGCTAATGAATTCCTGCTGGGCGTGGCCAACTCGGGAGCCAGCCGGAACTCCATTCCTGTGCATTCCTTCCCCAAAATAGCCCTGTCTGTCTGTCCACCAGCTGAGAATTCGCTTTCTGCACTGATGAGGCTTAACTTGTATGTGGAAGTCATTAAATTTTTTTTAAAAATTCACAGATAACTTGCATAATAGAGGATTAGTCTGTCAATGGGGTTCTCCCTTCTGATTATCCCTTAGACACAATAGTTTTAGCTACAATAGCAAAACTGCGGAAGAAGTTCCAGAAACGGATAGATATTGGTTCTTTGTTATCTTATGACCCTTCCTCTCCTAGTCTGACATTTGTTATAATATAGTTGAAAATGTCTTTTAAAAGAATTAATTGAAATACTGTCCTGGAATGTAAACGGATTAAACGATTTACACAAAAGGGGGGAAAAAATTAGATCGCTTATAAAAGAACGTGCTAATAGCATTTTACTTCAAGAGACCCATATTTAAAAAGCACCAGAAGTCTATAAATCCTGCTCACAGCTTTTACTCCCGCACCCTGAGACAGACTATGGGGCCGGTTGCGTGGGCTGTGCCATAGGAGGCGCATGGCTTCGACGCCACGCTATCTATCCAGAATTATCCCCTCTGTTTCTGTGGCAGAATGCTTTCATACCCAACAGCGGCGGCCCGCTGGAAGCTCTCTCCCACAAATGAATAATTATTCACAACTCCAAATCGGTCACTTGGAATGGCAATTACAAATCTTTTCCTTCTATACCCGGCCATAAACATTTCCTCAATACGCCGCGACCTCCCGAGATGGTTTTTGTGTGGCGAGGAAAAAAAGAGATGGCGGGTAATTATGGTTTTGTTTTGTGTGCGATGCTCGGGCACTGTTCAGACACAACACGTTCCCTTTGCACACAATGGGGCGTGCGTGTATCGTTCAGAAGAGTCGAGGGCTTTCAGCCGCATGTTTTTGGAAGGAGAGCTTTGGGAAAGGAAGATTACAGATGTTACTGGGGACTCAACTTCATGCCAGATTCACAAAAGGAGCGGGAGTCAGTTTGGTGCAGGGGTTAGGAGACTGGGAGAACCGGGTTCGATTCCCCCACTCCTCCACATGCAGCTGCTGGCATGACCTTGGGTCAGTCACAAGTTCTCTCAGAGCTGTTCTCTCAAGGGCAGTCCTCGAGAGAGCTCTCTCAGCCCCACCTGTCTCACACGGTGTCTGTTGTGGGGAGGGAAAGGGAAAGGAGATTGTAAACCACTCTGAGACTCCTTCGGGTAGTGAAGGGAAGGGTGTAAATCCAATCTCCTCCTCCTCCTCCTAAATTGAAACACATGCACATATGCATGCATACCCAAACACACAAGAGTTGCACAAAATAACATCAAGCGAAAGGTCACAGAGATGCATTGGAGCTATAAAGATATTCCAAACTGCCCCCCCCCGATTAAGAAAATCTTTTACATAGTTACATAACAAATGTTGACACAGCGTTTGGTACAAAGAAATAATGATAAAGATGAATCCTCCAGAAGAGGCCACTGATGGAGGATGAGGGAGGGGGATTGGGTTGCCACCTCCGGGTTGAGAAACTCCTGATGATTTGGGGGCGGAGCCTGAGGAGGACATCTGGAGCAGAGGTCCATCAGTGGCTATTAGCCACAAAGTATAGATGGGAACTCCCGGTCTGGGGCAAGTGATGCTCTGTATTCTTGGGCTTCTAGTGTCCTGGCCCCACAGCTGGACCTCCTGATGGCACCTGGTATTTTTGGCCACTGTCTGGCCCCACTGGTGGACCTGATGGCACCTGGTATTTTTGGCCACTGTGTGATACAGAGTGTTGGCCTGGATGGGCCACTGGCCTGATCCAACATTGGCTTCTCTTATGTTCTTATGGAGCAGAGGTCCCTCAGTGGCTCTTAGCTACAAGGTATAGATGGGAACTCCCGGTCTGGGGCAAGTGATGCTCTGTATTCTTGGGCTTCTAGTGTCCTTGCCCCACAGCTGGACCTCCTGATGGCACCTGGTATTTTTGGCCACTGTCTGGCCCCACTGGTGGACCTGATGGCACCTGGTATTTTTGGCCACTGTGTGACAGTGTTGGCCTGGATGGGCCATTGGTCTGATCCAACACTGGCTTCTCTTATGTTCTTATGATGTCAGTGGGGTACAATGTCATACAGTCCATCCATTTCCTCCAGAGGCCCTAATCTCTGCAGTCTGGAGACAAGCTGTGATTCCGGGGGATCCCCAGGTCTCACCTGGAGGCTGGCATCCTTAGGGGGGGATTGGTCTTTTATACATACTTGGACACCATCTATCATTGCTTAGATCTGCCGTGAGACCTCCTCAGAACTGGGCTTTAATTTAGACATAAATTGGGATCGTACAGTTTATAGATTTCAGGCACAGCTCTCCATAAATGTAGGAAGCCAACGCTGGATCTTATTCAATAGAGATAAGTGCAAAGTCCTACACTTAGGTACAAAAAATCAAAGGCGCAGATATAGATTGGGAAGGACTTGGCTCAACAGCAGCACATGTGAAAGTGATCTAGGTGTTCTGGTTGATCACAAGCTCAACATGAGCCTGCAGTGCGATGTGGCTGTGAAGAAAGCTAGTGCAATCTTAGGGTGCATTAAAAGAAGCGTTGTGTCCAGATCACGGGCGGTGGTAGTTTCTCTCTATTCTTCTATGGTCAGGCCTCACCTGGAGTCCTGTGTCCAGTTTGGGGCACCACATTTTAGAAAGGATGTTGACAAGCTCGACCGTGTCTAGATGAGGGCGACCAGGATGTTGAGAGGGTTGGAATCTAAGTCTTAAGAGGAAAGGCTGAAAGAGTTGGGTATGTTTAGCGGAGGAAAGAGAAGGCTTAGATGGGACATGATTGCAGTCTTCCAGTATTTGAAGGGCTGTCATGTAGAAGATGGAGCAGATTAATTCTCTTTTGCTCCATATTGCAAGACTAGATCTAACGGGTAGAAATTACAAGGGAGTCATTACCGGCTAAATATCAGGAGAAACTGCCTCACTGGAGGAGTGGTTGAACAGTGGAACAGACTGCCTCGGGTGGTGGTGGATGCTCCTTCGCTGGATGTTTTCAGGTGGTGGCTGGATGACCATCTTTCGGGTATGTTGTATGGCTATCTTTCGGCAATGCTCCTGCAGAGTGCAGGGGGTTGGACTAGATGACCTGCAAGGTCCCTTCCAGCTCTAACATTTTATGATTCTATGATTGTTCTTCTTGAATACCTTGGCAAATGTACTTTGAAACTGCGGCTTGACTAGAGTTGTCAGCTTCCGGTTGGGAGATTCCTGGAGATTTGAGGGTGGGGCTGCCAAGTCCTCCAGAGGGGTGAGGTTTTTCCCACCCAAAGGGCCCCCAACCTGCCAGTCCAGACCCGGCCGATGGGGGTAACCCACTCACCCCAAAGTGCCCTTATTGGGCCAACGTGCCCAGGGTGATGACATCACCCGGAAGTGACGTCATCACACTGGGCACCTTGCTGGGCGATGCTCTAGCAATCAGCCTGAAAACTCTATGGTGCGAATGTCTCAGTCAGAGACTGACTCTCCCCCGCTTTGCCAGGTAAGACCCTTGGCAACACTATGCCTGGGAAAGGCAGAGTTTGGAGATGGGGGAGGGCTCAGCAGAGATGCGATGCTGCAGAGTCCAACCTTGGAGATTTGGAGATCAGCTTAGGGTTGTCAGGTACACCCTTGCCACCAGTGGGGGATGAGGGGTGTAGGGTTGCCAGATCCAGGCTGGGAAACTCCTGGAGATATAGAGATTGAGGCTGACATGGACAGGGACCTCAGTGGGGTACGGTGCCACAGAGTCTACCCTCCAAAGCATCCATTATCTCCAGAGGAACTGATCTGTGTTGTGTGGAGAGGAGTTGTAATTCTGGGGGATCCCCAGGTCCCACCTGGAGGCTGGCATCCCTAACACACACACACACACACACACACACACACACACACACACACACACAAATATTGATGAGAACACCTCTTGTAATAAGTGTTGGAAATGTAAAAAAAGAGGGTTCTTTTTACCATATGTGGTGGTCATGTGATAAAGCAAAGGTATACTGGTCAAATGTATATTGTGAGATGCAGAAAATATTAAAAATTCCTATTAGGAAAAGTCCGGAACTTCTTCTCCTAGGTTTGACAATGGAAAAAATCCCACAAGAAAAAAGGACATTACTATGGTATATAATTACATCGGCGAGAATGGCTTTTGCTCAACAATGGAAAGCGGAGAAGGTGCCAGATATACAGGACTGGTTAAGGAAACTGCTGTTTCTAGCCGAAATGGATAAAATGACGAAAAAATTAAATGGACAAATGGCAGAACAATATCCGAAAGACTGGGAAGGCCTGAAATTCTACATGGAAACCGAATATAGAATGAAAGGGAAAATGTACAATCTTGATTGGTATTGACATTGAATGAGAAAGGAAACAAATACTGGATTGTACTGTACCTTTTGGAAACTAGGTTTGAAAGAGTCAGGTTTTTATATATTAGAACTGTGTTACCTGGTTTGTCGATTGATATAAGTTTAAACTTGATGACCTTTTAATTCTTTTTTTTGTTATTAGCAGTGTTGGAAGCCTATTGGGGTGGGGGGATGGGATGTAATTTTTTAAATTGTACTGGTAAGGATGTTTAACGATGTTGAATGTATCCCAATAAAATTTTGTTTTTTTAAAAAAAAGAACACCTCTGTCATAATCCACCTTGAAACAGCATCTCTGGGAAACCAAGCTTCTGCCAGGTTGAGTTGTTTTTCTGAAGCGCGTTGAGCCACAGGCCTCAACTAAACGCTTAAACACGACAGTCACGGCCCTGTTTTCTCGGAGAAGAATGGGCCTGAAATTCTTGACCGAGTTGTGCGAGGGGGACAGCGAACAGAAACAAATCTGAGAGGAAAAACAGCCAGCCCCCCCCCCCCAGGGTGGTGGGAAATCGATGTGGCCTTGGCGTCTCCGGCTTGTGCGCTGACCTCTCCTTGCGCAAAGGGGATTGAGAGACCCCCCCCCAGCCTCCAGGAGCAATTACGTGTCTCAACTCGCCGCTGTGTCGCTGGCGGGCTTTCGAACCTGGATGCCGGCTTGGCGGATAATAGAAAAACACATCTCCTGTGGCACAGCAGTGAATTAAAGATCTGCTGGGAGATTTGGGCTGTTGTTGTGTATAACGGGGAGCCGGCTGAGGAGACCACACCTGAATGAAAGGAGGCAACCGGGAAGCCGTTGTCAAAGCTAGGGTTTTGTTGTTGCCGTTGTTGTTCTGGCTTAGCCTGAATGAATGCGCAACTGGAAACCTCCGCGACTTACACCATCGCTAAGTGATTCTTTTTTTTTGGATTGGCACTTTTCAGAGGCAGTAATAGCAGCTGAACTGGTGCGCGTTTGTGTGTGTCTCTGTATGTTTTCCTTTTGGAAGGAAATGTGATTTCTTTTGGCAGGGCTCGGGAAATGGCAGAATTGGACTGATGCGCCATGGATATTAACCTTTTCTTTCTCTTTCTAGCGGCTTTTGTACCCCTTGTATAATGCCCTTTCGGTGCATTTGCAATGCACGGT
Source organism: Gekko gecko (assembly GCA_029375565.1). Classification (NCBI taxonomy): domain Eukaryota; kingdom Metazoa; phylum Chordata; class Lepidosauria; order Squamata; family Gekkonidae; genus Gekko; species Gekko gecko. Next base: position 99,275,665 of record JAPDNY010000011.1, read on the forward strand.
AGCAAACTTTGCAAATGGGTTTCCCCTGTCTCACGCATTGTGTTGTATATTGAGACCAGCTGTTTGGATTCAGCCATGTATCTTCCCAATGTTCTTCATTTCCTGGTCTCTTGTAGGGCATCGTTATGACCTTGCTATTGGGCTATTTAGAACATGAGAACATAAGAGAAGCCAGTGTTGAATCAGGCCAACGGCCCATCTAGTCCAACACTCTGTCACACAGCGGCCAAAATATACCAGGTGGCATCAGGAGGTCCACCAGAGGGGCCAGGACACTAGAAGCCCTCCCACTGCTGCCCCCCCCCCAGCACCAAGAATAGAGTGCAGCACCTGCCCCAGACTGAGAGTTCCCATCTATACCTTGTGGCTAATAGCCACTGATGGACTTCTGCTCCATACGTTTATCTAATTCCCTCTTGAAACTGCCCATGCTTGTAGCTTTTACAAATCCAAATGTATTGCAAAAAAATGTTACTGAGTTATGAGGACTTGTTAGATAATAAAAATGAATTAAAATCAACAGAAAATCTTAAAGATTAATATAGGTTGGTGGGAAAGGGTAAAGGAGTTGAGATTTGCTAAAGACAAACCGTTCATTTTTTACACAAATATAACTGAAATGGATAAGATATTGTTATATAGTGAAGATAAATGTATTAAGAAATTGTATATAATTATGATAGAGGATAAAACATAAGATGAAATAGCATTGGAAAAAGTGCAGAGAAGGGCAACTAGAATGATAAAAGGGTTGGAACCCCTTCCCTATGAAGAAAGGTTAAAATGCTTGGGGCTCTTTAGCTTGGAGAAACGACGGCTGAGAGGTGACATGATCGAGGTTTATAAGATTATGAATGGGATTGAGCAGGTTAAGAAAGAAGTACTTTTCTCCCTTTCTCACAATACAAGAACTTGTGGGCACTCCATGAAATTGCTGAGCAGTCGGGTTAGAACAGATCAAAGGAAATACTTCTTCACCCAAAGAGTGATTAACACATGGAATTCACTGCCACAGGAGGTGGTGGCAGCTACAAGCATGGACAGTTTCAAGAGGGAATTAGATAAACATCTGGAGCAGAAGTCCATCAGTGGCTATTAGCCACAGGGTATAGATGGGAACTCTCAGTCTGGGGCAGGTGATGCACTCTATTCTTAGTGCTGGGGGGGGCAGCAGTGGGAGGGCTTCTAGTGTCCTGGCCCCACTGCTGGACCTCCTGATGGCACCTGGTATATTTTGGCTGCTGTGTGACAGAGTGTTGGACTAGATGGGCCATTGGCCTGATTCAACATTGGCTTCTCTTATGTTCTTATAAATAGTTAGAAACTATATGGTTAAAGGGGCACAAAACCTGGGTCATAATATTGAGTTGGATCAATGGTCACGTGTATGGAGAACAAATGTTAAGATTACTAAGGCGACTTCATATAAGGAAAATATATACAAAACGTTTTATGGTGTATTACCCCAGACAAACTAGTTAAGTTTTGCCCTGACCGACCAAATGATTGTTGGAAACGTAAAAATGGTGGTTCATTTTCCCATATGTGGTGGACTTGTGATAAAGCCAAAAAATATTATAATTGGATACATGAGATTTTACAAAAAAAAATGTTAAAAACTATTGTACCTTATACACCAGAATCATAGAATCGGAAGGTACCTCCGGCATCATCTAGTCTAACCCCCCTGCACAATGCAGGAAATTCACAAATACCTCCCCTCCTCCACACACTCCCAGTGACCCCTGTTCCAGGCCCAGAAGATGGCAAAAAATCTCCAGGAACCTTGGCCAAACTGGCCAGGAGAAAAATGGCTTCCTGACCCCAAAGTGGCGATCAGCATTTCCCCGGGCGTGTAAGAAAGGGCCACAGGAACTAAGCCCTGAGGCAACCCTTCCGGCTCTCCCTTCTCATGATCTGCCTAAGTTCACAGGATCAGCATTGCCTGGTCCGATGGCCATCTAGCCTCTGTCTGAAAACCTCCCAAGAAGGAGAGGAAGCCTGTACCACTGAGGAACCGCTCTAGCTGTCAGGAAGTTCTTCCTAATGTTTAGGAAACCACACCACTTTGGTGTAGTGGTTAAGTGCGCGGACTCTAATCTGGGAGAACCGGGTTTGATTCCCCACTCCTCCACTTGCAGCTGGCTGGATGACCTTGGGCAAGCTGTAGTTCTGATAAGAGCTGTTCTTGAAAAAGAGCAGTTTCTGTCAAGAGCTCTCTCAGCCCCACCTACCTCACAGGGTGCCTGTTGTGGGGAGGGGAAGGGAAAGGCGTTTGTAAGCCGCTCTGAGACACCTTTGGGTAGTGAACGGCGGGGTATAAACCCAATCTCTTCTTCTTCTTCTTCTACCTCACAGGGTGCCTGCTGTGGGGAGGGGAAGGGAAAGGCATTTGTAAGCCGCTCTGAGACACCTTTGGGTAGTGAAGGGCAGGGTATAAATCCAATCTCTTCTCTTCTTCTTCTTCTGATTTAATTTCAACCCACTGGTTCCAGTCTGACCTTCTGGGGCAACAGAAAATAACTCTGCCCCGTCCTCTATATGACAGCCCTTCAAGTGCTTGAAGATGGCAATCATATCGCCTCTCATTCATCTCCTCTCCAGGCGAAACAGACCCAGCTCCTTCAACCTTTCCTCACAGGACTTGAACTCTAGACCCCTCGCCTTCTTCGTTGCCCTCCTCTGGACGCGTTCCAGCTTGTCTAGATCCTTCTTAAACTGTGGTGCCCCAAACTGAACACAATACTCTACTCCTCAATACCTTTTTTTCAGCCCCGGCCACCCTACCAAACCCATCGGGGAGACACTTAATCTAGAAGCCAGCGTGATGTAGCAATTGGCACGTTGGACAGGAAGTTCCCAGGGTGTCCTTGGACCAGTCATTCTTCCTCAGCCTAATCTATCTCACATGGTTGTTCTGAGAACAAAATGGGAAAAAAAATCTTTAAAATAAAATAAAGGCGACACAATAGGAGTTCCCTTGACAGAGTGGGGGGGTAAGGAGGGGTGAAAATGAGATGCGTAAGTAAACCCCTTCTTCCTTGAGAGTTGCTTCGGGCTGTTCTACTCTGGTGGCGTAGGTTTACGCAGCGTCAGACCAATTTGTCCAAATGTTATTCGTTTGCAGATCCTGAATTCTCTCAGCAGGGAAGCTGCCCTCCAGCTCGCAGTGGGAACGTCACACATTGGTGGGGTCATGAGAAGAATCAGAAGTGGTTCAAAGTACCACAGGCACCCAGAGAACAGGTGCAGAAGATTATTGAGATGTGTACACCACCGGCGCGGAGCCCCTTGGGCATTCGCGCCTCGATACGCGAAAGCCGACATCTGTTCCATATTAAATGCTCCGCAAATACGCCAGGGTAAATATTGTCCCTGCAAACCGTGACATTATTTTTCAGACGCGGAAACGTTTCAAGGGAGGGGATCGGGTTCAAAGCTGGGCCACGTCCGCCGTGACTTTGATCAGAATGCCACAAGTGCCCATTGCATACTGGCCTGGTTCTTATCGTGAGCCTAACAAGACCAGATGCCAGAAGGTCATAGAATCGTAGAGTCGGAAGGGACCTGCGGGGTCATCTAGTCCAACCCCCTGCACAATGCAGGGAATTCACGAAAACCTCCCTCCCACGCCCCCCACTGACCACTGTTCCATGCCCAGAAGATGGCATTAAACCTCCAGGATCCCAAACTCGCCTGGAGAGAAATGGCTTCCTGACCCCAAAGTGGTGATCAGCATTTCCCTGGGCGTGTAAGAAAGGGCCACAAGAACTAAGGACTGAAGATGCCAATGAGACGACCCTTCCATTTGCCTGCTGCAAATCACAGGCTTGGGTAACCACAGTTTGCCTCAACACCATGCAGAGAAAGGAGAGGGAATTTAACCTTTTCGACCTCCAGTCACATTTGCTACTACAAACACGTCCCCATTCCCCGCTCTGCATTTTATCATTTCAGAGGAGAAAAGGTGTGCTTTTAAAGGAGAGGCCGGGTCTCCTTCAAAAGGCTAATGACAAGTTAGGAGGTGGTAGCAGCTACAAGCATGGACAGTTTCAAGAGGGAATTAGATCAACATACGGAGCAGAGGTCCATCAGTGGCTATGAGCCACAGGGTATAGATGGGAATTCTCAGTCTGGGGCAGGTGATGCCCTCTATTCTTGGTGCTGGGGGGGGCAGCAGTGGGAGGGCTTCTAGTGTCCTGGCCCCACTGCTGGACCTCCTGATGGCACCTGGTATTTTTGGCCGCTGTGGGACAGAGTGTTGGACTAGCTGGGCCATTGGCCTGATTCAACATTGGCTTCTCTTATGTTCTTAGGAAGACCAGTTTCCAGAAAAACTGAGTGGAGGTCGAAGGGTTAAACCCCCTCTCCTGTCCTTGCATGATCCCAAGGCACAGCGAGGCTGTAGGAGCCCTCAGTTTCCATTTTATGAATGGAACCAGAGACATCTCATCTGTTTGAGCCTTCGGAATCACTTTACATGTCTACTTATGCCATGGTTAGTACCTCACAGGTATCAGTTCCCTTCTCCTGCCCGTTATGAACTGGATCCACACGTTACTACTGGATTTTTCGTGATCACAATCACCTCTCCCTAGGATATCCTGACCTGCATAGCCCAGGTTAGCCTGATCTTATCAGATCTCGGAAGCTAAGCAGGGTCAGCTGCGATTAGTACTGGGAACCAGTGTTCCCTCTAAGCTGAGTTAGTGTGAGCTAGCTCACAGTTTTTTAGCCTCCAGCGCATAGATTTTTTGTCTTAGCTCAGGAAGGGATGGCTCCAGAGCAAACTCATTTATGCAGTCGCCGAATCGCCCGCTCACAACTTTAATGCCAGTAGCTCATTAGAGTAGAATTTTCACTCACAAGACTCCAGAGCGTAGAAGGAGCATTGCTTGGAACCTGGGCCAACAGGATAGCCCAGGATAACCCGATCCCATCAGATCTCGGAAGCTAAGCAGGGTCTCCTCTGGCTAGTATTTGGATGGACAACTTCCAAGGAATACCAGGAATGTGACACCGAGGCAGGCAATGGCAAGCCACTTCTGAAACATCTCTTGCCTTAAAAACAGGTCTAGCTCGCCACCTAGTGGTGCATAATGCTAAAAGAGCTGGAACTTCTGGATGTCAGATAATCTTAGGATCTCCTGGCTATTCTACCCACAATGCCATATGGTGATGATGATGATGATATTGTTGCTGCTGCTGTTGTTATTATTATTGTTATTATTATTATTATTATCACCACCACTTCCAGGACTCTCCTGTCCGCAAAGGAAAATGAAAGAGGTGAATGCTATTACAAGGGCATTATCCAACAAGGCAGTGATAGATCAGTTTTCATTCACGGTCATTGCCCAACATGTAAACCGATGGCATTTTTCTCACATGGACGATAGCTATCACATTAAAATAGAAGCAGAATGTTAAGACTAGTCATAAAAACACCAGAAAAGCCATCGTGATTCAGATTAATAAAACTAAACCTTAATTCTCCTCTTTTCGAGCCACTATAGATCTTCTAGTTCTTAGGGCAAGCCGCCTGAACCTAGCCACCCGGTGAGTAACTCCTGCCCGCCAGTGTTCCCTCTAAGCTGAGTTAGTGTGAGCTAGCTCACAGTTTTCTAGCCTCCGGCTCATGCATTTTTGTCTTTGCTCAGGAAGAAGGGCTCCGGAGCAAACTAATGTATGCAGTAGCCCAATTGCTCGCTCACAACTTTAATGCCAGTAGCTCACAAAGTAGAATTTTTGCTCACAAGATTCCACAGCTTAGAGGGAACATTGCCGATAGCCAGTCTCTTCAAAGGCAGATCCTTTGCCTTTCGAGAGGGAGGGAGTGTCTTAGAGAAAGGAAGAGGTTCGTGGACATTATTATACGCTTTACAATCTAAAATTGCATGTTCTACAGACTCAATGGAGCTGCGGTGGCTCAAGTGGTTAAGACGCTGAACTGCAGGCCGTGGAAGGTCAGTAGTTCAGCAGTTCGAGACCCGAGAGTGCCGCACGACGGCGTGAGCTCCCGTCTCTAGTTCCAGCTCCTGCCAACCTAGCAATTCGAAACCAAGAAATTGCAAGTAGATAAATAGGTACCATTTTGGTGGGAAGGTAACATTGTTCCGTACGCCTTGGTGTTTAGTCATGCCGGCCACATGACCAAGGAAACGTCTTTGGACAGTGCTGGCTCTTCGGCTTGGAAACGGAGATGAGCACTGCAACTCTAGAGTCGGATTCGACTGGCTTTCGAGCAAGGGAACCTTTACCTTTACAAACCTAATGGTTGTGAGAGGAACAACGAGCAACAGGAAGCTTGGCAAGAGCAGGGAATCTCCAGAAGAGCCAATCAGGAGACAGCAAGGTCACGATTTGAAAAAAGTGGCTACATAAGAATGTAAGAGAAGCCATCGTTGGATCGGGCCAATGCTCCATCCAGTCCAACACTCTGCCATGCAATGGCCGAGGATTGGAAGAAGAAGAGATTGGATTTACACCCCACCCTTCACCTGGAGTCTCAGAGCGGTTTACAATCTCCTTTCCCTTCCCCTTCCCACAACAGACACCCTGTGAGGGAGGTGGGGCTGAAAGAGCTCTGAGAGGAACTGCTCTTTCAAGGACAGCTCTTGTCAGAATTATGGCTTGCCCAACGTCATCCAACAGCTGAGAGTGGAGGAGTGGAGGAATCAAACCCAGTTCTCCCAGATTAGAGTCTGCATGCTTAACCACTACACCAAACTAGATCCATAGACCAAAGTACATGTGTAAAATGATCCTAAATCCAACAGGAGTCTCACAAAGGCGAAATCAAAACCGATCATAAACCCTTAAAAACCAAGCAGCAACAAAATGAATCTCGGGAGAACAAATCAGCAGAGCGGAATACGAAAGTCAATTTATCCTGTTCCCCGCAACAGAACATCTGCAGTATTTATGCAAATCCAAGACTGTTTTTTTCTCCTAGGTGTGCCATTCTCACATGGAATTCACTACGGCAAGAAGCAGTGGTGGCTACAAGCATAGACTGATTCTGGAGGGAATTGGATAAACATGTGGAGCAGTGGCTATTTGCTATACAAGGTATAGGTGAAACCCTCTGTCTGGGGCAGGGATGCTCTCTATCCTCGGTGCTTGGGGGGCAACAGCAGGAGGGCTTCTGGAGTTCTGGCCCCCCTGGTGGACCTCCTGATGGTACCTGGGTTTTGGCCACTGTGTGACAGAGAGTACTGGACTGGATGGGCCATTGGCCTGATCCAACATTGGCTTCTCTTATGTTCTTATGTCTGGGGCAGTGATGCTCTGTATTCTTGGTGCTTGGTGGGGGGGCAACAGTGGGAGGGCTTTTGGAGTTCTGGCCCCACTGGTGGACCTCCTGATGGCACCTGGTTTTTGTCCTCTGTGTGACAGAGAGTGCTGGACTGGATGGGCCATTGGCCTGATCCAACATGGCTTCTCTTATGTTCTTATGTCTGGGGCAGTGATGCTCTGTATTCTTGGTGCTTGGTGGGGGGGCAACAGTGGGAGGGCTTTTGGAGTTCTGTCCCCACTGGTGGACCTCCTGATGGCCCCTGGTTTTTGTCCTCTGTGTGACAGAGAGTGCTGGACTGGATGGGCCATTGGCCTGATCCAACATTGGCTTCTCTTATGTTCTTATGAACTCACTGGTGGACCTCCTGATGGCCCCTGGGTTTTGGCCACCGTGTGAAACAGAGTGTTGGACCGGAAGGGCCACCGGCCTGATCCAACGTGGCTTCTCTTTTGTTCTTATGCCATCGGAAAAGGGTCCGTTGCGTATCCAGGACTGAGACCGTTTAGGACGTTAAAGGGTAAAACCCAGCATTTTTAGCTGTGCCTGGAGACGAAGCATCAGCTAATGAAAACTGGCAGGATTTGAACCCTGCGGCGAGATCCAGTTCCCCGGGATGTTTCACCGCTGCTTTTGGGCATCTAGAATCTGTGAAATTAGTCTCAGTCCACCGTCAAGTTTAACAATCAGGGAGCACCTGCTCCCCCCCCCCCGTCGATGAGCCCTGTTGGTTCTTAGTTCCTCAGAAAACCAAGCTAAGTGATAACGCTGGTTGCTTCCAGCAAGCATCTCCGCTCCCGCTGGTGAGTCTTCATCTAAAATAATCGTCTTCTCTGTTTTGTGCATCCCTCTTAGTTGCTGGGGAGATAATTACGAAGCCGTCTCAAAACAGCCAACTGTGTTCACAGGTGAGGAGGGTACAAAAGCGGAGACACCCATCCAGAAACATTATGGCTCATTTGCTTGCATGCATTTTTTTTTAAAATCAACATTAGACCATGTTTAGGTCCAGTTTTTATTTTTCCATCCCGTCAGGGCTTTAGATGAGTCCGTAGTTGCAAGAGAAGGGGGGGTTTATGGATCCTGGAATTTACCGTCTTGTGTGCATACCGGATTCTTGAGCTTTTTTTTCGGGGGGGGGAATTTGGAATACTGTGTACAGTTCTGGTCACCACATCTCAAAAAGGATATTATAGCATTGGTAAAAGTGCAGAGAAGGGCAACTAGAATGATCAAAGGGTTGGAACACCTTCCCTATGAAGAAAGGTTAAAACGCTTGGGGCTCTTTAGCTTGGAGAAACGACGGCTGAGGGGTGACATGATCGAGGTTTATAAGATTATGAATGGGATTGAGCAGGTTGAGAAAGAAGTACTTTTCTCCCTTTCTCACAATACAAGAACTCGTGGGCACTCCATGAAATTGCTGAGCAGTCGGGTTAGAACAGATAAAAGGAAATCCTTCTTCACCCAAAGAGTGATTAACATATGGAATTCACTGCCACAGGAGGTGGTGGCAGCTGCAAGCATGGACAGTTTCAAGAGGGAATTAGATAAACATCTGGAGCAGAAGTCCATCAGTGGCTATTAGCCACAGGGTATAGATGGGAACTCTCAGGCTGGGGCAGGTGAGGGAGGGCTTCTAGTGTCCTGGCCCCACAGCTGGACCTCCTGATGGCACCTGGTATATTTTGGCCGCTGTGTGACAGAATGTTGGACTAGATGGGCCATTGGCCTGATTCAACATTGGCTTCTCTTATGTTCTTATGTTCTTATGAATGCATCAAGAGTTTTTCAAACATGCAGACAAAAAAAAAACAGAAGAAGGAAGATCAAGATGTCATCTTTCTCACCCAATGCAGAAGAATGAATGTTATGCATCTGAAACCACTCCACTTTCCAATATTTAAAGGGCTGTCATGCAGAAGACGGTGCAGATCTATTCTCGTTCGCTCCAGATTGCAAGATGAGATCGAATGGGTGGAAATGACAAGGGAGTCGATGCTGGTGAAATATCAGGAGAAACTTCCTACCTGTAAGAGTGGTCGAGCAGTGGAACAGACTGCCTTGGGAAGTGGTGGACACTCCTTCGCTGGATGTTTTCGAGCGGAGGCTGGACGACCATCTTTCAGGTCTGTTGTAGGGCTGTCTTTCGGCTACGCTCCTGCAGAGTGCAGGGGGTTGGACTAGATGACCTGCAAGGTCCCTTCCAACATTCTATGATTCTATGATTCTTAATTGGACTCCCGTTCTAGCTATATCTAAAGAAGTGAGCAGTGACTCCCGAAAGCTCTTCCCCTTTCACAGATTTTGTTAGTCTTTAAGGTGTTCCTGGACTTTTGGCTCTTTTCTACGGCTAACACGGTGACCCATCTTGATCTGTCTCCACGGAAGGCACTTCATTTAGCCGTACAGAATGGAAATCCCTCAACCTGGTGAAGAAACCCGCACAGGTGCAATCAGGTATCATCTTTCTCACCAACTGCAGAAGAATGAACATTAAACATCTGAAATCATTTCACGTTCCAAAAAAATAGGGCAGATGGACTCTCATTCTAGCTATATCTGAAGAGGTCAGCAGTGAGCACTGTGTTCTTGGTGCTTGGAGGGGGGCAACCGTGGGAGGGGCTTCTGGTGTCCCGGCCCCGCTGGTGGACCTCCTGACAAACAAACAAACAAACAAACAAACAAACAAACAAACAAACAAACAGAAGAACAAAGCAGTGGATTACATATGTTGATCACTCTTTGGGTGAAGAAGGACTTCCTTTTATCTGCTCTAACTTGGCTGTTCAGCAGTTTCATGGAGTGCCCACGAGTTCTTGTCTTGTGAGAAAGGGAGAAAAGTACTTCTTTCTCAACCTGCTCTATCCCATGCATAATCTTATAAACCTCAATCATGTCACCCCTCAGCCGTCGTTTCTCCAAGCTAAAGAGCCCCAAGCGCTTTAACCTTTCTTCATAGGGAAGGTGTTCCAACCCTTTGATCATTCTAGTTGCCCTTCTCTGCCCTTTTCCCAATGCTATAATATCCTTTTTGAGGTGTGGCGACCAGAACTGTACACACTATTCCAAATGAGGTTGCACCATTGATTTATACAGGGTCATGATGACGCTGGCTGATTTGTTTTCGGTTCCCTTCCTAATAATCCCCAGCATAGCGTTGGCCTTTTTTTTTATTGCACTCGCACACTGTCTTAGCATTTTCAGTGCGTTATCCACTACAACTCATGGGTCTGAGCTGCCCCGTCTACCTTAGAGGTGAAGAAGAAGAAGAAGAAGAAGAAGAAGAAGAAGAAGAAGAAGAAGAGGAGGAGGAGGAGGAGGAGGAGGAGGAGGAGGAGATTGGATTTATATCCCGCCCTTCACTGCCCAAAGGCGTCTCAGAGCAGCTTACAAACTCCTTTCCCTTCCCCTCCCCACAACAGACACCCTGTGAGGTGGGTGGGGCTGAGAGAACTTCTGGCAGTAACTGTCCTTGAGAGAACAGCTGTGCCAGAGCTTGTGACTGACCCAAGGTCACATCAGCAGCTGCAAGTGGAGGAGTGGGGAATCAAACCTGGTTCTCCCAGATAAGAGTCCACGCACTTAAGCACTACACCAAACTGAAGAAGTCTCAGAAGCCACGTTTTTTTATCTGGCCAGTTAGCCGGCATCAGCAATCCAACAGAACGTTTTCACATCTAGACAAGACCTGAAACAGCATCGCTGGGGCCAGCGCACTGATATTCCAGTGTTACCTAGAGCGGCTTTTGTGGGAAAACACAGGAAAGGCAAGGAAAGAGGCGAGGAGGCAGCCTGGCAGAATTAACGGATCGATCGATCGATTTCTAGGTTGCTTCTCTCCCCGAGACTCAAGGAAGAAGACGGCAGGCAGGCAGACAGGGAGCAGGCGGTGCCTTTGGAGGAAACTGGATCTCAATGGGAGGGAGAAGGCTTTGGAGTTGCCGAGCTTTCTCTTGCCCTCCTGGTCAGAAGGGACTCCACAGTATATGACTGCAGTATTGAAGCCGCCAGGCTGGGCCGCAGCACTCTTAAAAAAAAACAACACCAAGAGATTCAGGCCAGTGATGGAGAGAGTCACCTTCACCTGGAAGGTGGAAATGGAGATGGAGACGCTTTTATACCCTGCTTTCCTCTACTTAATCTGTTGTTGTTGTTCTTCAGTTGCACAGTCGAGCCCGACTCTTCGCGACCCCACGGACCACATCACATCGGGCCCTCCTGTCTTCCGTCATGCTCCAGAGTTTGCTTAATTTCATCTTTGTTGCATCGGTGACACTGTCCAACCATCTCATCCTTTGCCGTCCCCTTCTTCTTTGACCTTCAATCTTTCCCAGCATCAGGGTCTTCTCCTCCAGCGAGTGCTCCCTTCTCATTTGGTGGCCAAAGTATTTGAGCTTCAGCTTCAGGATCTGGCCTTCCAGGGAACAGTCAGGGTTGATTTCTTTGAGGACTGACTGATTTGATCTCCTCGCAGTCCAAGGGACTCTCCAGAGTCTTCTCCAGCACCATAATTCAAAAGCATCTATTCTTCGCTGCTCGGCCTTCCTTATGGTCCAACTCTCGCAGCCATACATGACTACTGGGAATACCATCGCTTTGACCATGCGGACTTTTGTTGGCAGGGTGATGTTTCTACTTTTTATCACTCTGTCTAGGTTTGCCATCGCTTTCCTCCCAAGAAGCAGGCGTCTTTTAATTTCATGGCTGCAGTCCCCGTCTGCAGTGATCTTGGATCCCAGGAATGTGAAGTCTGTCACTACTTCCACGACTTCCCCTTTTGTTGGCCAAGGAGTGATGGGGCTGGATGCCATGGTCTTAGTCGTTTTGATGCTGAATTTCAAGTCAACTTTTGCGCTCTCCTCTTTCACTCTGAGCAAGAGGCTCTTTAGGTCCTCTTCACTTTCTGCCGTTAGAGTGGTATCATTGTTGAATTTGGTGGTTATTGAGTGGTTGTAGAGTGGAATCTGAGGTTGTTGATCTTTTCCCCAGCAATCTTAATTCTAATTTAAGGAGTCTCAAAGGAGACTCAGGAGAGGAGGAGTCATAGCTCAGTGATGGAGCACGTGCTAAAGCATCTGGTAGGTCACAAGTTCAGTTCCTGGTATCTCTAAGGAAAGATCACAGGTGAAATTTGGGGAAAACCTCACTCTGCCTGAGAACTTCAAGAGAGACCTCTCTCTACCGGAGAACTTCAAGAGAGACCTCTCTCTACCTGAGAACTTCAAGAGAGACCTCTCTCTACCTGAGAACTTCAAGAGAGACCTCTCTCTACCTGAGAACTTCAAGAAAGATCTCTTTCTAGCTGAGAACTTCACAAGAGACCTATGTCTGTCTGAGAACTTCAAGAGAGACCTCTGATCTTCTGAGAACTTCAAGAAAGATCTCTTTCTAGCTGAGAACTGCAAGAGAGACCTCTCTCTACCTGAGAACTTCAAGACAGATCTCTGTCTTTCTGAGAAATTCAAGAAAGATCCCCTTCTAGCTGAAAACTGCAAGAGAGATCTCTCTTTGCCTGAGAACATAAAAAAAAAGACCTGCTCAAAAACTTACGAGAGGTGAGAAAGACCTCTCTCTACCTGAGACCTTGAAGAGAGACCTCTCTCTGCCTGAGAACATCAAGAAAAGATCTCTTTCTGAGAACTTCGAGAAAGCCCTGTCTGCCTAAGAACTTATGAGAGGTGGGGAAGACCTCTCTCTGCCTGAGGACCTCAAGAGTCACTGCCAGTCAGAGCCAGCAATACTGAGCCAGAAATGGTACAAAGGGAGACCTCAGGTAGCTTCACCTCTGGCAGAAAGAGCATTGGGACCCTATTGCCCAAAGACCATTAGCCAAGAGTCAGGGCCATGCCCTCCGAAGAGTGACTGCATGCAGGGATAAGCCCAGAAAACAGCCTGATTATTTATTGTGCATCTGACTAATTCCGAGATGTTTTCCAAGCGTCAACATTCTCCAAAGCCCAGGTTTCTGGAAAGCCCACCGTTTAGAGATGCACAGGCAATTACTGTCAGAGGCTGACATTTTCCTTTCGCTTCTATGATTCCCTGGGGATTAAGCCATCAAACCTTCAGGCTGGTACTATTGTTTACACGCAGGGAACAAACGTTTGTGCAATCTGGAGCTCTGGCGCCAGTCATCAGCCATGAGTGGCTTTTTTTTGGGGGGGGGGTAGCATCCTCTGCAACATCACAGAGAGGAACCGGAAGGACCGCATGTCTGTTTCTCTGCCTACAATGGGGACGGGTGGGGCTTTTGGCTGCACAGAGAGGACAAACCACCAACCGTAGACTTACCGGGACTTGGGAGAGACAAGTGTGGGGAGCGGTGGCGCAGGCAGTAAAGGAATGCCTGCCTTAACATCTGTTCAAACAGCTTCGGCTGTTCGAATCCCGCCGTGGTCAGGGTGAGCTCCTGGCCCTTGTCCCGGCTCCCGCCCACCCAGCGGTTCGAAAGCCCGTTAAAGGGCGATTAGATAAAAGGGGTACCTGCTATTAGAGCAGGGGGGCACCCGCCCCTGTAGCAGCGGCGGTGGAGAGCAACGGACGGCAGAGGCGATGGACGGTGGAGGAGACATGGCGGCTGGTGAGGCGAGGAGGCGTAGGAAGGAGGCCGGACCGACGAGGCGCAGAGGCGAAGCAACGCAGCAGGCCAGAGCCTGGCGTGGACAGAGTCCGCTGTGAAGCAGGCACGAAAGTGCGGAGTGGATCTGGCCTGGAGGTGGATTCGCAAGGGCCACGAAGGTGGGACTGCATAACAAAAGACCAGCGCCGGAGACCAGCATAACGAAAGACCAGCACTGGAGAGAGAGGTCGCCGCCGGACTGTCCCCTTCGCAACAGAAGATCTGCTACAGAACAGGGGTGCCTGGTAGGATATCCACCTCCCCCTGCACATATGTGGCCCTAGGCTAGGAATGGACCCAATATATATATATATATATGTAAGCCGCTCAGAGCCCTTAGGGGGTGAGTGGGATAGAAAGTCGAATAATAAAAAAATAATAATAAAAAAGAACAATCCTTAGGGGCCTTGAGGGCAGTAAACTTCTGAATACCGGTCCCAGGAGACAACATCGGGGGAAGGCTTCATCCTCTTTGCCCTGTTGTTGGACCCCCAGAGGAACTGGCTGGCCACTCTGTGAAACAGGATGCTGGACTGGATGGACCCTCCCTGGTCTGATCCAACGGGGCTCTTCTTATCTTCTTATCAGGGGAAGACCTTGGCCTCTGGGCCTGGTTGTTATCCATCCAGACAAAGTGGTTGGACACTGTGTGAGACAGGAGGCTGGACTGGATGGACCACTGGTCTGATCCAGCAGGTCCCTTCTGTTGGTCTTATCAAGGGAAGGCCTCGGCCTCTCTTCCCTGTTGTTGGCCCTCCAGAGGAACTGGTTGGATGCTGTGTGAGACAGGATGCTGGACTAGATGGACCCTCACTGGTCTGATCCAGCAGGGCTCTTCTGATGTTCTTATCAGGGGAAGGCCTTGGCCTCTCTGCCCTGTTCTTGGCCCTCCAGAGGAACTGGTTGGCCACTGTGTGAGACGGGATGCTGGACTGGACGGACCACTGGTCAGATCCTGCAGGGCTCTTCTGATGTTCTTATCAGGGGAAAGCCTAGACCTCTCTGCTCTATTGTTGGCCCTCCACAGGAACTGGTTGGCCACTGTGTGAGACAGGAGGCTGGACTGGACAGACCACTGGTCTGATCCAGCATGGCTCTTCTTATCAGGGGAAGGCCTCAGCCTCTATGCCCTGTTGCTTGCCGTCCAGAGGAACTGGTTGGCCACTGTGTGAGACAGGATGCTGAACTAGATGGACTATTGGTCTGATCCAGCCGGGCTCTTCTTAACTCCTCATCAGAGCTGCTCTCTCAAGGGCAGTTCTTGAGAGAGCTCTCTCAGCCCCACCTACCTCCCAGGGTGTCTGTTGTGGGGAGGGGAAGGGCAAGGAGATTTAAGCCGCTTTGAGACTCCTTTGGGTGGGGCACAAAGCCAATCCCGTCTTCTTCTTCTATTTTTTTTTTTAAAGTTCCCCAAAAAAACCATTCCCCTTTTCCATTTGGTCAGGATTGGCTTTGAGGAGCTCAAGTGAGTGGCTTCCAGCTCGAATTTGCTGCGACATCGGACTGTTCTGAAGCCCTGGACGATGCGGCGGATGTTGCTAAGAAACTGCCAGCCGCCTTAGTAACACCTGAGATTGCCTCATTTTGTTTCACATGCCAGCTTGGGTGCTCCCGCAGGTTGGCAGAACTTTCTCAGGATTATTTTTTATGGAGAACATTGCAGGAGGCTGGGAGCTAATCACAGGCTGCGTCTCCCGGAAGGAAGAATGCCTGCTTCTGGGGACTATTCCAGTCCCCATGATGCAGTGCGAGCCCTGACCTGGATGGGCCAGGCTAGCCCAATTGGGTTGGCTCTTGAAATAGGCTCCCCAGTTTCCTGTTACTACAATTGATCTCCAGGCGACCAAGATCAGTTCCCCCTGGAAAAGATGGCCGCTTTGGATGACTCTGATCTGGGAGAACCGGGTTTGATTCCCCACTCCGCCCCTTGCAGCTGCTGGTGTGACCTTGGGTCAGTCACAAGTTCCTCCGGAGCTGTTCTCTCAAGGACAGTTCTGGAAAGACCTCTCTCAGCCCTCACCTACCTCCCAGGGTGTCTGCTGTGGGGAGGGGAAGGGAAAGGAGTTTGTAAGCTGCTTTGAGACTCCAAGTGAAGGGCAGGGTATAAATACAACCTCCTCCTCCTCCTCTTTTTCCTTTCCTCCTCTTCCTCTTCCTCTTCTCCCCTCCCCCTCTTCTTCTTCCTCTCCTCCTCCTCTTCTTTTTCCTTTCCTCCTCATCCTTCTTTTCTTCTTCTTCTCCTCCCCCTCTTTTTCTTCTTTTTCCTCTTTCTTTTGTTCCTCTTCTTCCTCTCCTCCTCCTCTTCTTTTTCCTTTCCTTCTCATCCTTCTTTTCTTCTTCTTCTTCTTCTCCTCCCCTTCTTCTTCTTCTTCCTCCTTCTTTTCTTTGTCTTCTTCCTCTCCTCCTCCTCTTCTTCTTCCTCTTTTGCCCCTCCCCCTCTTCTTCTTCTTCTTCTTCCTCTCCTCCTCCTCTTCTTCTTCCTTTCCTCCTCCTCCTTCTTTTCTTCTTCTTCTTCTTCCTCTTTCTTTTCTTCCTCTTCTTCTTCTCCTCCCCCTCCTCTTCTTCTTCTTCCTCTCCTCCTCTTCTATGGCATTATACCCTCCCGAGGTCCCTCCCCTCCCCAGGCTCCACCCCCCAAAACCTCCAGTTATTCCCCACCCAGAATTGGCAACTCCGTCTCAGAAGCTAAGTAGGGTTGGCCTTGATCAACATTTAGATGGGAGGCCATGAAGGTTGCCAGCTCCGCTTCAGGAGATACCTGGAGATTTAGGGGGGGTGGAGTCCAAGGAGGGTGCAGTTTGGCATGGGAAAGGACTCCAGTGCAGTATAATGTAACAGAGTCCGCCATCCAAAGCAGCCAAACTGCTCCTTGTCACCTGTAGTCCCAGGCCACCACTACCCAACACTGGGAGGCTGACAACCGTCAAGGCCACCAAGGAAGCCCAGAGTTGCCGCACAGAGGCAAGTAGAAGAAGAAGAAGAAGAAGAAGAAGAAGAAGAGTTTGGATTTATGCCCCGCCCTTCACTGCCCAAGGGTGTCTCAGAGCGGCTTACAAACTCCCTTCCCTTCCCCTCCCCACAACAGACACCCTGTGAGGTAGGTGAGGCTGAGAGAACTTCTGACAGAAACTGTCCTTGAGAGAACAGCTGTGCCAGAGCTTGTGACTGACCCAAGGTCACATCAGCAGGTGCAAGTGGAGGAGTGGGGAATCAAACCCGGTTCTCCCAGATAAGAGTCCGCGCACTTAACCACTACACCAAACTGGCAAACCACCTCTGAACGTCTCTTGCCTTGAAGACCCTATTGCCGTAAGTCAGCCACAAGGTATAGGTAGGAAGGATCTCTCAGTGTGGGGCAAGTGATGCTCTGTATTCATGGTGCTTGGGGGGGGGGGCAACAGTGGGAGCAGTCTCTGGAGTTCTGGTCCCACTGGTGGATCTCCTGAGGGCACCTGGTATCTTTGGCCCCTGTGTGACACAGAGTGTTGGACTGGATGGGCCGTTGGCCTGATCCAACACTGACTTCTCTTATGTTCTTATGGATAAACATATGGAGCAGAGGTCCATCAGTGGCTATTAGCCACAAGGTATAGGTAGGAACTCTCAGGCCAGGCCTTCCCCTGACATTGCCTCCTGGAGCTGGGATTCAGAGGCTTAGTGCCTCTGAATGTGGAGGTTCCCCTCCATAGCCATTGATAGACTTATCCTCCAGGAATCTATCTCCCCCCCTTTGAAAGCTATTTATTCCTGTGGCCACCTCTATGTCCCCTGGCAGCAAATTCCACATCCTATTCATTCTCCATGTCAAGTAGTGTTTCCTGTCGTCCCTCCTGAACCTACTGCCCATCAGCTTCTCTGGACCCCCTCGAGTTCTATTTTTTTTTGTGAGAGGGAGAAAAGGTCCTCTCTGTCAACCGTCTCCACCCCCTGCATGATTTTACAAGCCTCAGTCATGTCCGTTGTCTCTTTTCTAAACTGAAAAGTCCCAGAGACCCTTCAGCCTTTCCTCACAGGGAAGGCGTTCCAGCCCCATAATAATCTCGCTTGCCCTCCTCTGTGCTTTTCCCCCCGGCTCGGCAACGTCCTTTATGAAGACTTTCATCACCGAAAATATCTTCCGTTTGTGTGTAATGATTTTCATTAGAAGTAAATATCCAAGCAATGTTTAATTTTCTCCATGGAGCCCTTGGGGCAGTTTGGAAATGAAAATACTCCAGACCGACTTGTTCTGATTACTGCAACGGGAGGGGGAGTCGGGATGTTAATAGCAGGCTCTCACCTGGAGATTAGTTCCGTGGCGGAGATAGGAGAGAGCGGGAGAACACGAAATCGTAAGAAACACATCTAAAGGGCCCTTTCATCCGCAGCGCCGGCTTTCAGGTCGCCTTCCAAACATTAATCAATTAAAGCTCTCCAAACACCGTCCAGGTTGGCAAATAACAGGGCTCCTATTCTAGAAGTGAGTTGATTAAAGAGCGGGGGTGGTACTCCACTTTCCCCCTCCGAAATAAAAACGCCGCCGCCGCCGGAAAAAACGGCCCAATGTTGTGCGAAGAGTAATTATGCACATTAAGATGACGGCATAACACGATCCATTTGTCTAATCCCCGTTTGGATTGACAAGCGGCTGGGAAAGGGGAAAGAGGAGCACAGCTTAGAGCAGGGGATTAAAGCGCCAATCCTCCACCCACTTAGTTGGAAGTAAAGCCGTTGACATCAGGGGAACCGGCTCTACATCAGGGCTGCCAAATTCATTTGTTAGGAGGGCCGGATCTGACATAAATGAGACCTCGTCGGGCCGGGCCTTGTGTGTGTCGTAAAAGGTAACGCCAGGTGGCAGAGATATAAACTTTATAAAGGACACAAGCACAAAGGGCTTTTTTTAAAAAAAACTTAAAATAAAATCAGGCTTAAGACATTCGCACTCTTGCAGTATTTTGCTTATTTAACAGTGTCCGATCACTGACACCTCTCGCTCTGAACTGTTGCATCAAAATGTCGGCGCTGTTGCAATCCTGAGTGTGCCGTCCAGGTGTGCATCTGTAAGCTGCAAACTTAGGATGACGCGGCAGCAGCAGAACTGGAAGAAGAAGCAGAAGACGGCCAGTTCCACTGTGGGACTGATAGAAGCCCTGGCGGGGGGGGGGCTGATCTGGCCCCTGGGCTGAATGTTTGACAACCCTGATCTACATTATGCTTGCCAGCCCCCTCCCCGCTGCTTTTTTCATGCTGCCACTCAGACAGGTGGTAAGAGGGGGGAAATTAAATGGCTGACAGCGTGACATCACTTCCAGGGCGAAAACCCCAAAGCGACATCAGTCTGCTCTAGGAATCGCCAGAAACTCTATGGCTTCCAACAATTCCTAGAGAGGTATGCGATCACTTCCCCACGTTCTCTCCCTTCTGAGGTCTCCTGCTAGATGTCTTGTCTGTTCTCGTCTGAGAGCCAGTTCGATGTAGTGGTTAAGATCACGGACTCAGCCGGGAGAACTGGGTTCCCCCAGCGAGCTTCTGTGCTTAGCACGGAGATTGGAAACTGGGTCTCCAAGATCCTCGTCTGACGCTTCAACCGCTACACCAGGCTGGCTCCGTGTACACAGTGCTGGAGAGCTGATGTAGGATCTTCCAGCAACCAGCTTCCAGGAAGGAAGTTGATTAGTGTTGGGGGAGAGATTTACGAATACCGTGGACTGCCAAAGAAGGCAAATAAGTGGGTTCCAGATCAAGCCAGGCTTGAACTCTTCCTGGAAGTTAAACTGAGACGATTGTACTTTGGTCACATTGTGAGAAGGCAAGACTCACTGGAAAAGGCAATCATGCTAGGAGAAGTCGAAGGAGACGGGAAGAGGAGACGGCCCAAGATGAGATGAATTGATTCAGTTCAGGAAGCCACAGCCCTCCGTTTGCAAGACCTGGGCAAGACTCTCAACAAGAGGGCATTTTGAAGTAACATTTTGAAGAGCTTGGGGCTCTTTAGCTTGGAGAAACGACGGCTGAGGGGGTGACATGATCGAGGTTTATAAGATTATGCATGGGATAGAGCAGGTCGAGAAAGAGACACTTTTCTCCCTTTCTCACAAGACAAGAACTCGTGGGCACTCGATGAAATGGCTGAGCAGTCGGGTTAGACCAGATAAAAGGAAGTCCTGCTTCACCCAAAGAGTGAGGAACACATGGAGTTCACGGCCACAGGAGGTGGTGGCGGCTACAAGCATGGACAGCTTCAAGAGGGAATTAGATAAGCATATGGAGCAGAGGTCCATCAGTGGCTATGAGCTTCAAGGTATAGATAGAAACTCTCAGTTTGGGGCAAGGGATGCTCTGTATTCTTGGTGCTTGGGGGGGGGGGGCAACAGTTAGAACTCTGGGCTAGCTGAGCGCCTCCCTTGTAGCCTGGCCTCTTGTCGCCTGGTTGCTAAGTTTGGCCGCAGTCGCTCCCTTAAATGAGTCACACGTGGGGGTGAGTCAGGAGGACTTTCAGCTTGCAGTTCTTCCTTCTTATCTGGGCCAGGTGTGAAGACTGCTGTTACAGGCCCTTGCCAGCTCTCCTCCTCTGCTGCTTCAGAGGGGCCAGCTGCGGCTTCTGCAGGCTCTGTCAGCTCATCCTCATCCATGCCCATGACAGCATGAGGGCACTGCATCTACAGGAGAGACCACGTGTCTCCGTGGAAGGCCATGTGAGGGAGTGAGGTGACAAAGTCGAGAGAGGAGAGGTCAGAGGGCAGCTCCCACGTGAAGGCAAAGAGAGGCATCCCATTCAAGGGGAGAACGCCTAGACACGCTTAGAGTGATTTAGCGCCCCTCCTCCCAGTGTCCAGGCATGGTGAGTCTCTCACACCAACACTGGGTCCACGGTCAGCGCAGAACGGAGCATCAGTCACAGCTCAGGGGGGTAGCAGAAAGGAGAGATTTATCTCAGAGCAGCCCAAGTCTCTGTGCCATGAGATCTTTGCTTGCCCACGGGAGGGGTTTTGAAGAAGTAGGGTTTAACCTCATTAGATATTAGCAGGCACCCCATGAGGACATTTGCCGTTGTGTTTCAGGAAAAAAAACTCCATCTGGGAAATTTTAGGCACCGAGACAGTAGTGTCAATAAGTCTTATGACTGCTGCAATGGGGCCGGATCACTCTTGCGGTGATTTAGTGTAACGCTTCAGGGGTTTTAGAGTCATTATCATAAATCAAAAGGGTCTAACGAGATTAGTTTGGATTGATGGATTGATAAAGCCATTTCTTTTAACAGTCGACAATGTGCCGTAGCTTAAGATGATTTAAAAAGAATCTTATAAAGATATTTTCCAGAAGAAGAAGAAGAAGAAGAAGAAGAAGAAGAAGAAGAAGACGAGGAGGAGGAGGAGGAGGAGCAGGAGGAGGAGGAGCAGGAGGAGGAGGAGGAGGTGGAGACTAGATTTATACCCCGCCCTTCACTCAGAGTGTCGGGGTGGCTCACAAGCTCCTTTCCCTTCCCCTTCCCACAACAGACACCCTGTGAGGGAGGCGGGGCTGAGAGAGCTCTGACAGAAACTGCTCTTTTCAAGAACAGCTGTGCCAGAACTATGGCTTGCCCAAGGTCATCCAGCAGCTGCAAGTGGAGGAGTGGGGAATCAAACCCGGTTCTCCCAGATTAGAGTCTGCACACTTAATCACTACAGGAGGAGGAGGAGGAGGAGGAGAAGGAGAAGAAGGAGAAGAAGAAGGAGAAAGGAGGGACATGCAGAACAGCTTCCCAGGTCTGTTATACAAAGTCCAGAAGAGCCCTGCTGGATCAGACCAGTGAGGGTCCATCTAGTCTAGCATCCCATCTCACAAAGTGGCCAGCCAGCTCCTCTGGAGGGCCAACGACAGGGCACAGAGGCCGAGGCCGTCCCCTGATGTTGCCTCCTGGCTCTGGGATTCAGAGGGTTAGTGCCTTTGAATGCAGAGGTTTCCCTCAGGAAGTATTTCTTCATCCAAAGAGTGATTAACATATGGAATTCACTGCCACAGGAGGTGGTGGCAGCTATAAGCATAGACAGTTTCAAGAGGGAATTAGATAAACATATGGAGCAGAGGTCCATCAATGGCTATTAGCCACAGGGTGTGGATGGGAACTCTCAGTCTGGGGCAGGTGATGCACTTTATGCTTGGAGCTGGAGGGGGCAGTAGTGGGAGGGCTGCTAGTGTCCTGACCCCACTGCTGGACCTCCTGATGGCACCTGGTATATTTTGGCCACTGTGTGACAGAGTGTTGGACTAGATGGGCCATTGGCCTGATTCAACATGGGCTTCTCTTATGTTCTTATGTTTGTTCTTATGAGGATAAATTGCTAAGGAAAAGTGCACGCCGTTCGGAAGAAGTATTGACAATGACACGGGACTCTATTCTGGAGAGTCTCATTAACAACGAATAAAAGAGTATGAAGATTGGACTTTGTTTATGAAGATTTGCTTCACTGTGTTTTCATCATTTTTGAACCATGTTGTAGCACATTGTATGATTCCGTAAGCGCATTTCTTCCCATTTCCTTTGGGATCTTGCATATTCATATTCCTGTGGCCATCACGACATCCTCTGGCAGCAAATTCCACATTTTAACCACTCTGTGTGTAAAGTAGTATTTCCTTTTGTCCGTCCCGAACCTACTGCCCATCACCTTCACTGGATGTCCTCCAGTTCTTGTCTTTTGGGAGAGGAATAAAAATGTCTCTCTGTCCAGTCTCTGCACTCCATGTGTAATTTTATCAGCCTGTATCATGTGTTCCCCCCTTAATCATCTCTTTCTTAAACTGAAAAGTCCTAGGCTCTTCAGCCTCTCCTCCCGGGGAAGGTGTTCAACCCCCTCCTCGCCTTGGTCTCCCTCCTCTGTACTTTCCCCAGCTCTGCAATGTCCTTTTGGAGATACGATGACCGGAACTGTGAACAGTATTCCAAATGAGGCCGTGCCGTAGATCGATACAGGGGGCATTGCAGTAGCAGCCGTTGTCTTCTCCGTCCCTTTGCTTACAATCCCCATCGTAAGCGTGAAGGCTTCTTTTACGTTTAGATCACCGATAACATCGTGGGGTAATTGATATCGATGGGAAACCTCATGTAAAATTCATCCCCGCAGCAGGGGGAGCTCCCGCTGGTACTCACTGGTCTGCCACGCTTTCAAAAAAAAGAGAGAGAGAGAGATCGTCTTATTACAGACTTACCCCCAAATAACAATGTGGCAATAAAACCTGAAAGAGCTGTCTCGCTGCAGAGTGATATGCGGGAGTCGGAGAGCCGTTATTTACTGGATCTTTATTAAGCCGGATCACGCAGCTGTACTTTAAATGATGTATGGAAGGGCTGCGGCTGCTTGGTGAACCCACGCAGAAGGCCCAGGGCTTGTTACGGCCCATTAACGGGATACATTTAAAAAAAAAAAAAATCTGCAAAGGAAAGCATATCACAAATTAAAACATCAGCATCTTCTCTCCGCCGAGGAGGAAGGCGGGCACGGATGAAGGAGATTAATCTTCTCCGCCTGACCCCACGGTGATGAAACCCATCCCAGCGGCTTCAGACAGGGTTGCCAGTTCGGGTGTAAACCCAAACACCTAGTAGTTAGGTGTAGTGGTTCAGTGCGCGGACTCTGATCTGGGAGAACCGGGTTTGATTCCCCCACTCCTCCACTTGCACCTGGCTGGATGACCTTGGGCAAGCCACAGTTTTGACAAGAGCTGTTCCCGAAAGGACAGTTCTCTCAGAGCTCTCTCGCCTCCCTCACAGGCAATGCTCCCTCTAAGTTGTGGGGTCTTGTGAGCCAAAATTCTACTTTGTGAGCTCCTGGCACTAAAGTTGTGAGCCAGCGATTTGGTGACTGCATCAGTTAGTCTGCTCTGGAGCCCTCCTTCCTGGGCTAAGACAAAAAATGTGCGAGCCGGAGGCTAAAAAACTGTGAGCTAGCTCACACTAACTCATCTTAGAAGGAACACTGATCACAGGGTGTCTGTTGTGGGGAGGAGGAGGGAAAGGAGATTGTAAGCCGCTCTGGGACTCCGAGTGAAGGGCAGGGTATAAATCCAATTTCCTCCTCCTCCTCCTCCTCCTCCTCCTCTTCTTCTTCCAGTTTGTTCTAGTGGAGAACCGTGTTTGATTCCCCACTCCTCCACTTGCAGCTGCTGGATGACCTTGGGCAAGCCATAGTTCTGGCACAGCTGTTCTTGGAAAAGAGCAATTTCTCTCAGAGCTCTCTCAGCCCCGCCTCCCTCACAGGGTGTCTGTTGTGGGGAGGGGAAGGGGAAGGAGTTTATAAGCCGCTCTGAGACACCTTTGGGTAGTGAAGGGCGGGGTCTAAATCCAATCTCCTCCTCCTCCTCTTCTTCTTCTTGCCATATCTGGCAGACGGCAGAAGCTTCGGTAGAGTTTTTGGAAAGGTGGGGTTTGGAGAAAGAAGGGACCTTAGTGGGTGGGGTTGCCATCCCCCGGATGGAGGTGGGTTCCCCCATGATTTTGGGCCCCCCAATCTGCCACTGGCCAGTGGGGGGAGACCCATCCCTGAAGAGCCCCACCCCACCCAACGTGCCCAGCTGTCAGGTTCAAAAGCAAGTAGATCCGAGCATTCTTGAGGCAAACATAAGAACATAACATAAGAACATAAGAGAAGCCAATGTTGAATCAGGCCAATGGCCCATCTAGTCCAACACTCTGTCACACAGCGGCCAAAATATACCAAGTTCCATCAGGAGGTCCAGCAGTGGGGCCAGGACATCAGAAGCCCTCCCACTGCTGCCCCCTCCAGCACCAAGAATAGAGTGCATCACCTGCCCCAGACTGAGAGTTCCCATCTATACCCTGTGGCTAACAGCCACTGATGGACTTCTGCTCCATATGCTTATCTGATTCCCTCTTGAAACTGTCCATGCTTGTAGCTGCCACCACCTCCTGTGGCAGTGAATTCCATGTGTTCATCACTCTTTGGGTGAAGAAGTATTTCCTTTTATCTGTTCTAACCCGACTGCTCAGCAATTTCATGGAGTGCCCATGAGTTCTTGTATCGTGAGAAAGGGAGAAAAGGACTTCTTTCTCAACCTGCTCAATCCCATTCATAATCTTATAAACCTCAATCATGTCACCCCTCAGAAAGGCTTTATTGGAATACAGTGCTAAAACCCACAGCAAGACGGTTATTGTCAGGAATGGCGGGATGTGCGGCTCAGGCATGGTTATAGTATGATGCAGACATGCAACTAGCAAATGATCTTCAAGCACATGCGCGGGAAACTCCCGGCGGGAGGGTTACTTAATGATCGGGAGACTGCTTCCTCCACCCCTCATCTTCACAGGACTGGAAAATTCTCATAGACTCAAGAATAGTCCAAAGCCTGCATTCAAGGCCACTGTGATAACACCGAGCAGTGGCGGCGAAGCTCCCACGTTACAGCTAGCATACCTACGCAAGCACAGAAGCAGGGACAAGATAGGGAACACAGAACAATGGACTCAGTATGAAACATGAAACAATGAGCCATTACTGACACCAGCGCAATGATGTCACCTGGAGGTGACGTCATAAGAACATAAGAGAAGCCAATGTTGAATCAGGCCAATGGCCCATCTAGTCCAACACTCTGTCACACAGCGGCCAAAATATACCAGGTGCCATCAGGAGGTCCAGCAGTGGGGCCAGGACGCTAGAAGCCCTCCCACTGCTGCCCCCTCCAGCACCAAGAATAGAGTGCATCACCTGCCCCAGACTGAGAGTTCCCATCTATACCCTGTGGCTAATAACCACTGACGGACTTCTGCTCCATATGTTTATCTAATTCCCTCTTGAAACTGTCCATGCTTGCAGCTGCCACCACCTCCTGTGGCAGTGAATTCCACGTGTTAATCACTCTTTGGGTGAAGAAGTGTTTCCTTTTATCTGTTCTAATCCGACTGCTCAGCAATTTCACGGAGTGCCCACGAGTTCTTGTATTGTGAGAAAGGGAGAAAAGTACTTCTTTCTCAACCTGCTCAATCCCATTCATCATCTTATAAACCTCGATCATGTCACCCCTCAGCCATCGTTTCTCCAAGCTGAAGAGCCCCAAGCATTTTAACCTTTCTTCATAGGGAAGGTGTCCCAACCCTTTTATCATTCTAGTTGCCCTTCTCTGCACTTTTTTCAATGCTATAATATCCTTTTTGAGGTGTGGTGACCAGAACTGTACACAGTATTCCAAATGAGGTCGCACCAATGATTTATACAGGGGCATGATGATACTGGCTGATTTGTTTTCAATTCCCTTCCTAATAACCCCCAGCATAGCGTTGGCCTTCCTTATTGCAGCTACACACTGTCTAGACATTTTCATTGAGTTGTCCACTACGACTCCAAGATCTCTCTCTTGGTCCATCTTCACACCAGGCATATTGTGCAGGGGGCACTCTAGCATTTGGGCTAAAACTCTATGGTGACCACAAGTCAATCCAGCTCACATTCAAGCTGCGGTCCAAAGAAGATTGATTCCGGTGGGTAGCCCCGTTAGTCTGAAGCCATAAAACAAAGTTGGAGTCCAGTGGCACCTTTTGTGCAGTGGTTAAGAGTGGCAGACTGTAATCTGGAGAAGGGGGGGGTTGATTTCCCATTCCTGCGCAAAGCCTGCTGGGTGGCCTTGGCTCTGTCACCGATCTGTCAGGTAGCCCCGTCACATGTATGGTATGCAGAGGGAGTACTCCCGTCTCCCATCCTTTGAACTTTCACTCACTGTCTCTTCTCCAGTCTCCGACCTTGCTTCTCCAGCTGCTGGAGTCTGACTGGGAACCGAACGATTTCTAGATTATTTTGCTTGCTTGCCCACTTCAATTGCCCACGCGCGTGAAATGTATTCATTGGCTTCTGCTGCATGGGGGTGGGGGGATGCTTGAATGCAGTATATCTCAGCAGGCCCTATTGTAGGTGGCCATTCCTGACACAAGCTGTACACGTGTCTTTAGTTCTGCTTCACCATTAAACGTTCTCTTCTGAAGAAGCCCTGCGTTGCGTGAGCTGGCTGAGGAAGCTGACAAGATCTCTCAGAGCTGTTATCTCAAGGGCAGTTCTCTCAAGAGCTCCCTCAGCCCCACCTACCTCAC
Organism: Gekko gecko; assembly: GCA_029375565.1. Taxonomy (NCBI): domain Eukaryota; kingdom Metazoa; phylum Chordata; class Lepidosauria; order Squamata; family Gekkonidae; genus Gekko; species Gekko gecko. The sequence continues at coordinate 99,302,650 of JAPDNY010000011.1, forward strand.
AGGGTGTCTGTTGTGGGGAGAGGAAGGGAAAGGAGATTGTAAGCCGCTCTGAGACTCCTTCGGGTAGTGAAGGGCGGGGTATAAATCCAATCTCCTCTTCTTAAGACCAACAAAGTTTTATTCAAGGTATAAGCCTTCATATACATCCGCACACTGGTATCTGAAGAAGTGTGCATGCACACAAAAGCTTTAAGCGTGACTCAAACTCTGTTGTTCTTAAAGGTGCCACTGGACTCAGTCCAAAGAAGAGAGAGGAAAGCCTAATCTAAAGAGTACTTTCCCTATCACAAATGGCCAGCTTGTCCTGCATCACGTGTGTGGGAGTTGGAAGGCATTGTCTCTACAGGAGAGACATACAGAGACATGTATCTCCATGGAAGGCCATGTGCAGAGAGGGAGAGGACAAAGGGCGGGAGGGAGAGTAGAGGGGTCAGAGGGCAGCTCCCAGCTGAAGATGAAGAGAGGCATTCCCACCCGAGGAGAGAACACCTATACATGCTTAGAGTGATGCAGTGCCCCCCAGTTTCCCAGAATGCCAAGTCGCTCACTCCAACATCGGGCCCATGGTCAGCACAGATCAGAGCATCCGTCACAGCCCACAGTACCAGAAGGAGGCATTCTGAGTTGCCCGCTCCAGCACCGCCCACCCAAATCTCCAGATATTCTCCGACCCAGAGCTGGCAGCCCTGCCCCTACCCTGAAAACTGGCTCGACAAAACCCCTTTGGAACCTAGAGTCCCCTACATTCGCTGCCTCCCACATCAGCCGAGCGTCCTCGCCCTCCCTTTTCGAGTGTCTGCTTCTTGACCTGAAAAGGGCACTCCCGTTCCCAGAACTGAGTTGTTTGACAAAGGCCGCCGTGACAGAAGAGGCATTAGGAAAACATGCTCCATTGTTGTGGCTGAAGAAAATGGGCCCAGATTGCGCCGAGATGTTGTCTGGAGTGTTTTCTCCTGTGCCGGAACAATGGGTTGCTTAGATCAAGGCGCCCGCGTTTTTCGGCACGGATAAATGCCATTATCATCGTAGGCAACTGCCATTACCCATTTCATTATTTAGACAGAAAAATGACTACGGAGCTCGATGCATCACTGGGATAATGTTTCCGACACAGGTTGTTGGGTTTTTTTTATCAACTCTCTTTTTAAAAGACATGTCTAAAATTGATTCGCTTCGAATCTTGCATCGTTACCGTTGTTATTAGCATTACCATTTATGTATGACAAACAATTCCTGTACGTTGCCTCAAACATCCTTCTAGCAGCCCTGGAAGTTAGATCAGACTTTCCTCCCAAATTTAGAATTGCCAACCTCTGAGTGGGACAGACAAACCGGAGGGAAAGTTGTGAAAAGAAGGAGAAGGAGAAGAAGAAATAAGAGGAGGAGGAAGAGGAAGAAGAGGAGGAGGAGGAGATTGGATTTATACCCCATCCTTCACTACCCAAAGGAGTCCCGGAGTGGCTTAGAAACTCCTTTCCCTTCCCCTCCCCGCAGCAGGCACCCTGTGAAGGGCTGAGAGAGCTCTGACAGAAACCGCTCTTTTTCAAGAACAGCTCTGACAGGACTACGGCTTGCCCAAGGTCATCCAGCAGCTGAGTGGAGGAGTGAGGAATCAAACCCGGTTCTCCCAGATTAGAGTCCGCGCACTTAACCACTACACCAAACCGCTACACCAAAGGAGACATACAGTCCAGAGAAAGACAATTGAAACCAAAGCTACGAATGCAATCCTTATTTCTACGGAAGAGAAGAAGAAAAAGAGATTGGATTTATACCCCACCCTTCACTCAGAGTCTCAGAGTGGCTTACGAACTCCTTTCCCTATCCCTCCCCACAACAGACACCTGGTGAGGTAGGTGGGGCTGAGAGAGCTCTTTTGAGAACTGCTCCTGAGAGAACAGCTTTGACAGAACTATGGCTTTAGAATCATAGAATCACAGAGTTGGAAGGGACCTCCAGGGTCACACCAGCAGCTGCAAGTAGAGGAGTTGGGGAATCAAACCCGGTTCTCCCAGATTAGAGTCTGCGCACTTAACCACGACACCAAACAGTTGTAATCAGTCAGTACAATACAATATAGTTAAAGGTGTGATCTTGACATGAAGTAAAGTCCTTGGTATTACCGCAAGCAATCAGATTCTCCTGCCGCTTCCGTCTGAGTTGCGACTCATAGCGAAGGACCATAAAATTTCTCTGTTAAGTTGTCTCTATTAGGATCCCGTTCTTATTTTCTCAGCCAGATGTTTGAGAAGTCAATAATGCAAGTACAGTCCAGGCTATGAGCGGCCGACTTGGAGTGCCCGTTTCACCATTAGGTTTCTTCAAGGTCGGGACAATCCACCAAAATGAAGGCTGTAAAATACTAAAACTGCTGTAACGTTGCCGGAGTTCATCCTGAACGCTGCTGATCTGAACTGCATCAGGATGGCGTTATAGTTTTGGTTGTGATTGTCTTTCGTGGGAAGAAGAAGAAGAAGAAGAAGAAGAAGAAGAAGAAGAAGAAGAAGAAGAAGAAGAAGAAGGAGGAGGAGGAGGAGGAGGAGGAGGAGGAGGAGGAGGAGGAGGAGGAGGAGGAGGAGGAGGAGGAGGAGGAGGAGGAGGAGGAGGAGGAGGAGGAGGAGGAGATTGGATTTATACCCCACCCTTCACTCCTGGAAGGAGTCTCAGGGTGGCTTACAATCTCCTTTCTCTTCCCCTCCCCAATGCAGACACCCTGTGAGGTAGGTGGGGCTGGGAGAGCTCTTTCAAGAACTGTCCTTGAGAGAACAGCTCTGAGACAACTTGTGACTGTCCCAAGGTCACACCAGCAGCTGCAGGTGGAGGAGGGTGGAAATCTACACTCTTAACCACTACAGCAAACTGGCTGTCATCAAACTGTAAACCTCCACGAGGAACCTGGAGATTTCCCAGAATTACAATTCATCTCCAGCCTGCAGAGATCGCTTCCTCCAGAGAAAATGGCCACTCTGGTGGGTAGACTCTATGGCATTATACTCCACTGAACACCCTCTCCTCCCCAAACCCCACTATCTTCAGGCTCCACCCCCCTATAGCTCCTGGAATTTTCCAACCCAGAGTTGGCAACCCTATGTCATATTGCAGATATTTGCAAGGAGGTGCAAAGGCTGAGAATTAGGGGAAAGGCTGGTCTTGAAAATGAAGACACTTTTTATGACATAAGAACACAAGAGAAGCCAGTGCAGGCCAATGGCCCATCCAGTCCAACACTCTGTGTCACACAGTGGCAAAAAAGACCAGGTGCCATCAGGAGATCCACCAGCAGGGCCAGGACACTAGAAGCCCTCCCACTGTTGCCCCCCTGCAAGCACCAAGAATACAGATCCTCACTTGCCCCAGACAGGTGAATATAGAAGAAGAAGATGAGGAGGAGGAGGAAGAGATTGGATTTAGGCCCCACCCTTTACGTGGATTCTCAGAGCGGCTTACAAACTCCTTTCCCTCCCCCTCCCCACAACGGACACCCTCTGAGGTAGGTGGGGCTGAGACAGCTCTTTCGAGGACTGCCCTTGAGAGAACAGCTCTGAGAGAACTGTGGCTTGCTCATGGTCAGCCGACTGGCTGCATGTGGAGGAGTGGGGAATCAAACCTGGCTCTCCCAGATCAGAGTCCGCACTCTCAACCACTGCCACCAAACTGTGATACGCAGCCAAAAATTGCCTGCAGTCTCACGAGCATTTGTTATCGAATGCTTAAAAATTTCAAGTAGGCGTTTGGAAGTTTATTTACTTAGGCAATCAAAACATTGCAATGCCACCTTACCACCTGATCGGTGCCCCCAAGGCGGCACATTTAAAATGACAAAATAATTCCATTAAGGTAATTAATCAATTATAAAATAATTCAATACATAACGAAATCATAACAGAGGAGGGCCAATGACCCTTGGCCGAGGACAGACTGGCAATTTGCCCCGGGAAGGGACCCGGGCTGACAATGACTCAATATCTGATTAAATGGAATGTTCACACAGGCACATCTGCCTGGCGTCCCCCACCCGTAGCCTACCGGTGCTGTTGCGCTTCACTGCCGGATTAAAAAAACACCTGATAAAAGCCGTCGCAAATCCAAAAGCCTGCGTTCATCGCGCGTTTCTCCGCTTCCGGGGAGTCTGAAAGCACAGGCGAAAAGCCGGGCGGAAGCCGCGTTGGGCACAAGGCAGCAGCACTGTGATTGGCTGTGCTCCGCTCCACTGCCCAATGTGGTGCTGGCATTGCAGGACAAAAAAAAAAAAATCGGCAAAATGTGCTTATGCGCATGAGCGCTCATGCGCACATACACCCATACACCCAACAGCAGAATTAATGGGGAAACAGCGAATATAGCACACCTCCGGCGCGGCAGTCTGAACGCTCCCACGCGCCTCCGTCCCGTATCTTCCGGCAGCGGCCCCCGCTGTGTGGACGGGAAAACCCAGTATAGTTTAATCCGGGTTTTTTTTGCCGCGACTGGCTACCGGGGCAAATTGCCAGTCTGTCCTCGTCCCTTGTTGGGAGTATGCTAAAAAAACCAAAATATATATAATTTCACCCACTGGAGGAAGATACCGATAGAGGAAGACAGACGGATCACAGTGAGGAGGGAGCTACAAAGTTTTGGTGCCACCAATCTAGCATTAGATGGCCGGAGCAACCAAAGCAGGGCCTCTGAAGGTGACCAGAGTGAGCAAGTCAAGTTGTCTGATAAAATTTGAATTTGTACAAACACACATAGTTGAGTAGATTATATGAAAGACCTCTGCTGCTCCGATCCAGTATAAGGCAGGTTTGTGTGTTACGATTTTGAGGGCAGAAGTTAGGATACACTGAGATATCCTGGCATACACCATATCATATATATATGTTGTTGTTGTTCAGTCGCACAGTCGAGTCCGACTCTTCGCGACCCCATGGACCAGATTACGCCAGGCCCTCCTGTCTTCCGCTGTCCGCTGAAGTTTGCTCAATTTCATGTTCGTTGCATCGATGACACTGTCTGACCATCTCATCCTTTGCCGTCCCCTTCTTCTTTGACCTTCAATCTTTCCCAGCATCAGGGTCTTCTCCAGTGAATGCTCCCTTCTCATTTGGTGGCCAAAGTATTTGAGCTTCAGCTTCAGGATCTGGCCTTCCAAAGAACAATCAGGGTTGATTTCTTTTAGGATTGACTGATTTGATCTCCTTGCAGTCCAAGGGACTCTCAAGAGTCTTCTCCAGCACCATAGTTCAAAAGAATCTATTCTTCGGCGCTCGGCCTTCCTTATAGTCCAACTCTCACAGCCATACATTACTACGGGGAATACCATTGCTTTGACCATGCGGACTTTTGTTGGCAAGGTGATGTCTCTGCTTTTTATCATGCTGTTTAGGTTTGCCATCGCTTTCCTCCCAAGGAGCAGGCGTCTTTTAATTTCATGGCTGCAGTCACCATCTGCAGTGATCTGGGATCCTAGGAACGTGAAGTCTGTCACTACTTCTACGACTTCCCCTTCTATTTGCCAAGGAGTAATGGGGCCAGATGCCATGATCTTAGTTTTTTTGATGTTGAGCTTCAAGCCCACTTTTGCACTCTCCTCTTTCACCCTGAGCAAGAGGCTCTTTAGATCCTCTTCACTTTCTGCCATCAGAGTGGTATCATCTGCATATCTGAGGTTATTGATCTTTTCCCCAGCAATCTTAACTCCAGCTTGTGATTCATCCAGGCCAGCATTTCGCATGATGTACTCTGCATATAAATTAAATAAGCAAGGTGACAGTATACATCCTTGTCGTACTCCTTTTCCTATGCTAAACCAATCAGTTGTTCCATATCCGGTTCTAACTGTTGCTTCTTGACCCTTATACAGGTTTCTCAGGAGACATATGAGGTTGTCTGGTACTCCCATCTCTTTAAGAACCTGCCATAATTTATTGTGATCCACACAATCAAAGGCTTTAGCATAGTCAATGAAGCAGAAGTAGATGTTTTTCTGGTATTCTCTTGCTTTCTCCATAATCCAGCGAATGTTGGCAATTTGATCTCTAGTTCCTCTACCTCTTCTAAACCCAGCTTGTACTTCTGGCAGTTCTCTATCCCCGTACTGTTGGAGCCTAGCTTGTAGGATTTTGAGCATGACCTTGCTAGCGTGTGAAATGAGTGCAATTGTGCGATAGTTTGAACATTCCTTGACGTTGCCCTTCTTTGGGATTGGAATGTAAACTGACCTTTTCCAATCCTGTGGCCACTGTTGTGTTTTCCAAATTTGTTGGCAAATTGAGTGCAGCACTTTAACAGCATCTTCTTTTAAGACTTTGAATAACTCAGCTGGGATACCATCACCTCCACTAGCTTTGTTGTTAGTAATGCTTTCTAAGGCCCATTTAACTTTGCTTTCCAGGATGTCTGGCTCAAGGTCAGTGATTATACCATCGTGGTTGTCAAGGACATCGAGGTCCTTCTTGTATAGTTCTTCTGTGTATTCTTGCCATCTTTTCCTAATCTCTTCTGCTTCTGTTAGATCCCTACCGTTTTTGTCCTTTATCATATATATATATATATATATATATATTTATATATTTAACAATTTTTTTTAAAAAAAAAAATTATTATAAATTATAAAGTGAACAGCAACACTGCAACAACCAGGGCTATTTTGGGGCAGGGACGCACAGAAACGGAGTTCCGGCTGGCTCCCGAGTTGGCCACATCCAGCAGGAACTTATTAGCATAATAGGCCACACCCACCATCAGAAACTTATTAGGATTGGCTACATGAGGGGTGTGCGGCCTAACATGCAAAGGAGTTCCTGCTCCAAAAAAAAGCCCTGGGTTTTGACAGCAAACAAGATAAACAGAATAAGAAGCAAAGGGTGGGTGTGGCTGGATGACCACGCTTCTGGTAACATGGGGGTGTGGCCTAATATGCTGATGAGCTGTGCTGTCGGGGATGTGGCCTAATATGCTAATAGGTTCCTGCTGTTGGGTGTGGCCTATTATGCTAATGAGTTCCTGCTGGGCTCTTTCTACAAAAAAAGCCCTGGCAACAATGGTGCTTCATAAAAATTGAGAAGTAAATAAACTTAAGCAAGAAAACAAATAGCATATCCTTCAAGGAGAATACCAGTTACGTCAATACAATAAACCAGTTGAAGTTATGTTAAATGTAGTACATCATGATATTTAAGTGGAATGGAAGAAGTTGGGGAAGTGCCTCCACTGAAAACATATTCTAAAAAAGGGAAACGTTTTGACTGGAAATCACAATATCTGGAAGAGGGGTGAAAGGGTGAAACCTTGTCTGAGATCTTGCCCATGGAATAAAGTTCCCAGAGTTTAAAATATATTTGCGGAAGAGTCAAGTTGTTCTTACTTTTCCAGGTGTTGGCTACGATTGCCTTCGCTGCTGTCAAAAGTATAGAAATGAGTTCTCGCCTTATTTTATGGATTTTGGAATTAATTACTGTAGATTTTCCCGGTCGTGTGGCCGTGGTCTTGGCATTGTAGGACCTGACGTTTTGCCAGTAGCTGTGACTGGCATCTTCAGAGTATCACACAGAAGAATGGAGGACTCTCTGTGTCAAGGTGAGAAGAAAAATGGTAGGCAGGTAATTTATATCTACTCAGGAAGGTGGGGTAGGGCTGAGTAGAATTTGTACAAACCCACTTGTTGGAGTTCTCCAGGCTATGAACATGCTAATGGAGGAGCTTTCCTGAGGAGGTTCTTTTGTCTATGGATTGTTTCCTGAGGAGGTTTCCTGTTTCCTGAGGAGGTTCTTTTGTGTGTGGAATGGCTATTGGAACTCTAATCTTATCTTAGCTACTGGCCAATGCCAAGGAAACCCAGGGTTGCTAGGCAGAGGCAGGCAATGGCCAACCACCTCTGCTCGTCTCTTGCTAATTCAATCTTAGGATGCATTAACAGAAGCCTTGTGTCCAGATCACGGGAGGTGGTCATTGCACTCTATTCTGCTATTGCCAGGCCTCACCTGGAGTCCTGTGTCCAGTTTTGGGCACCACGTTGTAGGAAGGATGTTGACAAGCTCCAGCGTGTCCAGAAGAGGGTGACCAGGATGGTGAGAGGGTTGGAATCCTTACGAGGAAAGGCTGAAGGATTTGGGTCTGTTTAGCCTGGGAAAGAGAAGGCTTAGAGGAGACATGATTGCAGTCTTCAAGTATCTGAAGGGCTGTCATGTAGAAGATGGAGCAGATCTCTTCTCCCTTGCTCCAGATTGCAAGACTAGATCTAACGGGTGGAAATGACAAGGGAGTCGTTACCGGCTAAACATCAGGAGAAACTTCCTAACTGTAAGAGTGGCTGAGCAGTGGAACAGGCTGCCTCGGGGGGGGGGGGTGGATGTCCCTTTGCTGGATGTTTTCAAGCAGAGGCTGGACGACCCTCTTTCGGGTACGTTGTAGGGCTCTCTTTTAGCTACGCTCCTGCAGAGTGCAGGGAGTTGGACTAGATCACCTGCAAGGTCCCTTCCAACTCTACCATTCCATGATTCTATGATCCTTGCCTTGAAAACACCATCATGGGTTGCCGTAACCTGCATGTAACTTCACCGCAATTATTATTATATTAGTATTATTACTACTGTTATTCCCCGTAGTAATGTATGGCTGCGAGAGCTGGACTATAAGGAAGGCCGAGCGCCGAAGAATAGATTCTTTTGAACTATGGTGCTGGAGAAGACTCTTGAGAGTCCCTTGGACTGCAAGGAGATCAAATCAGTCAATCCTAAAAGAAATCAACCCTGATTGTTCCCTGGAAGGCCAGAGACTGAAGCTGAAGCTCAAATACTTTGGCCACCCAATGAGAAGGGAGCACTCATTGGAGAAGACCCTGATGCTGGGAAAGATTGAAGGTCAAAGAAGAAGGGGATGGCAAAGGATGAGATGGTCAGACAGTGTCATCGATGCAACGAACATGAAATTGAGCAAACTTCAGCGGACAGCGGAAGACAGGAGGGCCTGGCGTAATCTGGTCCATGGGGTCGCGAAGAGTCGGACTCGACTGTGCGACTGAACAACAACAACTACTGTTATTAAGAAAATACATCTATATCCCATCAAGCATCAAATGAAGTGTATCTCCATTTTTTAAAAAAAATCAAGAAATGACATACCTCCAGCCGAAAAGTACCGAAGGGTAGTCCACCGATTTTAGATAAGCTTCGAACCGTGGGCTTTGGCCTGACGTTTCCCCTCTGCAATGGATTCTCTCTCTCTCTCTCTCTCTCTCTCTCTCTTTTTTTAAAGAAAATCTTATTAGTTTCAAAAGTAAACGAAACAAAGAAAACAACACAGAACAGAAAAGAAACACACAACAGTAAATAAACAAACATTGGAGTCTATACTCTAATCTCTGGTTACATTTAACATAATATCCTAAAATCTTGTTTGTGTAAACCTAGCTCAGTTTATGTACTTATTTTCAGAGCATTATCTCACCAACCTTCCAAGATAGTTTTCTGTCCATTTATATGCTCTCGGCCAGTTTTTCCTCAAACATTTCTTCTTTTTCATCTTGTAGTTGCATAGTTAATTTATCCATTTCCGCTGCTTCCAAGAATTTATAAATCAATTCTTCTTTGGCGGAGATGTCTTCTTTTTTCCAGTACTCAGCATACAATATCCTAGCTATTGTTACAACATGTATGATCATATATACATCTGCTTTCTTGCAACTGTGTTACAATATTTAATAAAAACGACTCAGGTACAAATGATATGCTTGTGTCTAACATTTTTTGCAATATCTCATGTACCTATACCCGACATTTTTAGCAACCTTACATGTCCACCACATATGGAAAAAGAGCCAGTGTTTTGTTTACATTTCCGACATAGAATCGACATGTTTGGATACCATTTAGCTAAATTTTCAGGAGGCATGTGCCATCCGTAGGACATTGCATATCTGTTTTCTTAAAATGGAATAGCCTTTGTAATTTTTATGTTTACTTTCCATAGCTTAGGCCATTGCTCTAGCTGTACACTATGGCCTATGTTTTGTGCCCACTTCACCACTGAATCTTTTACTATCTCGTCTCGCATTTCCCCTCTGCGATGGATTCTCCTCGTGTTGTTTACTGCCATTATAATGAAATGCCGGGGAGCGTCTGCCAAGGATGCGCCGTGTTTTACTGCAATGCTTTATTATCATCGCGGCCGCTTTAATCATTTTTTCATTTCGATGGTGCCCGCTGTTTTATGAAAGGTGACATTTAATGTATCCTTTATTGTATTATAGCTTGTGGCTGTTAGTCCCCTCGGGCCTGTTAATGGGTGAGCTGGGTGGAAACCTTCGGCGGGAACGAATGGATCTGAATGCACCCACAACGCGCACCCAACGGGCCACTGCGACGGCATGTCCCAGTGGCAGAGCGCCTGATCTTCCGTCAGATTTCTTCCCACTGTCACTGGTTTCATGGAGAGGGTCCTAATAAGTTTCCAAAGAGTCTCCCCTCTGGTTTCCAGGCACAGCCGGAGAGCCTCTGTTCTGTAATATTAGCTCGGTGATTGCCTCGTTAGCCAGGACATAAGATTCCTGCTGGTTTTGTGTGGTATCGTAACTTCATTGATTTCTCTCCTGTGGCTTGTGAAATGTTTTCTCTCTCTCTCTGTCTCTCTGTCTCTCTGTCTCTCTCTCTCTCCACCTCCACCCTGCTTTCCAATGTACAGGTCTGTCACAGGACTCTGCCGTAGGAAGCAGTGTCCTAGTGTGTATGGTTTCCCAGAACCCATGAGAAATGCCACCCACAGCTTAAGGGTACATCTGCAATCTCCTTCTGCTAGGCTTGCCAGGCGGTGGGCCGAAGATCTCCTGATCTCTGGGCAACAGAGAGCAGTGCCCCCTGGAGAAAATGGCTGCTTTGGAGTGTGGACTCCACGGCATTATGCCCCACTGAGTCCCGCCCCTTCCCTAACCCCACCCCCTCCAGACTCCACCCCCCAATGCTCCATGAATTTCCCCAAACAGGGCGGGCAACTCTACCTGAACGATCTCCAGACATTTCACAGTCAAATCAGCTGAAAAATACCGAGGCCGGAGATTCAACATGGTGAATCAGCTCTTGTTTATTAGATCACATCAGGAACGAAGAACAAACGGGCCGGTCAGTGACCGGCTTATATGCGTGCCCCACACCACACCCAGGAGAAGAAGAAGAGAGAAGAAGAGGTTGGATTTATACCCCGTCCTTCACTACCCAAAGGAGTCTCAGAGCGGTTTACAGACTCCTTCCCCTTCCCACAACAGGCATGCTGGGAGGTAGAAGAAGAAGAGATTGGATTTATACCCTGCCCTTCACTACCCAAAGGAGTCTCAGAGCGGCTTACAAACTCCTTTCCCTTCCCCTCCCCACAACAGACGCCCTGTGCGGGAGGTGGGGCTGAGAGAGCTCTGACAGAAACTGCCCTTTTTCGAGAACAGCTGTGCCAGAACTGTGGCTGGGCCAAGGTCATCCAGCAGCACAGAACGCTGTTACCTTCCCACCAAAGTGGCATCTATTTATCTACTTGCAAAAAAGCCCAGGCAGCCGATTCCACTGTTGCGTAACTCTGATTGTCAAAAAGTTTTTCCTAAGATCCAACCGGTACCTTCCCAGCCAAAGGGGTTGGGTAGAAAGTGACATGAAAGACCTTTGCCTGAGACAGATCAAGATGTGTAGCCGTGCTAGTCTGTAGCAGCAGAAAAAAAGCAAGACTCCAGATATCTGAAGAAGTGAGCAGTGAATCACGAAAGCGCATACTCAATCTTTAAGGTGCTACTGGGCTCTTAAGAAGGTAAAAAGAAGCCATGTTGGATCAGGCCAATGGCCGATCTAGTCCAACACTCTCTGTCACATAGTGGCCAAACCTAGGTGCCAGCAGGAGGTCCGCTAGTGGGGCCGGAACTCCAGAAACTCTCCCTCTGTTGCCCCCCAAGCACCAAGGAGACAGAGCATCCCTGCCCCAGACAGAATATTCCATCTATACCTTGTGGCTAACAACCACTGATGGACCTCTGCTCCATATGCTGATCCAATCCTTCCTTGAAACTGTCTGTACTTGTAGCTACCACCACTTCCTGTGGCAGTAAATTCCATGTGTTAATGACTATTTGCCTGAGAGTTTCTGCTGGGCATTTCAGACAATGTTGACCAGGATACATCAGTGTTCTGGCTCAGTTTAAGGCAACTTCATGGCTTCAAATCAAACCGCGTGCCATCTTCAGCGGGGCTGTGGCTCAGCATGCAGTAGTTCAAGTTCAGTTCCCGATTTTTCCATCTGAAGGATCACAGACGGCAGGTGTGGAGGGAAGGGGCGGTGGGTCAGTGGCAAAGCATTCATCCTGCTTGCAGAAGGTCCCAGGTTCAATCCCCGGCATCTCTCGTTCAAAGGACCCGGTAGGAGGTGAGGTGAAAGACCTCTGGCTGGGACCCTTGAGAGCAGCTGCCAGTCTGAGTGGACGATACTGACCAGTGTTCCCTCTAAGCTGAGTTAGTGTGAGCCAGCTCACAATTTCTTAGCCTCCGGCTCATACATTTTTGCCTTCGCTCAGGAAGGATGGGCTCCAGAGCAAACTCATTTATGCGGTAGCTAAACTGCTCGCTTACAACTTGAATGCCGGTAGCGCACAAAGTAGGATTTTTGCTCACAGGACGCCACAGCTTAGAGGGAACATCGATACTGACTTTGATGGACGGATGGACCGATCCAGTACAAGGCAGCTTTATAAGAACATAAGAACATAAGAGAAGCCAATGTTGAATCAGGCCAATGGCCCATCTAGTCCAACACTCTGTCACACAGCGGCCAAAATATACCAGGTGCCATCGGGAGGTCCAGCAGTGGGGCCAGGACACTAGAAGCCCCCCCACTGCTGCCCCCTCCAGCAACAAGAATAGAGTGCATCACCTGCCCCAGACTGAGAGTTCCCATCTATACCCTGTGGCTAATAGCCACTGGTGGACTTCTGCTCCAGATGTTTATTTAATTCCCTATTGAAACTGTCCGACTCTAGGGTTGTGGTGCTCATCTCCGTTTCCAAGCCGAAGAGCCAGCGCTGTCCGAAGACGTTTCCGTGGTCATGTGGCCGGCACAACTAAACACCAAGGCACATGGAACGCTGTTACCTTCCCACCGAAGTGGTACCTATTTATCTACTTGCAATGTCTTGCTTTCGAACTGCTAGGTTGGCAGGAGCTGGAACCAGAGACGGGAGCTCACTCCGTCATGCGGCACTCTCATAAGAACATAAGAACATAAGAGAAGCCAATGTTGAATCAGGTCAATGGCCCATCTAGTCCAACACTCTGTCACACAGCGGCCAAAATATACCAGGTGCCATCAGGAGGTCTAGCAGTGGGGCCAGGACACTGGAAGCCCTCCCACTGCTGCCCCCTCCAGCAACAAGAATAGAGTGCATCACCTGCCCCAGACTGAGAGTTCCCATCTATACCCTGTGGCTAATAGTCACTGGTGGACTTCTGCTCCATATGTTTATCTAATTCCCTCTTGAAACTGTCCATGCTTGCAGCTGCCACGACCTCCTGTGGCAGTGAATTCCATATGTTAATCACTCTTTGTGTGAAGAAGTATTTCCTTTTATCTGTTCTAACCCGACTGCTCAGCAATTTCATAGAGTGCCCACGAGTTCTTGTATTGTGAGAAAGGGAGAAAAGTACTTCTTTCTCAACCTGCTCAATCCCATTCATAATCTTATAAACCTCGATCATGTCACCTCTCAGCCGTCGTTTCTCCAAGCTGAAGAGCCCCAAGCATTTTAACCTTTCTTCATAGGGAAGGTGTTCCAACCCTTTGATCATTCTAGTTGCCCTTCTCTGCACTTTTTCCAATGCTATAATATCCTTTTTGAGATGTGGTGACCAGAACTGTACACAGTACTCCAAATAAGGTCGCACCAATGATTTATACAGGGGCATGATGATACTGGCTGATTTGTTATCAGTTCCCTTCCTAATAATCCCCAGCATAGCGTTGGCCTTCTTTATTGCAGCTACACACTGTCTAGACATTTTCAGCGAGTTATCCACTACGACTCCAAGATCTCTCTCTTGGTCCGTCTCTGCCAGTTCAGACCCCATCAACGTGTATTTATATTTAGGATTTTTGGCTCCAATGTGCATCACTTTGCACTTGGCCACATTGAACCCCATTTGCCACATTGACGCCCACTCACCCATCCTCGACAGATCCCTTTGGAGTGCCTCACAATCCTCCCTGGTTTTCACCACCCTGAACAACTTCGTGTCATCTGCAAATTTAGCCACATCACTGCTTACTCCCAATTCCAAATCGTTAATAAACAAGTTAAAAAGCATCGGACCGAGTACTGATCCCTGTGGTACCCCACTGCTTACCACCCTCCACTGAGAAAGTTTCCCATTTATACTCACTCTCTGTTTCCTATTTATAAGCCAGTTTTTGATCCACAAGAGGACTTGTCCTTTTATCCCATGACTATTGAGCTTACTTAGGAGCCTTTGATGAGGAACTGTATCAAAAGCTTTCCGGAAGCTTTTCTCTTTAAAAAAATTATGGGTTCATGTGTTCCAGGATTGGGGTGGAATTCCACCTTCCCTCCCCCCCCCAAAGAAAAAGACTTCACTTGGTTCAACATTACTCCAGGGATTGTTTGGGGCTAATGGCACTTCTAGTTTATGAAAAGCATTTAAGAACATAAGAACATAAGAGAAGCCAATGTTGGATCAGGCCAATGGCCCATCTAGTCCAACACTCTGTGTTACACAGCGGCCAAAATATACCAGGTGCCCTCAGGAAGTCCAGCAGTGGGGCCAGGACACTAGAAGCCCTCCCACTGCTGCCCCCCCCAGGCACCAAGAATACAGAGCATCCCTTGCCCCAGACCAAAAGTTCCTATCTATACCTTGTGGCTAGTAGCCACTGATGGACCTCTGCTCCATATAAGAACATGAGAGAAGCCAGTGTTGGATCAGGCCAATGGCCCATCCCGTCCAACACTCTGTGTCACACAGTGGCTGAAAATACCAGGTGCCCTCAGGAGGTCCAGCAGTGGGGCCAGGACACTAGAAGCCCCTCCCACTGTTGCCCCCCCAGGCACCAAGAATACAGAGCATCCCTTGCCCCAGACCGAGAGTTCCTCTCTATACCTTGTGGCTAGTAGCCACTGATGGACCTCTGCTCCATATAAGAACATAAGAGAAGCCAATGTTGGATCAGGCCAATGGCCCATCCAGTCCGTGTCACAGAAGCCCTCCCAATGCCACCCCCCCCCCGAGCACCAAGAATACAGTGCATCACCTGCCCCAAACTGAGAGTTCCTATCTATACCTTGTGGCTAATAGCCACTGATGGACCTCTGCTTCAGATGTTTATCTAATTCCCTCTTGAAACTGTCCATGCTTATAGCTGCCACCACCTCCTGTGGCAGAGGGGGAGCATATTCCATCAAGGAAAAGTGAGAGAGAAAAAATATGCAGAACTTGGAATAAAAGCACTCTTGGGTATTTGGGGATGATCAGTTCCCCAGCCATACCCATCACATACTTCTTTTTCCTTGCAGTCAATCTCAAAAAGCAGCCTTGCTTTAATGGTTTGTTTCTCTTTAAAAAAAAATAATAATAATTAACCGCTCCCACTTGCTTTCTTAGAGAAAAGATCCTTTCGCATCAAGATGCGTCAGTCGTGATTTTCAACACAGCTATTACCGAGTCTGTCTTCTGTTCAAAGTTTTTTCTCTCCACATCCTTTCTCGGTTGCCTTTCCGATATAATTGCCCGGAGCAGCGGACATCATTTTGAATACCGATAGAAAAAGGCGGACAATCCCATTATCGAAAACCATCGCGACGACGGAACCAGACCGAAAATAGCCGCGCAACGCTGACGATCGATCGCATTTTTTAAACTGTCTTGGTAAACAGCAACAAAATGCTTAACCTGCTGGCAGATGCCCTGGCCAGGTTCCCTGGGGAGCAGAGAGTGTTCTGTACAGTGGGTGGCTGGGGTTGCCAACAGGGCTCTTTTTGTAGTGGGAACTCCTTTGCATATGAGGCCACACACCCCTAATGCAGCCAATCTTCCAAGCGCTTACAGTAGCCCCTGTACGAAGAGCTCTGTAAGCTCTTGGAGGACTGGCTGCATTAAGGGTATGTGGCCTAACATGCAAAGGAGTTCCTGCTACAAAAGAGCCCTAGTTGCCAACCTCCATGTGTGGCCTGGCACTCTGAAGTAAATCGCAACTCATCTCCAGGCTACAGCCTGAAGGAAATAATAGAATGTTAGAGTTGGAAGGGACCTTGCAGGCCATCTAGTCCAACCCCCTGCACTCTGCAGGAACACAGCCGAAACCCGTACATACCTACAACATACCCAAAAGATGGTCGTCCAGTCTCCTCTTGAAAACGTCCAGCGAAGGAGCATCCACCACCTCCCGCGGCACTCTGTTCCACTGCTCAACCACTCTTACAGTCAGGAAGTTTCTCCTGATATTAAGCTGGTAACGACTCCCTTGTAATTTCCACCCATTAGATCTAGTCTTGCAATCCGGAGCAAGAGAGAATAGATCCGCTCCATCTTCTACATGACAGCCCTTCAAATACTTGAAGACTGCAATCATGTCCCCTCTAAACCTTCTCTTTCCCAGGCTAAACTATACCCAACTCCCTCAGCCTTTCATAAGACTTGGACTCCAACCCTCTCACCATCCTGGTCGCCCTCCTCTGGACCCGCTCGAGTTTGTCAACATCCTTCCGAAAATGTGGTGCCCAAAACTGGACACAGTACTCCAGGTGGGGCCTGACCATAGCAGAATACCACCTCCCGTGATCTGGACACAATGCTTCTGCTAATGCATCCTAAGACTGCATTGGCTTTCTTCGCAGCCGCATCACACCGCAGGCTCATGTTTAGCTTGTGATCAACCAGAACACCCAGATCCCTTTCACATGTGCTGCTGTCAAGCCAAGTCCCTCCCATTCTATATCTATGCCTTTGATTTTTTGTACCTAAGTGTAGGACTTTGCACTTATCTCTATTGAAATTCATTTTATTTGTCTCAGCCCACTGTTCCAGCCTGTCAAGATCCTTCTGAATCCTGACTCTGTCTTTTTCAGAATTAGCAATCCCACCCAGCTTCGTGTCATCTGCAAATTTGATAAGCATCCCCTCTATGTCTTCATCCAGGTCATTTATAAAAACATTGAATAACACCGGGCCTAGGACCGAGCCCGGTGGTACTCCACTCGAGACTTCCCTCCATGTAGACGCAGAGCCATTTACGAGCACTCGTTGGGTACGATTTTTCAACCAACCATGAATCCACCCAACGGTTGAGCCATCCAGCCCATACTTAACCAGCTTATCCTCAAGGATATCATGGCTGCTTTGGAGAGCGGACTCTGTGGCTTTATGTCCTGCTGATGCCCTGCCCCACCCTCCCTAGGCTCCACCCCTAAATCTCCAGGAATATCCTAGCCCAGAGAGGGACACCCTAGTGGGTGCCCTAGAGTTGCCAACCTCCCCACTCCTCCCTATGAAGCCTGCTGGGTGACCTTGGGCCAGCCACAGTTCTCTCAGAGCTCTCTCGGCCCCACCTGCCTCACAAGGTGCCTGTTATGAGAAGAAGAAAAGGACATTGAAAGCTACTTTGAGATCCCTTGGGGTACAGAAAAGCAGGGTATAAAGAAATCCAACTCTTCTTCATAAAAACAGAAGAGAAGCCGTGTTGGGTCAGGCCAATGTCCCATCCAGTCCAGCACTCTGTGTCACACAGTGGCCAAAACCCAGGGGCCATCAGGAGGTCCACCAGTGGGGCCAGACCTCCAGAAGCCCTCCCACTGTTGCCCTCCCCCAAGCACCAAGAAGCCCCAGACAGGGTGTTCCCTCTACACCTTGTGGCAAAAAAACCCATAAGAACATAAGAGAAGCCATGTTGGATCAGGCTGGTGGCCCATCCAATCCAACACTCTGTGTCAAACAGTGGCCAAAACCTAGAGGCCATCAGGAGGTCCACCAGCAGGGCCAGAACTCCAGAAGCCTTCCCACTGTTGCCCCCCCCCCCAAGCACCAAGAATACAGATCATCACTGCCCCAGACAGAAAAAGAGGAGGAGGAGGAGGAGGAGATTGGATTTATAGTCCACTCTTCACTACCCAAAGTGGTCTCAGAGCGGCTTGAGTGCCCCAGTTCATAAGAACATAAGAGAAGCCAATGTTGAATCAGGCCAATGGCCCATCCAGTCCAACACTCTGTCACACAGTGGCCAAAAATACCAGGTGCCATCAGGAGGTCCAGCAGTGGGGCCAGGACACTAGAAGCCCTCCAACTGTTGCCCCCCCCAAGCACCAAGAATACCATCAATTGCCCCAGCCTGAGAGTTCCTATCTATACCTTGTGGCTAGTAGCCACTGATGGACCTCTGCTCCAGATGTTTATTCGTAAGGACATAAGAGAAACCAATGTTGGATCAGGCCAATGGCCTATCCAGTTCAACACTCTGTGTCACACACTGGCCAAAAATACCAGGTACCCTCAGGAGGTCCACCAGTGGGGCTAGAATTCCAGAAGCCCTCCCACTGTTGACCCCCCTCCCAAGCACCAAGAATACAGATCATAACTTGACCAAGAGTTCCTATTTATACCTTGTGGCTAAGAGCCACTGAGAGACCTCTGTTCCATAAGAACATAAGAGAAGTCAATGTTGGATCAGGCCAATGGCCCATCCAGTCCAACACTCTGTGTCACACAGTGGCCAAGAATACCAGGTGCCATCAGGAGGTCTAGCAGTGCTTTCACGCCAAGGGTTGGATCCAGCCAGCTTTTCCTCTGGTGCTACAGGGAGTAAGGAGCCCTCATTAGCACCAAAAAGGCTACGGCAAGGGGAACGGGGCATTCATGAACAGAAAGATCATGGACGATGGAGGCTTCTCCCTGACCTGGATAACCCGGGCTAGTCTGATCTCCTCAGATCTCAGAAGCTGAGCAGGGTTAGTTTCTTGGATGGGAGGCCACCAAGGAAGTCCAGGGTTGCTAGGCAGAGGCAGGCAATGGCAAACCACCTCTGTTCATCTCTTCGCTTACCCTGGATGGCCCAGGCTACCTTGATCTCACCAGGTCTCAGAAGCTAAGCAGGATCAGATCTGGTTAGTGCTTGGATTCGGAAGCCACCAAGGCCATCCGGGGCTGCTCTTAAGAAGCAGGCGATGGCACACCACCTCTCTTCATCTCTTGCCTTGGAAATCCTACGGGGTTGCCGTTAAGTTGACTGCGCCTGGACGGCACTCTTCACCACCACCGAGGGAAGGCTTCTTGAGACCTTCATGTGTGATGGAGGCTTTAGCAAAGAGGGAGATTGAGCAAGATGTTGTGGGAATGGCGGTGGGATCCAGCTGACTGATTTGCCATTAAGGGGAGGCTCCTCCTCCATATAAGTTGCTCCCATTCCATCAAAAGTTGTCTCCTAGTGAATCACTCTTCCAATCCTCCTAGCCCAGTGTTAGTTTCCTCTGGGAGATCCAACGAAGGCTCACAAGCTCAGAACATCTCACCCAGAGACACCAGGGGTTTCTACCTAGGGACTTCTGGACACAACAGACAGACATGAAGAGGCCTTCTATTGAATGAGACCCTCAGTCCATCGAAGTCAGTATTGTCTACTTAGACCAGCAGAGGTTCTCCAGGTTCTCTGGCAAGGGTATTTCACATCACAGAGATGCCAGAGATTGAACCTGGGACCATCTGTATGCCAAACAGGTGCATGAAGATGCCTTCTACTGAGTCAGACTATTGGTCCATCAAGGTCGCTATTGTCCACCTAGACTGGCAGCAGCTCTCCAGGGTTTCCGGTGGAGGGCTTTCGCATTGCCTACTGCCTGGTCCTTTTAATTAGAGAGGCCAGGGATCGAACCCGGGACCTTCTGTATGCAAAACAGAGGATCTTCCACTGAGCCATGGCCCTTCACATGAAGCTGTCTTATACAGAACGAGACCACTGGTCCATTCTTCTCTGCTCAGAATGGCAGCAGCTCTCCAGGGTCTCTGGTGGAGGACTTTCACATCACCTACTGCCTGGTCCTTTTAACTAAAGATGCCAGGTGTTGAACCCGGGACTTTCTGCATGCCAAGCAGATGCTCTGCCTCTGGGCCACAGCCCTACTCAACTAGTTGGCTCCAGCCGGCATCTCTGCTGATGGAATTGGAAAAAGGAGGAGGAGGAGGTTGGATGTGTACTCCACCTTTCACTCGGAGTCTCAGAGTGGTTGACAATTTCCTTTCCCTCCCCACAACAGACACCCTGTGAGGTAGGTGGGGCTGAGAGAGCTGCCCTTGAGAGAACAGGAATTGAGAGAACAGGAATTGAGAGAACATATGGAATCCACTGCCACAGGAGGTGGTGGCAGCTACAAGCATGGAGAGTTTCAAGAGGGAATTAGATAAACATATGGAGCAGAAGTCCATCAGTGGCTATTAGCCACAGGGTATAGATGGGAACTCTCAGTCTGGGGCAGGTGATGCACTCTATTCTTGGTGCTGGAGGGGGCAACAGTTGGAGGGCTTCTAGTGTCCTGGCCCCACTGTTGGACCTCCTGATGGCACCTGGTATATTTTGGCCACTGTATGACAGAGTGTTGGACTAGATGGGCCATTGGCCTGATTCAACACTGGCTTCTCTTATGTTCTTATGTAACAGCTCTGAGAGAACTTGTGACTGACCCAAGGTCACCCAGCTGGCTCCAAGTGGAGGAGTGGGGAATCAAACCCGGTTCTCCAGATTAGAGTCCACCGCTCTTAACCACTACACCAAACTGGGTCTCCTCTGACCACTCAAAAAGGCTGTACTGGGAATCATGGTCCCTGCATGTTCAGAATCCACAGAGGTCGAAGGCTCTACCGCCGCTGCCCTTCGAAAGGTGAACGGTTTGTAAACATGACGGCAACCTGATTTATCTGCCGGTCGTTCGCCATCCCTGGCAGATCTTGCCAGGCCTGGCTGGCACATCTATTACAAACCTAATGGAAATATTTCTCCGGGAGCATTCATCATGGAGTTGTGGTATTTGCATACTAGGAAAACGATCGGCAGCCCGGGCTGGAGTGTTTGCTTATCAGCCGCCTCTTCTGAGCCGAGACTCTTAATGAATCTCAATAAGACAGTTGTCATGCATCAAAGGACATGGGGGGAGGGTAAACACAGACCCTTTCTAGAATCAGTGACATTAATTTTCCCATTAATGGCCTCGGGGTGACAGCATCCTCCTCCATCACATACAAAAGGTGCATTAGATCTGGCAACAGAAAGAGAATCACCTTGCGATGAAAAGGCAGCAATAGATTTCCTTGCTGGTCTAGCGGCATCTCTCTGACCTTGCTAGCCTGAACTCACCAGATCTTGGAAGCTAGACAGGGTTGGCTCTGGTTTATGAAGAAGAAGAGGACGAAGAGATTGAATTTAGACCCCACCCTTCGCTCGGAGTCTCAGCGCGACTTACAATCTCCTTTCCCCTCCTCTCCCCACAACAGACCCCCCCCCAGTGAGGTAGATGGGGCTGAGAGAGCTCTTGAGAGGGCTGCTCGTGAGAGAACAGCTCTGAGAGAACTGGTGACTGGCCCGAGGTCACCCAGCTGGCTGCATGTGGAGGAGTGGGGAATCAAGCCCAGTTCTCCAGATCAGAGTCCACGCTCATAGCCACTGCACTAAACTAGCTCTGAAACACTGTCAGGGACTGAGAGAAAAATATTTTTTTAAAAGAGGTGGATGGATGATATGTGACATTGGCAGGGGTCATTTTGTAGAAAAAGAGGTGCAGGAGCTCATTAGCATAACTCATTAGCATAACTTATTTGCATATGCCACACCCCCTAACATCACCGGAAGTGTGTCAGAAGGCAATACCCAGGCTTCCGTTCTGGGATTCATGGCGTCCTGACGTGCTCTGGCTTGCTCGTAGAGCTCCCAGAGCAAACGGAGGGTCTTGACGACAGGGTGGGCTTTCAATAGCCCACCGCAGATCCCCCCAGGCAGGGGGGTGACTGGCAGAGAGCCTGGCCCGAGAGAGGAGTTGAGATCGGCTGATAGCGGGGCTTTAAAGAGCGCCGCGACCAGCCTTGATCCCCTCCCCCAGAGAAGGCACTTCGGAAAATCTCTACAAGACCCCACCGAGTTGGATTCTCAACATAAGAACGCATGACCCAGACCTCCAAGACATTCTACAGAAACTGATATCAAGGAAACACTGCTATAACAAGACACTGACTTTGAAGGTAACTTTTTAAAATTGCTCACCGGAGACGCGTTTCGGCCGAAAATAAACAACATCCGATGAAGCGCATGATCGTGCACTATCTGTTGTACTAACATTGGAGCGGAAAAAGTGCAGTTAAACAGCTAAAAAAGGCCAAAAAGCCGAATTGTTGATCATTCCTGCGGTTAAATTATTGACTTTAAAATAGAAACTAACAGTAACTCCGTGAGAATTGCAGTGGAAAAGTACTGGAGCTGCTGCAGCAGAAATCAGCAAAACAGGAAGTGACTTCAGAACAGACAAGTAATCATCCTAGAGAAGACCAAGGAGGCCGGAAGAAGGGAAGAAATCAGGAACAAGGGGGACCATTAAGATTGCCGGACAGGAAGTGAGTACCCGGAAGAACCATTTACCATAGAGAAATTGCGCCCGCCATTTTGGGAAGGTCAGAAAAATTTTCTTTGATTTTAAACGAAAGACTTAATATAAAAAAGTGAAACCAGTGCGATTTAGGTGGGCACAAGAAGGACTTTGATTTAGAGTGTGTTGGAGGGAAGATTGTGAACAACGGCTTACGACCTGCGGCAACGACAGAGGGCAAATACCTGGTCCTCCCCGAAAATGGCTGGAAAAGAGGAAAAAAGCTACAGGGCATGATGGAAGCTATGGAAAAACGAGTGATGGACGCGATTCTGAAGCTTGAAAAGACCGTTATATCAGAGGTAACAGAGCTGAAAAAAGAAATGTCTGGAATTACAAAAGAGATACAGACGCTGACCAAAAGAGCAGATGAGATGGATGTAAGGGTGAAGGGAGTAGCATCTAATATAGCTGAGGTCACTTTAGAAACAGATAAAGTGAATGTGATGGTCCAATACAATGCAATGATTAATCATATGAGATTCAGGGGGATCCCTGAAGATAAGAATGAGGACATCCATTCAGTCATGGTAGATGCTGTTGCAGATTTTTTGAAAATGGAAGAGGAGAGAGTGGCGGCACAGATTGATGTGGTATACAGAGTCAATTCTGCGATTGCGCAAAGGAAAAAATTACCTAGAGATGTAATTGTCCAGTTTATATCTAAGAAGTTGAAGGAGGATTTGTTTAAGCAACAATTTCAGGACGACTTCACAATTGGCAACAAGAAAATCATGGTCCTAAAGGAACTACCCAGAGCGATGCTTCAGGACAGACGACTTTTTAAAGACCTGATTGACAAGCTGAAATCAGAGGGCATAAGATATAGATGGGAAATTCCTAAAGGTGTCAGTTTTTCATTCAAACAGAAGAGAGTCACCATCAAGTCAGTTGACCAAATGACCAGATTCATCAATGATAATTTTATAGACTCTGATAAATAATTACAGAATCAACATGGAGAGTCAAATAATTTCATGGAATGTTAATGGACTGAACTCACCCCAAAAAAGGAAAAATGTCAGACTCTGGTTGGAAAAACAGAAATGCGATATTGTTTGCTTGCAAGAAACACATATTAAAAAATCAGATGCCAAATTTTTGATTCAAAAAAGATTAGGAGAGGAATTTTATTCACTCTCCTCTCAAAAGAAAAAAGGAGTAGTTACATATATTAAAAAAGAGTTGGAACCAAAAGAAATTTTCAAAGACAATGAAGGGAAATTTTTGGCGGTAGAAGTTGTGCTGCAGAATAAAAAGACATTAATTGTTAATCTCTATGCTCCCAATGGGGCAAAAGAAAACTTTTTTCAGAATTTGTGGGAACAACTACGACAGTTGACCTATGAGCAAATGATTTTAATGGGCGATTTTAATGGTACTGTTGACAATGTTGTTGATAGAAAATCAAAAAAAGGAATTGAGGCCATGGGCAAACTTCCTAAAGTCTTTTTCCAGTTGATTAAACATGAACATTTGGCAGACGTTTGGAGAACTAAACATCCCAGAGACAGTGAGTACTCTTTTTATTCATCAAGACACGAGTCTTTTTCCAGGATAGATATGATGTGGATGACAGAGAACCTAATCTTGCAAACACGCAAAATTGAGATACTACCTAGGACTCTTTCTGACCACAGTCCGATAAAATGGTCAACGTATGTTAAGAGAAAAAAATTTCGATGGCGACTCAACGAAGATTTGCTGGACAAGCAAAATATTGTGGATAAAATAAGGACAGAAACCCAAACATACTTTCAACTGAACTTAAATAAAAGTGTACAGACGCAAACGGTATGGGAAGCCTACAAGGCTGTGATGAGAGGACATCTGATTGCAATTAATAATAATGAAAGGAAACAACAAATGAAAATAGACAAAGAAATTATGGAAAATATTCGGAAAAAAGAAACAGAACTTAAGAAAAGGCCTGGTAAAAAGAAGATTTTGAGAGAATTGAGGATCCTAAGGGAGCAATATGCGGCAAGGTTGAACAAAGAAGTATTTTGGAACTTGAAAAAATTGCAACAGAAATCCTTTGAAGGTGCAAATAAACCTGGCAAATATTTAGCATGGCAATTAAAGAAAAGAAGAGAGAATAAAACAATCACTTGTTTGAAAGATGGAAATAAAGAGATTTTGGACCCAGGAGGAATTAAAAGGGAATTTTTCAAATACTATGCGACTCTCTTTCAATCGAAACAAGCAGATCCTCAAAAAATGTTGGATTACCTATCCAAAGTTAATTTGATACAACCAAATCCAGAAATGAAAACACTCCTAAATGCTGCAATAACTAAGGACGAAATTAGTAAAGCAATAGCCGAGGCAAAAATCTCCAAAGTCCCAGGCCCGGATGGCTTTTCAGCTAAATTTTATAAAAAATTTCATGAAGATTTGGTTCCGGTGCTGGAGATTCTTTTAAATGAAATTAGAAAGACAGGAAAGATCCCTGACTCCTGGAATGAAGCTGCAATCACCTTAATTCCTAAAGAAATGCAAGATTTAACAAATGTTAAAAACTATCGGCCCATTTCATTATTGAACAACGATTATAAAATATTTGCAAAAATATTGGCAGAGCGCCTTAAAAAGTTTTTGAAAGATACTATTGTGGAAGATCAAGCTGGTTTTTTACCAAATAGACAAATTAAAGACAATATAAGGGTTGTATTGGACGCAATTGAGTATTATGACAAACATCCTGAAAAAGAAGTCGCTTTTTTATTTTTGGACGCAGAGAAGGCCTTTGATAATTTAAATTGGGAATTTATGTTTAAAGTGCTTGAGAAATCTATGATGGGCGTAGAATTTACAAGAATGATCCAATCGATATATAAAGAACAAAAAGCTTCGGTGATTGTTAATGCAGAATCAACAGATATGTTCCGGGTAAGAAAAGGTACTAGACAAGGTTGTCCCCTGTCACCATTGTTATTTATCTGGATTTTGGAGATTTTGCTACAAGCGGTCAGAGATGATGTTAATATAAAAGGGTTGAATATTGGAGGTTTTTCATTTAAATTAAGAGCATTTGCGGATGATATCATGTTTATTGTTGAAGATCCTGTTAATAATATGCCTAAGGTATTTGAAAAAGTAAGAGAGTTTGGTGATCTTGCAGGGTTTTATGTCAACAAAAATAAATCTAAGATACTGTGTAAAAATATGATTGGTACAAAGCAACAAATGTTACAAAATGTGACAGAATGTGAAGTGGTTAAAAGGGTTAAGTATCTGGGAGTTGAAATTACAATGAAAAATATAGATTTGTTCAAGAATAATTATGAAAAATTGTGGGGTTCGATAAAGAGTGATTTAGAAAAATGGGAAAAACTAAGGTTATCTCTTCTTGGAAAAATTGCCGTTATTAAAATGAATGTACTGCCCAGGTTAATGTTTTTGTTTCAGACAATACCAATTGTGAAAGATGGAAAAGTGTTGGTAAAATGGCAAAGAGAAATCTTTAAGTTTATCTGGGCAGGGAAGAAGCCAAGAATAAAAATGAAGATAATGTATGATACTAAGGACAGAGGTGGCTTCCAAGTCCCGAATTTGCGTTTGTATCATGAAGCAGTATGTATGTCTTGGTTATCTGAATGGGTAAATTTGGAAAATAGAAAACTTTTAGCTCTTGAGGGGCACGATTGCAGATTTGGCTGGCATGCCTATCTTTGGTATGGGAAAAACAAAGCTGACTCCATGTTTAAGCATCATTATGTAAGGAGGACATTGTTTGATGCATGGACCAGGTATAAGGATACAATATCGGATGAAAGGCCTTTGTGGATTGTTCCAGCTGCAGTTATACATTTGTTTTCAGAATATAGAGGCAATGATTGGTTGAAGTATCAGGAATTGTTGCAAAGAGAAGGGAAAAAATATGTTTTAAAACCAAATAATGAATTAGAATTTGAGTATGGTTGGCTACAATATTGTCAAATAAGGGACATTTATAAAAAAGATTGTAAAGAGTTTGGTTTTAGGGCTATGAATGATGATTTTGAGAATATATGGTTGAAAAAAGAACGGAAAATGATATCAAAAATGTATAAAACTTTGTTGACTGTATATACTTTGGATGAAACCGTTAAAGAACAAATGATAAAGTGGGCCATAAATATGAACAAAGAAATTTCTATGGAATCATGGGAATTTTTGTGGAAAAGATCTTTTAAAATGTCCACTTGTATTAACGTAAAAGAAAATTGCTATAAGATGATGTATAGATGGTATATGACACCAAAAAAGATTGCTAATATTAGCATGGATAAGAACTTGAGTAATAAATGTTGGAAATGTAAAAAAGTAGAGGGTTCTTTTTACCATATGTGGTGGTCATGTGATAAAGCGAAAGCATATTGGTCTAATATACATTGTGTGATGCAGAAAATATTGAAAACCCCAATTGAGAGAAAGCCTGAACTTTTTCTCCTCGGTTTGACAATGGAAAAAATTCCACAAGAGAAAAGGACACTGTTATGGTACATGATTACGTCGGCGAGAATGGCCTTTGCTCAGCATTGGAAAATGGAGAAGGTACCAGATATACATGACTGGTTGAGAAAATTGTTTTTTTTAGCAGAAATGGACAAAATGACAAAGAAATTAAATGGACAAATGGCAGAACAGTACTTAAAAGACTGGGAAGGATTGAAATTGTATCTAGAAACTGAATATAGAATGAAGGGGAAAATATATAATTTGGATACGTACGGATATTGAACGAGAAGTGAAATGAATTTTGAACTGTATGTACTGTTATACATAATATGCTGAAATTGTAGAGGTTATATATAATTTAAATGTGTTACCTGGTTTGTCGAGGTATTTAAGTCTAAACTTGATTGCCTTATAATTTTTTCTGTTTGTTATTAGCAGTGTTGGAAGCCTATTAGGGGGGTGGGGGGATTGGGATCTTACTTTTTGGAAACTGTATTGGTAACGTGATTGGAAATGTTGAATATATCCCAATAAAAATTTTGTTTCAAAAAAAAAAAAAAAAGAAGGCAATACCCACCACTCAGGCTCCACCCCTAGGGACTGTCTTTCCACTCTGGGGGCTGTCATTCCAGTCCCAGAGTAGCCTATCTGGGCAAAGGAGAAATGCTACACGTGCTGCTTAGTGCTCCTGCTGGGAGGTGGGGGCGGGGCTTGCCGCCACCTGTGCTTCTAACAGCCGGAGCTCTGCTCCTGCGCACTCCTGCTCCAAATGACCCCTGGACATCGGGATAAGCCAGTCACCAAAGCATGGAGTTTGATTCAAACCCAGTAGCACCCTAGAGACTGACCCAAGGTCACTCCAGCAGCTGCATGTGGAGGAGTGAGGAATCAAACCCAGTTCTCCCAGATTAGAGTCCACGCACTTAACCACGACACCAAACTGGCTTGGAAGGGAGACCACCAAAGAAGATATTGGTTGCTATGCAGAGGCAGGCAACGGCTAGCCTGACCTCATCGGATCTGGGAAGCTAAGAAGGGCCAGCCCTGGTTAGTACTTGGATGGGAGACCACCAAGGAAGTCCAGAGGCTAGCCCTAATCAAACTAATTATCATATGGCATCGTGTGTAGAACAGCCAGGAGATCCTAAGACAGTCTGGCTGCCAGAAGTTCTAGCTCCTTTTTTAATGTCATGCACCACTAGATGGCAAGCTAGACTTGTTTTTAAGGCAAGAGATGTCTCCGAGATGGTTTGCCATTGCCTGCCTCTGCATCACACCCCTGATATTCCTTGGAGGTCTCCTATCCCATTACTAGCCAAGGACCCTTCTCAGCTTCCGAGAACTGACAGGATAGGGCTAGCCTGGGCTAGCCCTATCTTGCCAGATCTTGGAAGCTGAGCAGGGTCATCCCTGGTTGGCACTGGCCGTGAAAACCCTAGGGAGACACCATAAATCAGAGGAATGACAGACTCTGGCCCGATCTGCTTCTAGCATTTGCTCCGCTGTCTTACCAAACCCACACTGGAACAGAAATTCCCCTCTGCATTGCATGCCACTTTCACTTTGATTGAGTGTCGCATTTTATGGCAGCATCCGGACTGCATGCTGCTTTCACTTCATTTGATCTCTGCTCTTATGGTGGCTGTCTGCACAGATTTATGGCTGTTTTATGGCCATTCGAGGTGTGACTCTATAATCAGTACAGTGTTGGCCCGGGGGTATTTGAATGTGGTTTTGAACTGCATCTTTTTCTGTTCCAGTGCGGGCTTGGTAAAACAACTGAGCAAATGCTAAATGCAGATTGGCCCTCCAGCTGCCCAGGGTCACTCCTGTTCTCCACTGGATGAGGCAACGTGATCCTGAAGCGTGGGTGAGAATTGCCATTGGACGTTGCCAGACTAGGAGGCGGTTCCTGAGGTTTGGGGGCGGGGGGCTTGGTTGTTTTGTGCTGTTTTTCGTGCCCCTGACTTGTAGGGTAGTGGCTGCAGCTCAGTGGTAGAGCATCTCCTTGGCACGTAGAAGGCCGCAGGTTCAATCCCCAGCGTCTCCAGTTAAAAGGACCAGGCAGGAGGTGATGGGAAAGATCCTCCGCCTGAGACCCTGGAGAGCTGCTGCCAGTCTGAGTGGACAACGCTGATCTTGATGGACCAGTGGTCAGGTTCAGTATAGGGCAGGGATGGGCAAATTGTGGCTCGGGAGCCACATGCGGCTCTTTCACACGTATTATGTGGCTCCCAGCAGGGCAGCTGGGGAAGTGAAGGGGAGGCATGCATTTGATCCCTTCCTCCCTCCCTCCCCCGTCCCTCCTATCTATTTGCTTTCTTTGTTTCTCTCTCTCTCTTTCTTTCCACCTCTTTCATTCTTTCTTTCCACCTCCCCCTCTTTCTCTCTCTCTTAGACAAATAAATATCATTGGACAAATAAATATCATTATCAATATCTGTTTTTACCCCTTTTGTTTTTATTGTTGGCAGTATCATTTAATGGTAATAAAAAGCAAATCTGCATATTTTCTAAATAAAAACGTGCACGTAATATTTGTTCATGTCTTGCATCTCTCAACTATCTGAAATTTAATCTGTGTGGCTCTTACGTTGAACAAGTTTGCCCATCCCTGGTATAGGGAAACTTCATGTGTTTTTAATGACTTGTTTGGATAGGGGTACCAAATCCTGGTTTTGATATTTCTGGAGATTTGTGGGCGGAGCCTATGGAGGGTGAGGTGTTGGGAAGGGAGGGACCTCAGCTGGCTCAAATGACATAGGTAACGTGCGCTGCTAAATCGCAACCGACTCACGGCGACCAGTGTTCCCTCTAAGCTGAGTTCGTGTGAGCTAGCTCACAGTTTTTTAGCCTCCAGCTTACACATTTTTTTGTCTTAGCTCAGGAAAGGAGGGCTCCAGAGCAAACTAATTTACGCAGCAGCCAAATCGCTCGCTCACAGCTTTAATGCCAGCAGCTCACGAAGTAGAATTTTTGATCACAGGACTCCACAGCTTAGAGGGAACATTGACGGTGACCCCATGAAGTCCCACCTCGCGGGGTTTCCAAGGCAAGAGGCGAGCAGAGAGGGGGTCCCCCCATTGCCTTCCTCGGCACAGCAACCCTGAACTTCCTTGGCTCCCGCCCAAGCACTCACCCCGCTTAGCTTCCAAGCAGTGTCCCCTCTATGCTGAGTTAGTGCGAGCTAGCTCACAGTTTTCTTAGCCTCCAGCTCACACCTTTTTGTCTTCACTCAGGAAGGATGGCGCCGGAGGAAACTAATTTATGCAGTAGCCAATTCGCTCGCTCACGACGTCTATGCCAGTAGCTCATAAAGTAGAATTTTAATATAAGTACATAAGAACATAAGAGAAGCCAATGTTGGATCAGGCCAATAGCCCATCTAGTCCAACACTCTGTCACACAGCGGCCAAAATATACCAGGTGCCCTCAGGAGGTCCACCAGTGGGGCCAGGACACTAGAAGCCCTCCCACTGTTGCCCCCCCCCCAGCACCAAGTAGACAGAGCATCACTTGCCCCAGACTGAGAGGTCCTACCTGTACCTTGTGGCTAATAGCCACTGATGGACCTCTGCTCCAGATGTTTATCCAATTCCCTCTTGAAGCCGTCCGTGCTTGTAACTGCCACCACCTCCTGTGGCAGTGAATTCCATGTGTTGATCACTCTTCGGGTGAAGAAGGACTTCCTTTTATCTGTTCTAACCCGACTGCTCAGCAATTTCATGGAGTGCCCACGAGTTCTTGTATTGTGAGAAAGGGAGAAAAGGACCTCTTTCTCGACCTGCTCTATCCCATGCATAATCTTGTAAATCTCAATCATGTCACCCCTCGGCCCTCATTTCTCCAAGCTCAAGAGCCCCAAGAGCTTTAACCTTTCTTCATAGGGAAAGTGTTCCAACCCTTTTATCATTCTGGTTGCCCTGTTCTGCACTTTTTCCAGTGCTATAATATCCTTTTTGAGGTGTGGTGACTAGAACAGTACACGGTACTCCAAATCAGGTCGCACCATTGATTTATACAGGGGCATGATGACACTGGCTGATTTGTTTTTTTTTTTTTTTTTTTTTGGTAAATACAATTTATTATTGGATATATCACATACTCATACATTTTCAACCAACCTATATATCCATTTTTCTAATTTCCCTTCTTCCCCCCCAAACAAGGCTTCCCGCACTGCTCCAACCCCATTAATATCTCTCTTGTTCTGTTACAGTTACTTCTAAACTTATTTTCTCTTACTAACGGTAACAATTCAAAAATCTAATTCTATTTCATTTTCCTCTTAATAACTATCAAAGCAAATCAAACCACGTTTAATGTCCCAATTTTTCAACAAGTATTTTTGAAAGTCTTTCCAGTCTTCAAAGAACGTTTCATCTTCTTCGTTGTTTAACTTTCTTGTTAATTTGTCCATTTCTGCCAAAAACAACGTCTTTTTAATCCATTCCCATGTTTCAGGTACTTTATCTTGTTTCCAACATTGAGCAAAAGTCAGTCTTGCTGCTGTAGTCAAGTACCATAGTAATGTTCTCTTGGCTACATTTATTTCTTCCATTTTAAGACCTAACAATAACATCTGTGGGTCTTTCTTAAAAGTACAATTCAAAATTTTTTGTATCTCATTGTGGATCTCTGTCCAATACTTTACTGCTTTATCACATGTCCACCACATATGGTAAAAAGACCCTTCATGTTTCTTACATTTCCAGCATTTGTTAGACATACTTTCATTTATGATAGCAATTTTTTTAGGCGTCATATACCATCTGTACATCATTTTATAACAATTCTCTTTAACATTTACGCAAGTTGAAATTTTCATCGACTTTTTCCACAAGTATTCCCAAGATGTCATTAATATCTCATTATTAACATTTACAGCCCATTTTATCATTTGCTCTTTTACAACTTCATCCTCAGTATACCATTTCAATAGCACCTTATACAGTTTAGAAATCATTTTTTTATCTTTCTCAAGCCATACAGTTTCAATTTCAATATTCTTTTCTCTAAAACCATGTTCTCTTTTATCGGTCTTAAATAAATCATAAATCTGTCTATACTTCAACCAATCATATTCAAATTCAACATCAAATCTATCTTTTAACACAAAATTTTTCCCTTCAGATTTTAAAAGATTTTTATAAGGTAGCCAGTCTAGTCCTTGATTTCTTGAATATGGATTGATCACTTCAGCTGGTACAATCCAAAGTGGTCTTTCTTCTGAGAAGAATTTTCTATATCTCATCCATGTCTCGAACAGTGATTGTCTTACAAAGTGGTGTTTAAAAAATTTGTCCATTTTTACTTTTCCATACCATAAATATGCATGCCATCCGAATTTGTTATCATGCCCTTCCAGGGCCAATAGCTTCTTATTCTCCAAATTAATCCACTGCTCCAACCATGTTAAACAGACGGCATCATAGTACAGTCTTAGATTTGGTAGTTGTAGACCTCCTCTTTCCTTTGCATCACATAAAATTTTCATTTTAATCCTTGGCTTTCTTCCTGCCCATACGAATTTGGATAATTCTTTCTGCCACGAATCCAATACTTTCCTTTGTTTTAGTACTGGAATAGTCTGAAATAGATACATCAAACGCGGTAAAATATTCATTTTTACAGCCGCGATTCTTCCCATCAATGATAAATTCAAAGTGTCCCACTTCTTCATATCTTGCTGAATCTTGTGCCACACCTTTTCATAATTGTTTTTAAACAAGTCAATATTTTTCATGGTTAATTCAATTCCAAGATATTTAGTCTTTGTAACTACCTCACATTGAATTTTCTCTTGAAGTTCTGTTTGTCTTTGTTTCGTCATATTTTTGCACATCACTTTGGTTTTACTTTTATTAACATAAAATCCCACAACTGAACCAAATTCTTCAATTTTTTCCATCAGTTGTGGTATTTTCTCGATTGGGTCTTGAATCATAAACATTACATCATCTGCAAATGCCCTGTATTTATAGACAAAACCTTTCACTGTAAGTCCTTCAATACTATTATCTTTTCTTATCGCTGTCAATAATATTTCCAATATCCAAATAAACAACAACGGGGATAACGGGCAGCCTTGACGTGTTCCCTTTTGGACTTGGAAGAAGTCCGTCTTTTCTTTGTTTATATTCAAAGCCGCTTTTTGTTCTGAATATATTGCCACAATCATATTTAAAAAGGACTGTCCAATATCCATTTTTTCAATAACTTGCAGCATAAATTCCCAATTTAAGTTGTCAAAAGCTTTTTCCGCATCTAGGAAGAGGAATCCCACTTCTTTTTCAGGAT
Source organism: Gekko gecko (assembly GCA_029375565.1). Taxonomy (NCBI): domain Eukaryota; kingdom Metazoa; phylum Chordata; class Lepidosauria; order Squamata; family Gekkonidae; genus Gekko; species Gekko gecko. The sequence goes on from JAPDNY010000011.1 coordinate 99,336,017, forward strand.
GCTTGTCATAATATTCAATTGCATCTATCACCACTCTTAAATTGTCTCTGATTTGTCTGTTTGGTAAAAATCCAGCTTGTTCTTCCGCTATTATATCTTTCAGATATTTTTTCAGTCTCTCTGAAATTATTTTCGCAAATAATTTGTAATCATTATTTAATAGCGATATTGGCCTATAATTCTTTACTTGAGTCAAATCCAAACCTTCTTTGGGTATCAATGAAATATTTGCTTCTTTCCATGAATCTGGGATCCGTTTGGTCTTTCTTATCTCATTCGACAGAAGAACCAAAATAGGGGTTAGCTCCTCTTTAAATTTCTTATAAAACTTTGCTGTAAAGCCATCTGGTCCTGGAGCCTTGCCCAACTTTGCATCCTCTATCGCCATTGTCACTTCTTCTTTCGTTACTAAACCATTTAATAATTCTTTAATTTGTTTTCCCAGCTCTGGAATTTCAATCGTCTCCAAATATTTGTTGATTCTCTGTTGATCAATTCCTTTTTTTTGAATAATTTGGCGTAATATTTAAAAAAAACTCTTTTTATACCATTCAAGCTCATAACATCCTTTCCATCTTCAGTAATCTTAGTTATAAAATTCCTTTCTTTTCTATTTTTCAATTGCCATGCTAAAAACTTTCCTGGTTTGTTTGCACCCTCAAATGCTTTTTGCTGTAATTTCTTCAAATTCCAATATAATTCTCTGTTTAGTAAAACATTCAGCTGATCTTGCAGAAAGTGGATCTCTTTAATAATCTTCTTCTTCCCTGGTCTTTTCTTTAATTCCTTTTCTTTTTGTCGAATTTTTTCATGAAGGTCTTTCTGTTGTTGGATCTTTTGTTTTTTGTCCTTGGAGTTCAGAGAGATAAGCATACCTCTCATTACTGCTTTGTATGCATCCCATACAACTTGTATGTCCGTACCTTTATTCAAATTCAGTTCAAAAAAAAATTTCGTTTCCTTTTTTAAGATTTCATTAATTTGTTTTTGATCCAATAAATCTTCATTAATTCTCCAATATAGCTGTTTAGGTTTTGCTTTAGATATCCAAAGTAAGGGATTATGATCAGAATTAGTTTTCGGTAAAATTTGTATTTTATAGGTTTTTTGCGCCATCTCCTCTGACATCCAAATCATGTCAATTCGAGAAAAGGAATTATGTCTATTCGAATAAAACGTGTAGTCCTTAGTCTTAGGATTCCACTTCCTCCATACGTCTTCCAGTTTCTCTTGCTTCATCAATTGAAAGAAATTTTTTGGTAACTTTCCAACTGTCTCTCCACTTGCTTTAGATTTTCTATCCAATGTATTATTCACTGTACCATTGAAGTCTCCAGCAAGAACAATTTGGTCATAATTTAAACACTCCAACTCTTTGGTCAAGTCACTAAAAAAGTCTCTTTTGCACCATTGGGTGCATATATATTTACAAGCAATGTCTTTTTTCTATTCATCCATATTTCCACGCCAACATACCTTCCTTCTTTGTCCGAGAAAATTTGTTTAGGATCCAAATCCTTTGAGATATAAATCACTGTTCCTTTTTTCTTATTAACTGCTAAGGAATAAAATTCTTCTCCCAATTTTTTATTAATCAAATATTTGTCGTCTTGTTTTCTTATATGTGTTTCTTGTAAACAAATTATATTACATTTTTGTTTCTCCAGCCAATGATTCACCAGTCTTCTTTTACCTGGTGAATTTAGTCCATTTACGTTCCAAGATAAAAATTTGTAATCCATAATGGTGTTGGATTAAATATCTTTAAAATCGTCCAGATTGCTCGCTTTAAATCTATATAAATCTCCTTCAGTTTTAAGAGTAGTTCTCACCGAGTCATACATAAATGTAAGTCCATATGGAATCTCCCATCTAAACCTAATGTTCATTTCTTTTAGTCTGTCTGTCAATTTCTTGAACTTCTTCCTGTCTTGTAGAATCAATCTCGGAATTTCTCTCAAAATTATTATTTTCTTTCCATTTATTTCCAACGGTTGTGTAAATTGTTTCTTGAAAACGTCTTCCTTCATCTTTGTTGTCACAAATTGAACAATCACATCTCTGGGTAATTGCTTTCTTTTGGCATAAGCTGAATTTACTCTGTAAATCAAGTCAAAGTCTGCATCCAAATCTCCTTCATCTTCTCCTATATAAGTTGTCAATGTCTTAATTACTAGAGCCCGTAGATCCTGATCTTCCTCCTCTTCTATCCCTCTCAATCTCAGGTGATTTTGAGTAGCCCTGTAATCCATCATGGTCTCCAGCCTTGTATTTTCAGACAGAGTTTTTTTAACCTTTTGTTCCATCTCTTCAGATTTTGTCACCAGACTTTTGACTTCTTTTTTAAGTTCTTCTGTATCTTTTTTTATCCCTGACACTTCAGTAAGTACCAGTTCTTTCAATTCTTCCATATTTTTTTTCTGTACTTGAACTTGCACTTGTTCTATTTGCTCCAATTGACTTTGCAGTTGTTGTTGCAACTGTGATTCTATTTGTTTTCCAAGGTGTGATTCTATTTGTTTTCCAAGATTCTGCACCACTTCGGTCATCCGTTTTTCCATCGCTTCCATAGCTGCTTGCCACTCTTTTTTTCCTTTGCAGTCATTCTTGGGCTGGGTGATGAAGCAGCTCTGGGTCTTGTTCTCAAATCCGTCTTGGAGGGCACTTCAATGCTAATCAATCTTTATATTAGCAATCTTCAAGCCAAATCGCCACCTTTATAACTTGCTTAAACACATTTTCGGCTTGAAAATAACTTTTTAAATTTTAGTCCTCCCAAAAATGTCGGGCGCAATTTCTCTATGGTTTTCCGGCTAGAGTAGGCTCCTTTCAAACTTCCTGTACCTCTGTCCGTCTCTGTAATCCGACTTCCGATGAGGATAGTGTCACACAGTAAAATGTCCATCCGCTTCATACACAACAGCCTCTAAAATCTCCACTCTAGCCCACTTCCTGTATCACAGAGTCACAGTTAGTTTCGTTTCTGCTACGTAACGTTTAGACTTGGCTGACCACAGGAATGCAAAACAAAGTCACTTTTCAGCCTTTATCTCTAAAGGAAAGCTTTCATTTTACTTTTAATTCAAGCGGAATAGTTCCTTAAAGGTTTCAGCGCTTATCCGTACGTTTCAATATCACAATCTTCTTTAAACCGGTAAGCGCTTATTCGTTTGTTTGTTTGTTACCTTGCTTGTAATCTCGGGGTTTCGCAGTGCTTCTTCTGTAAACGATGTTAACCTTGATGGTAAAGAGATCGGTAGATGGCGAATTTATGCTGAATTCTCAGCCCGGCTGGCATCTGTAGAGTTGATTTGCAACTGCCCTCTTCACGGAAGGAGATCAAAGTGTAAACAAGCTTCCTCCGAAGCTTATCTCCACCGATCTCAACTCCCCCTCAGGCTTCGCTGCTTGCTTGCCACTCTCCCGCCTGGAGAGTGCTGCGCTGGGTCCGATAGAGCCCAGACTGTCGTCAGATGCCGCAGTACACTCTGCACAACTCGCAAAGTGTGTCAATTCGCCATTTTACTCCGACCGGAAGCCCTGGCTGATTTGTTTTCAATTCCTTTTCCTAATAATCCCCAGCATATTGTTGGCCTTTTTTATTGCTATTGCACACTGTCTTGACATTTTTAGTGAGTTATCTATCTATCTACCTACCTACCTACCTACCTACCCATCCATCCATCCATCCATCCATCATCTATCTATCTATCTATCTATCTATCTATCTATCTATCTATCTATCTATCTATCATCTATCTATCTATCTATCTATCTATTGCTAAATCTACTATGACTCCAAGATCTTTCTCTTGGTCAGTCTCTGCCAGTTCGGACTCCATCAACGTGCATTTATAGTTAGGATTTTTGGCTCCAATGTGCGTCACCTTGTACTTCACCACACTGAACCCCATTTGCCATGTTGATGCCCACTCGCCCATCCTCAACGGATCCCTTCGGAGTGCCTCACAATCCTCCCCGGTTCTCACCGCTCCGAACAACTTCGTGTCACCTGCCAATTTTTGCTCCCAGGACTCCAACAGCTTAGAGGGAGCACTGCTTCCAAGCGCTGTTGAGATCAGGATAGTATGGGCTATGGAGGCCGCTACAGCCTTGCTACTATGGGGCTACGATTATGTGATTTTTGTACTATTCCCTGGACAAATGGTCTTAATCTGTATTCCCGTTTCCTGTCATCTCACTAGGCCCTTTGTGCCAGTATCCGAAAAAGTGGCATACAAATGTTCTCAATCAGTGAATTAACCTGACAGGAGAATCAAGATGAATGGTTTGCTGTTCTGGGGAAAGAAGGATGTTCCCCACCTGCCCGTCAACAGCCCCCGAATGCGTCTCCGCAAGGCTCGAGAAACCAGTAGGCTGTGCAACCTTGGCTTCCGTCAAGCTACCGAGCAAACATCTCTCTGCAGCTGTAAATATTTGCAGCAAAGCCAATTAACGGCAGACATTCTTTGTGAGCCGTTGCCCGGGAAACATCAATATTTGCTTTCGAGAGTCCCTCTCTGGCCCTCTGGTTCGCCTTTCTTGTTTGCGTGCCAGCTGCAAGTGGCGCTCACCCCCCCCCCCCAGCCTGACAAAATTCCTTTGTGGCAACGGCGCAGCACCATGGGAGGAGAGAATGCAAAGTGACCCATGGATCCTCTGGCTGATTTGCATATTGTTCTGTGGAGGGGGGAAACCCACATAATTTGCATAGCCTGCTCATGAACATGGCCAGTTCCCAGGGGACCCGTACCATGCGTACGATAATGCAGGAGGTGGAAATCGTCAGACTTAAATATGAAGAACCAAAACCAAGCTAAAACTGGGCTGGGTCTGTCTTTGTCTCTCTGCTCACCATATCTTGAAAAGGGCATGGCAGAGCTGGGGAAAGTACAGAGGAGCCGAACCAAGACGAAACTGCTGAGCAGTCGGGGAAGAAGAAGAAGGAGGAGGAGAAGAAGAAGAAGACGAAGAAGAAGAAGAAGAGATTGGATTTATACCCTGCCCTTCACTACCCAAAGGAGTCTCAGAGCGGCTTACACACTCCTTTCCCTTCCCTCCCCACAACAGACATCCTGTGAGGTAGAAGGGGCTGAGAGAGCTCTGAGAGAAAGGCCCATGCACTTTCTAAAAACACACAGTCAACAGATTGGAGGAGAAGAAGAAGGAGAAGGAGGAGAAGAAGAAGAAGGAGAAGAAGGAGAAGGAGGAGAAGAAGGAGAAGGAGAAGAAGGAGAAGAAGAAGAAGAAGAAGGAGAAGGAGAAGGAGAAGAAGAAGAAGAAGAAGAAGAAGAAGAAGAAGAAGAAGAAGAAGAAGAAGAAGAAGAAGAGAAGAGATTGGATTTATACCCCGCCCTTCACTACCTGAAGGAGTCTCAGAGCGGCTTACAAACACACATTCCCTTCCCCTCCCCACCACAGACACCCTGTGAGGCAGGTGGGGCTGAGAGAGCTCTTGCCAGAATTGTCCTTGAGAGAACAGCTGTGCCAGAACTATGGCTTGTCCAAGGTCATCCAGCAACTGCAAGTGGAGGAGTGGGGAATCAAACCCGGTTCCCCCAGATTAGAGCCCATACTTAACCACTATACAAAACTGGAGGGATCCCTGAGGGAATGCCAAGAGAAAGAAAAAGTCTTCACCCTCTGGCAGGAAGAAAAGCAATTACCCCCTTTTCTCTTTTCTACTTAGGGTTGCCAGGGCATCAGCAGGGGGTGGAAGGGAGCTCTCCAGGAGTGGGGGTGGGGTGGGGTGTCATCACAGCGTGCAACGTCCCCCACGTGATGATGTCATGCAGAAGTGATGTCATCATGCCGGGGACGTGACATGGCGACACTGGTATTTGAGGCAAAACTCTATGGTTACCATAGAGTTTTGCCCCAAATACTAGGGCATTGCCACATGACATCCCCTACATGATGATGTCACTTCCGCATGACATTATCACGTTGGGGATGCTGTGGCTGTTGGGGGTGAGGGGATATTGTGGCTGTTGGGGGCGAGGGGATATTGTGGCTGTTGGGGGCGAGGGGATATTGTGGCTGTTGGGGGCGAGGGGACGTTGTGGCTTTTGGGGGCGAGGGGATATTGTGGCTGTTGGGGGCGAGGGGACATTGTGGCTGTTGGGGGCGAGGGGACATTGTGGCTGTTGGGGGCGAGGGGATATTGTGGCTATTGGGGGTGAGGGGACATTGTGGCCGTTGGGGGCGAGGGGACGTTGTGGCTGTTGGGGGCGAGGGGATAATGTGGCTGTTGGGGGCGAGGGGACGTTGTGGCTGTTGGGGGCGAGGGGACATTGTGGCTGTTGGGGGCGAGGGGACATTGTGGCTGTTGGGGACGAGGCTCACCCACCAGCCAGCTGGCTGCCGGCAGACAGGACACCACGAAAGCGGAGGATCCCTCACTCCCACCTTGCGGCTGGCCACCCTAATACTCCCCTACGGAGTCTCAAAGCAGCTTAGCATCGCCTTCCGTTCCCCTCCCCACAACAGCCACCTTGTGAAGCAGGTGAGGCTGAGAGAGTTCTCAGAGTGTGGTGGCTGGCCCAAGGTCATCTGGCAGGCTTCATATGTCTCAAAGTGGCTTACAGTCGCCTTCCTCTCCCTGCAACAGGCAGCTTGTGAGAGAGGTGGGGGTGAGAGATTTTGGAGACAACTGAGATTCCCCCCCCCAAGGTCACTCAGAAGACTTTGTGTGGAGGAGGAAGGAATCAAACCTGGCTCTCCAGATTACAAGCGTCTGCTCTTGACCACTATAGCACCCCCCGGGGACTGGCAAATCTCCACGGGAAGAGTGCTCCAGAGTTTTGGTGCCAATTCATGTCAGAAATCAATTCTAATCCCATTTGCAGGGGGCAGGGCTGGAATGAAAAAGGACAAAAGGGATATAATCATCTCTTGTAGAAGAGAGAGAAGAGAGCCAGTTTGGTGTAATGCTTAAGAGCAGGGCTCTTTTTGCAGCAGGGACTCCTTTGCATATTAGGCGACACACCCCCTGATGTAGCCAATCCTCCAAGAGCTTACAGTAGCCCCTGTAAGAAGAGCTCTGTAAGCTCTTGGAGGACTGGCTACATTAGGGGTGTGTCGCTTAATATGCTGATCACTACACCGTTGTTCGTGGACTCTTGAGAATCCCTTGGACTGCAAGGAGATCAAATCAGTCAATCCTAAAAGAAATCAACCCTGACTGTTCCCTGGAAGGCCAGATCCTGAAGCTGAAGCTCAAATACTTTGGCCACCAAATGAGAAGGGAGCATTCACTGGAGAAGACCCTGATGCTGGGAAAGATGGAAGGTCAAAGAAGAAGGGGACAGCAAAGGACGAGCTGCTTAGACAGTGTCATCGATGCAACGAACATGAAATTGAGCAAACTTCAGCGGACAGCGGAAGACAGGAGGGCCTGGCTTGATCTGGTCCATGGGTTTGCGAAGAGTCGGACTCGACTGTGCAACTGAAGAACAACAACAACAACAACGCCTAATATGCAAAGGAGTTCCTGCTACGAAAAGAGCCCTGGTTAAGAGTGTGGACTCTAATCTGGGAGAACTGGGTGTTGTATAGTGGGTCAGACACATAATGAAACCACAAACAATGGTGTAGTGATCAACATGGTTCGCTGTTATAGAACACAAGACGAAAGTTACCTGGCCAGGAGGCCAACTATATATAAGTGAAGGGGACGCCCCCTGGTGCCATTGGCGGGTTTGAATTCCCGCCGCCGTTCCCATTGGTTCCCCTACACGGGAGCCAGGAGCCCCAGTCCCATTGTTCACAGGTACTCAAGCTCAGGCTCTTCGCTGATGGCCCGTGGTGGTCTGTGGACACACACACTGGGTTTGATTCCCCACTCCTCCACATGCAGCTGCTGACGTGAGTCAGTCATAAGTTCTTTCAGAGCTGTTCTCTCAAGGGCAGTTCTCGAAAGAGCTCTCTCAGCTCCACCTACCCCAGGTGTCTGTTGTGGGAAGGGGAAGGGATTGTAAGCTGCTCTGAGACTCCTTTGGGTAGTGAAGGGCAGGGTATAACTTCTTCTTCTTGTCCTCCTCCTCCTCCTCCTCAAGCCAGTCCTTCCTGTCCCACGCAAACATTCCTTCATGTGGGTCCTATGACCCAAGGAATAATCTTTCCAGGGGTCAGAAGGGGCACAGGGAGGGATGTGGGAGAGCTCTGAGTTCTGAGCACAGGTGTTTGGATGCACACCCAGCATTCCCTAATCCCTATGGGTACATTTTTCCACTAAAGGTACAGAACCTTTAAAGTCATTTTTGCATCTGTGGCACGTCAACAGTGTAAAGGGGGGAAAGGAATCACACAAGCACTGAAAATGCTCAAAGCAAAAATTTCATGACGACAACATAAAGCAGGGTTCCCCCGACCGCCTTGAGCCTGCGGGTCCATTGGGAATTCTGACACAGTGTGGTGGGTGCAGCCACAAAATGGCTAATCTACTGCCCATCAGCTTCACTGGAGGCCATCGACAGCTTTAAAAGAAGTTTAGATAGATTCATGGAGGAGAGGTCTATCAGTGGCTACTAGCCATGGCGACGGAGGGGAAATTCCACATTCAGAGGCACTGAGCCTCTGAATCCCAGAGCCAGGAGGCAACATCAAGGGAAGGCCTCAGCCTCTCTGCCCTGTTGCAGATCTCCGGAGGAATTGGCTGGCCACTGTGTGAGACAGGATGCTGGACTAGATGGACCCTCACTGGTCTGATCCAGCAGAGCTCTTCTGATGTTCTTATCAGGGGAAGGCCTCGACCTCTCTGCCCTGTTGTTGGCCCTCCAGAGGAACTGGTTGGCCACTGTGTGAGACAGGGTGCTGGACTAGATGGACCCTCACTGGTCTGATCCAACAGAGCTCTTCTGATGTTCTTATGGGGGAAGGCCTTGGCCTCTCTGCCCTGTTGTTGGCCTTCCAGAGGAACTGGTTGGCCACTGTGTGAGACAGGAGGCTGGACTGGATGGACCCTCCCTGGTCTGATCCAGCAAGGCTCCCCTGATGTATCAGGGGAAGGCTGAGGTCTCTATGTTCTGTTTTTGGCCCTCCAGAGGAACTGGCTGTCCACTGTGTGAGACGAGAGGCTGGACTAGATGGACCACTGTTCTCATCCAGCAGGGCTCTTCTGATGTTCTTATCAGGGGAAGGCCTCAGCCTCAATGCCCTGTTGTTGGGCCTCCAGAGGAACTGGTCAGCCCCTGTGTGAGACAGGATGCTGGTCTAGATGGACCTTCACTGGTCTGATCCAGCAGAGCTCTTCTGATGTTCTTATCAGGGGAAGGCCTTGGCCTCTCTGCCCTGTTTTTGGCCACTGTGTGAGACCGGATGCTGTACTAGATGGACCACTGGTCTCATCCAGCAGGGCTCTTATGTTCTTCTCAATGGAAGGCCTCGGCCTCAGTGCCCTGTTGTTGGGCCTCCAGAGGAACTGGTTGGCCACCACGTGAGACAAGATGCTGGCCTAGACGGACCACTGGTCTGATCCAGCAGGGCTCTTCTGATGTTCTTGCATTCTTACTTATGAGCCAGATGTAATTGAAATACAGCACTCCTGTGCCACTCCCATTCATTACTGAGGCCTGCAATCCCTTGTGGTCGTCTGGATACACAAGTCCCTCTTCAAAGATGTCTGCCGTCTTGGCTGGTTACTGGCTGTGGCCTACACAGCCATTGTTCCCTTCAGCTCCAGGAGAAACATTCTTCGGTTTAAAAGATTTTCTCAAGAGAAATAAATGCAGTCGGCTCTCAGCATGAAAGGGGGGTTGAGAATCTTATAAAGCTTTAAAGCTCATTACTGGCTGCCTGGAAGCCGGAGACTGCAGCTCCGCCAGCCGGGATGTGAACCTAACGAAAATTAGAGGCTATTATCATTTTGATGTGAGTGGTTCCTGCTGATACTGTAAAGGCCAGGGAAAGTCACAACTTTCTCTCCATCATCACACACACACACTCCATAAAGAAACTACATTCAGGGTGACAAAAATATTAGAGGTTAGGGAAAAAAAGAGACACTTATTTCTTTGGTACTAAGAAGAAGAGAAGAAGAGAAGAAGAGATTGGATTTATACCCTGCCCTTCACTCGGGGTCTCAGAGCAACTTACAAACTCCTTTCCCTTCCCCTCCCCACAACAGACACCCTGTGAGGTAGGTGGGGCTGAGAGAGCTCTTTCCAGAACTGTCCTTGAGAGAACAGCTCTGACAGAACTATGGCTTGCCTGAGGTCATCCAGCAGCTGCAAGTGGAGGAGTGGGGAATCACACCCGGTTCTCCCAGATTAGAGTCTGTGCACTTAACCACTACTCCAAACTGGGTCTAAGAGGGTAAGTGTTAAGTTTGTGATTCTTATATTTGTCGTGGAGAAAATTGGAAGTCACTTCTTCATATTTTTTATTATTATTATTCTTTCTTTACTTTTTTTAGTTCTCTTTTCTTTTCTCTTAATATTTTTTTCTAGGGGGTTCCTTAAATCTCTCTGTTTTAAAAACCCCTTAATTAAAATCATTTTCCATAAAGAAACTACATTCGATCTCCCCTCTCCAGTGTATGTAAGTCATAGAGACAGAGCGGAATTTTCCAGCCGAAATGTGGGAAACGAAAAATATAAACTGGGATTCGCGTCAGTTGTTGCGTTGCCACCACGGTGGGCATTCTGTCTCCCAAATATCGTTCTGGTGGGTGATTTGGCAGCATGGGACGCTGTGGTCAGAGACCCACTTAATTCGTTATGCCGAAGATGGAATACATCTTCCAAATCCGGTTGCCAGCTCTGGATTGGGAAACGCCTGGAGTTTTTGGGGGCGGAGCCAGGGGAAGGTGGGGTTTGGGGAAGGGAGGGACCAGCACAGTGCAGTGGTTAAGAATGGCGGACTCTGACCTGGAGAACCGGGTTTAATTCCCCACTCATCTACATGGAACCTGCTGGTTGACCTTGGGCCAGTCACAGTTCTCTCGGAGGCCTATTATGCATGAGTGTTTTCCCTTGCTTTCATCATCCATGCCCATCAGGTTTTATTTGTTTTGTTCTGCACTGATTTCCCTCCCTTCAGCACTCAGTTTGCTTTCTGGTCGCTGTTTCCCCCGGGTTTTCCGAGACAGCTTTTGTGCTGATTTTCTCCTTGTTTCGCTTCCAAGCTGAAGGCAATTCAAAAGCATTACAGATTCTCCCCCCCCTTTTGCCACTCCTTGAAGGTCACTCCTCACCAACACTGAGGTCATTGTGTCCTCCCTGCACCTTCCGCCATCCTCCAGTTTGGTGTGGTGGTTAAGTGTGTGGACTCTAATCTGGGAGAACCGGGTTTGATTCCCCACTCCTAAACTTGCACCTGCTGGATGACCTTGGGCAAGTCAGAGTTCTGTCAGTGTTGTTCTCGAAAAAGAGCAATATATGTCAAAGCTCTCTCAGCCCCACCTACCTCACAGGGTGTCTGTTGTGGGGAGGGGGAGGGAAGGGAGTTTGTAAACTGCTCTGAGACTCCCTTGGGTAGTGAAGGGTGGGGTATAAATCCACTCCAATCTCTTCTCTTCTCTTCTCTTCTCTTCTCTTCTCTTCTCTTCTCTTCTCTTCTCTTCTCTTCTCTTCTCTTCTCTTCTCTTCTCTTCTCTTCTCTTCTCTTCTCTTCTCTTCTCTTCTCTTCTCTTCTCTTCTCTTCTCCCTCCATAGGTGCACAAGCTCCATTTCCCCCTCATTTGATTTTTTTTTTTTAAAAAAATTGACAAGCGGCATGAGTCTAGTAATATGAGACTATTGCTAGTCTCTGATTGCTGGATTTTTTAAAAAAAAAATGATGGGGGAAAGTTTAAAACAGGGGTGGCCAAACTTGTTTAATGTAATAGCCGCATGGAATAAACGTCAGATGCTTGAGAGCCGCAAGACATGAACAAATATCACACGCACATTTTTTATTGGAAAATATGCAAATTTTATTTTTATTAACATTAAATTAGATTGTGTAAATTAGCTGCGGTTTGGACACTCCTGGGTTAAAAGGATCAGTGTGAGGTTTAGTTCCCTGATGGTATTGACTTGAAAGGTGGATCAGAAAGGAAGCAAACGGCAGCATCCCCAAGTGCAAAAAAAGAAAGAAGAAAAAAAAAGATTTCAGTGCTCCATGAAAGGGGGTGGGGGTGGGATCGCCAGTGTGGAATGAAATTGTGGAATGAAATTGTCATAAGACTACCCAAGGGAGCCTCAGAGCAGCTTACAAACTCCTTTCCCTTCTCCTCCCCACAACAGACACTCTCTGAGGTAGGTGGGGCTGAGAGAGCTCCGATAGAAACTGCTCATTTTCAAGGACAGCTGTGCTGGAACTATGGCTTGCCTAAGGTCATCCAGCAGCTGCAAGTGGAAGGAAAGAGGAGAAAGAGGAGGAGGAGGAGGAGATTGGATTTATACCCCGCCCTTCACTACCCAAAGGAGTCTCAGAGCGGCTTACAAACTCCTTTCCCTTCCCTTCCCCACAACAGACACCCTGTGAGGTCGGCGGGGCTGAGAGAGCTCCGACAGAAACTGCTCTTTTTCAAGAACACCTCTGACAGAACTACGGCTTGCCCAAGGTCATCCAGCAGCTGCCAGTGGAGGAGTGGGGAATCAAACCCCGTTCTCCAAGATTAGAGTCTGCGGACTTAACCACTACACCAGACTGGAGGAGCGACAACAGTATGTCAAACCCCACCCCCCTGAAATCTAAATTTCACCTCAGGTGACATTTCAGCAGCGTCTCTACTGCCACGATTTTCTTCTTTTTCGAGCTTTCTCTACTCTTCATTTGACACCCGAGTGGCGTATCATTAGCCAATCCGTCAGAGGGACTCTGGAGATAAATGGCCATGTCCATTACGCCACCCTTTGTGTAGCAGGCTGGGAAATGACCCGGTCCTGACAGTTTGTAAATATAGGAGTGGCGTTTCCCACTGTGAGGAATAAATCTCCAGAGCGAGCACAGATTTCATAACGCTATTTCTTCCCTCCCAGCTTTCCCCCTCTTTAAAATCTAGCCACTCAGAGGCACGTTTTGGAGAAGAGGGAATTAAAATTCTCCGTGGTATTTAGTTTTTTGTCAGTATCTGAGGGCGGATGTGAATTTTTTTCATATTTAATTCCTGATCCATGTATTTAAAACTTTGCTCATGTTCAGCTGCAGGCTGCTTTAGGTACTTAACTCTTTGGTGTCGTTTGGTGGAGTGGTTAAGTGCGTGGACTCTAATCTGGGGGACCTGGGTTTGATTCCCCACTCCTCTACTTGCACCTGCTGGATGACCTGGGGTCAGCACAAGTTCTGGCACAGCTGTTCTTGAAAAAGGAGCCATTTCTCTCAGAGCTCTCTCAGCCCCTACCTACCTCACAAGGTGTTTGTTGTGAGGAGGGGAAGGGAAAGGAGTTTGTAAGCCACTCTGAGACATCTTTGGGTAGTGAAGGGCGGGGTATAAATCCAATTTCTTTCCTTCTTCTTCTTCTTCTTCTTAACTCTCCCCCCTCAAGAAGTCAAGAAACTGAAAGGAGGTAAAAGTACACATATCCTAAATTTTAAGATTAACATTTAATTTCAGATAATTTTCAAATGCAAACTTTGGGGAGCAAACTTTCGATTAAATCAGACTTTTCTATCACATCCTATCCCATTCTTCTTCAATGAAACATGCATGGGGTTTCATATGGTTGCCGGCCAGCAGATGGCGCCCAGCAGAGACTGTGCAGTGCGGACATGGGCAGTCCTGTTGCATTAACTGTGTTATGTCATTTCCTGAGTGGACCTGGAAGTGATGTGATGCCGCTCTAGGATTCAGTGGGCACTCTATGGTTTTACCACCAAATTTGTGCTGAATCCTAGAGTGGCATGATGTTACTTCTGTGCACATAACCAAATTACCAGGGGGAAGCCGTTTACAGTCGCGCCTCTGGGCCAGCAGTCTGAACGTTCCTATGCACCTCCTCCCGATATGCTTCTGCATCAGTCCGCGCAGCATGACTGGGAAAACCCGGAACAGTTTGTTCTGGGCCTTTTTTGCCACAACTGGCTCCCACTTCAAACTGCCAGTCTGAACTCAGCCTCAGTAAGCCGCAACAATGTGCAGGACCTTGGAAAATTGCACAACTATCTAAAGTCCCTTTTCACTGGCATCCCCTTTCTTTGAATATCTGCACCTCTGAAAAATTAATTTCAGCAGGTAGCCAGCAGGTCAGCTAGATTGGGGCCCAGTAGCGCCTTGGAGACCAATAAGATGTTTGGGGTAGGAGCTTTCAACATTCCATCTCATACCTGACGAAAGGAGCTTTGACTCTCGATAGCTCATAATGCCCCCGAAATCTTATCGATTTCTAAGGTGCCACTGGGCTCAAATCTAGTCGCATCTCAAGAAATCCATGTTCCTTTTGGATTGTGGAGGGATAAAGATCATGGGAGGATGATCTGAGGGGAAGACTCTTCTGTAGCTCTGGATATAAAGTCAAGATAAATCCTGATCTCGTGACCTTTCTCCCATGTCTGTTGTGGGGAGGGGAAGAAGTTTGCAAGTCACTCAGAGACTCCAAGTGAAGGGCAGGGTATAAATCCAATCTCCTCCTCCTTCTCCTCCTCCTTCCTCCCACACAGATGATGCCAGACAAGGTGGTCATTTTTGATAAGGACAGTACTCTTAATATTAGCCATCTTTCTCTAATCCAGGAGAACCGGGTTTGATTCCCCACTCCTCCACTTGCACCTGCTGGATGACCTCAGGCAAGCCATAATTCTGGCTCAGTTGTTCTGGAAAAAAGAGCCGTTTCTGTCAGAGCTCTCTCAGCCCCACCTGCCTCACAGGGTGTCTGTTGTGGGGAGGGGAAGGGAAGGAAGTTTGTAAGCCACTCTGAGACTCCTTTGGGCAGTGAAGGGCAGGGTATAAACCCAATCTCTTCTTCTTCTTGGCTGCAACCTGAATGTGAACTGGATCCACTTAAATAAATGGGAGATTTACCTTCTGCACTCAGTTTCATGCTTCTGTTTTTAAAAAGGTTTTTTTTAAATTTCATACATATAAAACAGACAATCAACATACAAACGTAAAAATATAGAAAATTTGGGAAGATACGTTATATCATTTTTTCACTTTGTCACTTGACCTCATGCCGTAAATAAAGTGTTTATTTCTTTTATACACCTTGTAATTTTAATAAACACCACTCGCTCACTGGTATATGTATATATAGTTCTTATTCCTTCTAAATCCGGGTGTTAAGTCTAGGAATTAGATCTGTCATGTTCCTCTATCCATTTATAAAACCTTAACCATGCGTCCTCGAAATCTTCTTTGTTATTTCCTCTCTATATTAAGATTAGGTTATCTATCTCTGCAATTTCCAGTGCTTTTCTTATAACTTCTTCCTTTGATGGAGTTTCACTTCTTCTCCAGGGTTTAGCATATAATATTCTTGCTGCTGTTACAATGGCTGAGTGCAGACTGGCAGTTTGTTTGTTTTTTTTGTAAAACTCTCTTTAAAAAGAGAGAATTTTATTCTTTTTATAAGAAACGGGAAGGGTAGACAGATGGAGAAAGAAAAAGATGGAGTGAAATTTTTCCTGTTAGTGAGGGTTAGTTTAGGTTAAAAACCAATACCAATTTTGGCATCTATCATGGTTAGAAGATCTTCTTTTTAACTATTGCAAAGTCCAAAGTCACTCTGTTAATGCAGTTAGTAAAGTCCATTGGGGTTAGTAATTAAACAGCTCCTTCCAGATGTTACACGAACAGTCCTCAAAGTATCTTCTTTTTAAATCTCTTCCAGTTATGGATTGAGTCCATTTTAACTTTGAAGTCTTCCGTTCCATCACCACTTTCCCCTGGGCTGCTGTCTTCTTCGCTTGTCCCAGTTTGGAATACTGCATCTTCCTCCCTGCTGGCGTGTCTCTTCAGAAGTTTCTGTATTTTAAAGATGAAATCCTTCTTCTTTCTTTTCTCTTTTTCCTTAAACTTCTGGCCTTCAAGCTTCCTGGGCTCCATAAACTCTTCGGATGAAATTAGATCTCCAGTTTGTCGCTTGCTATGCTCAACATCCCCTTCTACTGGCAGAGTATTCTCTTTTATAAAAGCGGAATTGGCTTTGGGAGCCTCATCCACCTCTTCTTTTAATTTTATCGCTTCACTGCCAGTTAGGGGTGCCAAGACATTTGTCAAGGTAAATCCGAGATCTTCTTTCTTTTCTTCTTTAACGCCCTGGAAACCTAGAATCAGATTCGATTTCTGTTCGATCTCCATCATCTTTCTAGTTGTTTCCGATATCTGTTTCTGTCGACTGATGAGAACACTATCAATTTTAGACAGAGTTTCGTTGATTTTCTGCAATTGTTCCAGCAGGGGGCACAGCATCTCCTTTTCCTGTTGATTGACAGCAAGCTCTTGGGGGGGCTGTCTGGACCGGAAGTCCCTCCTCTCTTCTCTTCCGGTGTCTGCAGGACTTTTTCCAGTATCGACATTTTGTTTTTTTGTTTACTTTTAAAAAGTTCGTGACGCATCCCCCAGGAAGCTAAGATGATCACAATCTTCCATGCAACCCCAACGGTACTTTCACCAACACTTTTTTTCCTCTCAGCCCCCCTTCGCGCTCCCTTTGTAGATCTTGCTTCTCAAAGGGGGTGGGAACTCCTCCCTCCTCCCAACGCTTATACGCATGCAGGGGGGCTCCGATTTACGCTTCAAAATAGATCTTCAACTCACGATTCGATGCTACTTCTTTTTATTTTAAGCCATAGTGCTGTCTTCACTCCTGGAAATCGGTGGCGCCGCTAAGTCCCATTACAGGCACGCCGCAGCGGGGCCGATTGGGGCGGGGAGAAAGCCTCAATTTCCCGGCTGTCTGCCGGCAAAGAGGCTACTCCCCAAGCGCCCCCGGTTCGGAGCCTTTGCCTAAGGCTCACTAGGGTCTTTCGCACATGCGAAGACCCCCCCTAACTGCGCGTGGGCTAACCGCCTCCGGGAGCATCCCGAGAAGCGGCCGCCATTCGCGACGCCAAAACCGAAACCCAGACTGGCAGTTTGAAGTGGGAGCCAGTCATGGCAAAAAAGTCCCGGAACAAAGTGTTCCGGATTTTTCCGGTCACACTACGCCAACTGATGCGGGAGCATACCAGGAGGAGGCGCATGGGAGTGTTCAGTCTGCTGGCCCGGATGCGTGGCTGTAAATGGCTTTTCCCTGGTAATTTGGCTATGTGCACATCTGGCCGATTTTGGGAGGATCCCATTGTGCCGGCACCACATTGGGCGGTAGAGCAGAGCACAGCCAATCATATCGCTGCTGCCTTATGCGCAACGTGGGTTGCTCCTGGCTTTTTGGGTTGGCGTTCACACTTCCTGGCAATGGCATGAAGCGGGATAAATGGGCTCTCAGGTATTTGCTACCACTTTCACCAGGTATCTTTTAAATGTGGGAGCGAAGCAGAACAGCACATGTTGGATATGGGTGGGGAACGCCAGGCAGATGTACCCGTGTGAATGCTCCCTTTAATTCGCTTGTGAAACGTGGCTATAGCGGGGCAAAATGCCAGTCTGAACTCAGCCAATATGTATAGTAAGGTAAAAATCTTGGTTTTTATATTTCTCTAGTGATATATTCAATAAAAACAATTCTGTGATTCAGCATGGATTCTATAAGGGAAGATCTTATGTTCGCACACACTGAATAACACATTTTCAATCCACTTCAGCAGCCGTTTGCAAGTGGATTTTACCGTGTCAGACCACAAAATCCAGTCGCAAAGTGCATTGAAAGCGGAGTGAAAGTGTGTTATTTAGTGTGTGTGTGAAAGTGCCACTTGTCTCACTAACCTTTTAGAGTTCTTTGAGGAGACGAACAAACATGTGGACAAGGGTGAACCGGTCGGTGTTGCTTACCTGGAATTCCAGAAAACTTTTTTTTTTAATAAGTATTTTATTGTTTTTTGCAGTACTATGGGGTACGGGGAGAGAGTACTAAATCCCTACCTCTAAATTCTACAGGAAACGGGAAAGGGAAACGAATACATCACAAACTACTGGAGTGGGGAAGGGAAACTAAAACCCTACCTCTAAGCATACTAATGGATATAGGGGAGGGTAGACTAACAGGGTGACACGATCTGGTTACATAGGTATATATCCTTGTCACCTAGTAGTACAGAGATGTTGTTGCTTATAAAAATTTAACAAAGAGTAATAAAAAATTGCATTAGCTAACTGGTTGGCAAAAACTGCATTATCAGCAGTTATCTTGGTTTTAGAGTCTTTTCTTCTTGTGTTTCTTTTTTCCTTGGGGTTTGGGAGCGGCTGCTCCTTTCTCTGATTCCGAAGTGTCTGAAGAACTATAAAGTTTGGGGCTATCGCTTGTTGAATCCTGTGAGTAGGATTCTTCATCTTCTTCTTCCTCCTCCTCACCACCTGTGTTGGATTTCTTGTCTTTTTTGCCTTGCGTTGAATTAAAGTATTGGCCCACAAACTTTTTTGCCTTAGGAACAGTCTCGATGTTAAATTATTTATCTTCATATTTAAAACTCAGTGATAAAGTTCCTCAGTGGGGTACCGCAGGGCTCGATACTAGGTCTGGTGCTTTTTAACTTGTTCATCAATGTTAGTTGTAGATTTTCCAGGCTGTGTGGCTGTGGTCTTGGCATTGTAGGACCTGACTTTTCGCCAGCAGCTGTGACTGGCTTCTCTTATGTTCTTATGTTGATTCCTGGTCCGCTATAAAAGTATCTCCCTGTGTGAGACAGGATGCTGTACTAGTTGGAGTCCCAATCTGATCCAATAGGGATCTTCTTATGTTCTTATCAGGGGAAGGCCTCAGCCTCTGTGCCCTGTTGTTGGCCCCCTGGAATGACTGGTTGGCCACTGTGTGAGACAGGAGGCTGGACTGGATGGACCCTCACTGGTCTGATCCCTCAGGGCTCTTCTGATGTTCTTCTCAGGGGAGGGTCTTGGCCTCTATGCCCTGTTGTTGGCCCTCCAGAGGAACTGGTTGGCCACTGTGTGAGACAGGAGACTGGACCAGATGGACCCTCACTGGTCTGATTCAGCAGGGCTCTTCTGATGTTCTTATCAGGGGAAGGCCTCGGCCTCTCTGCCCTGTTGTTGGCTGTCCAGAGGAACTGGTTGGCCACTGTGTGAGACAGGAGGCTGTGCTAGATGGACCCTCACTGGTCTGATCCCCCAGGGCTCTTCTGATGTTCTTCTCAGGGGAGGGCCTTGGCCTCTCTGCCCTGTTGTTGGCCCTCCAGAGGAACTGGTTGGCCACTGTGTGAGACAGGAGGCTGTGCTAGATGGACCCTCACTGGTCTGATCCCACAGGGCTCTTCTGATGTTCTTCTCAGGGGAGGGCCTTGGCCTCTCTGCCCTGTTGTTGGCCCTCCAGAGGAACTGGTTGGCCACTGTGTGAGACAGGAGGCTGTGCTAGATGGACCCTCACTGGTCTGATCCCTCAGGGCTCTTCTGATGTTCTTCTCAGGGGAGGGCCTTGGCCTCTATGCCCTGTTGTTGGCCCTCCAGAGGAACTGATTGGCCACTGTGTGAGACAGGAGGCTGTGCTAGATGGACCCTCACTGGTCTGATCCCTCAGGGCTCTTCTGATGTTCTTCTCAGGGGAGGGCCTTGGCCTCTATGCCCTGTTGTTGGCCCTCCAGAGGAACTGGTTGGCCACTGTGTGAGACAGGATGCTGGGTTAGATGGGCCACTGGTCCGATCCAGCAGGGCTCTTCT
Organism: Gekko gecko; assembly: GCA_029375565.1. Taxonomy (NCBI): domain Eukaryota; kingdom Metazoa; phylum Chordata; class Lepidosauria; order Squamata; family Gekkonidae; genus Gekko; species Gekko gecko. The sequence goes on from JAPDNY010000011.1 coordinate 99,355,707, forward strand.
TGCATTCATGCATTCTTAATTCATTAGTGAGATACAACATACAGCTCTAGTAGTCAAGGACAAGGAAAAAAAGCAAGGTCAGAATTTTAGAGACAAGCTCCCACCCACCCGTCTCAGAACAATCAAGACAACCAAAATACTTACCATCATTGTAACATAGATAGATAGATAGATAGATAGATAGATAGATAGATAGATAGATAGATAGATAGATAGATGATAGATGATAGATGATAGATGATAGATGATAGACGATAGACAGACAGACAGACAGACAGACAGACAGATGATAGATAGATAGATAGATAGATAGATAGATAGATAGATAGATAGATAGATAGATAGATAGATAGATAGATAGATAGATGATAGATAGATTTCCTCTTGAGCATATTAGGCGGAGGTCAGGGGAAGGGAGCAGCCAATCTAATAATTGGGAACATGCACACTCGCAACATTTATCATGCAATTCCAAATCCTTGATTAAAAAAAAATGAACATTTACCCAGTTTTCAAGAGCCCTGCTCAGCTGGAACGAAGGCGTGATTCCATTAGAGTGGGTCCTTTCCAATGCTACCCCTAAGCTGTGGAGTTTTGTGAGCAAAAATTCTACTTGGTGAGCCGCTGGCATTAAAGTTGTGAGTGGGCGATTTGGCTGCTGCACAAATTAGTCTGCTCCGGCACCATCCTTCCCGAGCCGAGATGAAAATGTGTGAGCCGGAGGCTAAAGAACTGTGAGCTAACTCACACTAACTCAGCACAGAAGGAACAGTGGTCCTTTCACACCTGCTAAACAATGGCCCTGGTCTTCACGGAGAATTTACCGCACAGAAGGCATGGATGTCAGGTGGATTTTCGGGGCGCGATCGCACCACAACATCTGGGAAGCGTAGCATTCCCGTGGCCAACCCATGGCATCCCACCAAAGATGCAGAGTTAAAAAGTACCGCGGAAAGTGCACTAGCATCTGGAAAATGTGGGGCAAAGGTGGGCGTCTGATCGCAGGAGTGCTAGTATCCCGTGGCATCCGGCGCCCATCCACATCCCATCACAAACCAGATGTTTTTTGTAAGTCTCCATAAGATGCACACAAATGCCAAACTGTGCATGCGCACAAACACAAAACTGTCAACATTGCCTGTCTGATCCGGAAGCGGTGGCTTGCAATCGCTGCTTGTTTGCCATACTTCAGCATTGCCGTGTGATTGGCAGCTAACAGTGAAGAAGAAGAAGAAGAAGAAGAAGAAGAAGAAGAAGAAGAAGAAGAAGAAGAAGAAGAAGAAGAAGAAGAAGAAGAAGAAGAAGAAGAAGAGGAGGAGGAGGAGGAGGAGGAGGAGGAGGAGGAGGAGGAGGAGGAGAGAAGAAGAAGAAGAAGAAGAAGAAGAAGAAGAAGAAGAGGAGGAGGAGGAGGAGGAGGAGGAGGAGGAGGAGGAGGAGGAGGAGGAGGAGGAGGAGGAGGAGATTGGATTTATACCCCGTCCTTCACTTGGAGTCTCAGAGTGGCTTACAAACTCCTTTCCCTTCCCCTCCCCACAACAGACACCCTGTGAGGTAGGTGGGGCTGAGAGAGTTCTTGACAGAAACTGCTCTTTTTCAAGAACAGCAGTGTCAGAGCTTGTGACTGACCCAAGGTCACATCAGCAGGTGCAAGTGGAGGAGTGGGGAATCAAACCCAGTTCTCCCAGATTAGAGCCCGCGCACTTAACCACTACACCAAATTGACCTAAGCGCAGAGACTCGGGACCGTGTGGTCGGGCTACTGCACTGTATTTTGCCCCAGGGCGAACAGCCATGCCTCCCCCCCCCCGAGTTATCTAACCTGTGTGACCGGGGCCAATGTGCCTCAAACTACTTCAGTGACCGTTTGCAGGCGGGCTGAAAATCCAGTCGCAAAGTGGATCAAAAGTGCATTATTTCGTCCGTGTGACAGCGCCTGTAGTCTTGTAATACGATGATGGTTTTTAGAGGAACGGATGCCCAGCGGTGCAGAGCGACAGCCTGTGCACATCAGCGCCTAAGAAGACTGGCCCGTTTGGTGTTTTGAAAGAAGAATCTTCCAGTGGGCATTAGCATGCGCATCAGCTCCCAGCGTGAGCTGGAATAAAGTGTGAAAACAACAGCTTGGCCAGGAGAGGAATTGTTGGTAAATTGTTGACGGGGGGAAAAACAAGAGCTGGAATTGGGCAGGACCGAGAAAATGCAAAAAAAAAAAAGGAGGGATGGGGGAGTCCGTTTGGGTCTTCCTTGCAGCCTCAGACAGCGTCACGTTTGCCACGACGACAACAACAACAAAAAAATCAAACCTCACAAAAATTTGGTGAGGGAGCTCCGGTCGTACGGGATTCAGGCAGCTCAGTTGTGTTTTCCGCCCTCCCGTCGGCAGTCTTTTCGCAGCCCAGAGGTGTCAGCTATGTAATCATACCTCTTTTCCCCCCTTCTATTTTCTCGTCAGGTGAATTCCCATCCGACAGTCCTCGCTGGTGGACAGCCACTTTCCCTGCCGCCCTCCCCGGCACAGAACTAAGCAATCAGTGCGGGGGTCTTTTCTGTTCTTATATGGAGCAGGGGTCCATAAGTGGCTATTAGCAACAAGGTTTAGGTGGAACACTAAATCTGGGGTAGTGATGCTCTGTCTTCTTGGTGCTGGGGGCGGCAGCAGTGGGAGGGCTTCTGGAGTCCTGGCCCCACTGGTGGACCTCCTGATGGCACCTGGTATATTTTGGCCGCTGTGTGACAGGGTGTTGGACTAGATGGGCCATTGGCCTGATTCAACATTGGCATCTCTTATGTTCTTATGGGTCTGATACTCTGATTCTGCAAAAGCCACTCGGCCCTCTGGGTCAGTGTTCCCTCTAAGCTGAGTGAGTGCAAGCCAGCTCACAGTGTTTGAGCCTCTGGCGCACACATCTTTTTCTCAGCTCAGGAAGGATGGGCTCCGGAGCAAACTCATCGATGCAGGAGCCAAATCGCTCGCTCATGATTTTAATGCCAGTGGCTCACAAAGTAGAATTTTTCCTCACTGGACTGCACAGCTTAGAGGGAGCGTTGCGTCTGGGCATGTCCTGCACTTCCACAATGAAAGGTATAGCATTCAGAATACTGACGGAATATTCTGAATACTACTGCAGTTTGGTTGAGCTGAACTTCGGGGAAATCTTTCTTTTAAAACACCAGAATGCCATAAGAAGGTAAGAGAAGCCAAGTTGGATTCAGGCCAGTGGCCCATCCAGTCCAACACTCAGTGTCACACAGTGGCCAAAACCCAGGGGCCATCGGGAGGTCCACCAGCAGGGCCAGAACTCCAGAAGCCCTCCAACTGTTGCCCCCCCAAGGACCAAGAATACAGAGCATCCCTTGCCCCAGACTGAGAGTTCCTATCTATACCTTGTGGCTAGTAGCCACTGATGGACCTCTGCTCCATATAAGAACATAAAAGAAGCCAGGTTGGATCAGGCCAGTGGCCTATCCAGTCCAACATTCAGTGTCACACAGTGGCCAAAACCCAGGGGCCATCAGGAGGTCCACCAGTGGGGTCAGACTCCAAAAGTCTTCCCACTGTTGCCTCACCCCAAGCACCAAGAAGACAGAGCATCACTGCCCCAGACAGAGTGTTCCATCTAAATCTTGTTTCTGATAGCCACTCATGGACCCCTGCTCCATATAAGAACATAAAAGAAGCCAGGTTGGATCAGGCCAGTGGCCCGTCCAGTCCAACACTCAGTGTCATACAGTGGCCAAAACCTAGGGTCCATCAGGAGGTCCAGCAGCAGGGCCCGAACTCCAGAAGCCCTCCTAGTGTTGGCCCCCAAGCACCAAGAAGACAGAGCATCACTGCCCCAGAGAGTTCAGTTTACATCTTGTGGCTAATTGCCACTCATGGACCTCTGCTCCATATAAGAACATAAGAGAAGCCATGTTGGATCAGGCCAGTGGCTCATCCAGTCCAACACTCTGTGTCACACAGTAGCCAAAACCCATAAGCCATCAGGTGGTCCACCAGCAGGGCCGGAGCTCCAGAAGCCCTCTCACTGTTACCCCCCAAGTACCAAGAAAACAGAGCATCACCAGGCTTAGTGTTCCACCTATACCTTGTGGCTAAGAGCCACCGATGGACCTCTGCTCCATATGTTTATCCCATTCTCTCTTGAAGCTGTATATCCTTGCAGCCCCTACCACATCTTGTGGCCGTGAATTCCACTTTTTAGTTACTCTTTGCCTTTAGATGTGGAAGTTCCTTTTAGTCACTATGGCTAGTAGTCACTGATGGACTTGGTCCTCCATAGATCTGTCTTTTTAAAGCCATCTATGCTCACGGTCAGTGTTCCCTCCAAGCTGAGTTAGTGTGAGCTAGCTCACAGTTTTGTAGCCTCCGGCTCACACATTGTTGTCTTCACTCAGGAAGGATGGCCCCAGAGTGAACCAATCTATGCAGTAGCCAAATGGCTCACTCACAACTTTGATGCCAGGAGCTCACAGAGTAGAATTTTTGCTCACCAGACTCCATGGCTTAGAGGGAGCATTGCTCACGGTCATCTCTATGTCCAACAGCAGAGAACACCACAATGTAATTACTCAGGGATTGAAGAAGAACTTCCCTTTGTCCGTCCTAAATCTGTTGCCCACCCAAGAAGCTGCCTTTTACTGAATCAGACCCCCTGGTCCATCAAGGTCAGTATTGTCTACTCAGACTGGCAGCGGTGCTCCAGGGTCTCAGGCACAAGGTCTTTCCCATCACCTCCTACCTGATCCTTTTAACTGGAGATACCAGGGATTGAACCTGGGACCTTCTGCATGCAAAGCAGATGCTCTTCCATTGAGCCACAGCCCCTTGCCGCCAAGTTCATCGAATTCCCCTGAGTTCTAGTATTATAAACAGACTCCCACCCCTGTGCTCCAGTTCCCACCCTCAATGGACCAGCGGGAACCAAAACAGGGAGACTGTGTCATGTGACACTCTAGGAATCCCCTGAATCTCTGTGGCTTTTACCATAGTGATGGGGGGGGTGATTCCTAGAGCGTAGGACAGCACTGTTTCCCCCAGTCTCTGCCCCTAAAATGTTCCTCGCTGGCAACCCTATTTATGAGCAGAGAAGGTAAAGTCCTTGCTCTCCGCTTCTTCCACCCCACGCATCTTTTCATAGATGTGGAGAGGAGTGATAAGAATAGCAACGGGGAGCTTCCAGAAGTGGCAGCCTCGGGCGGTGCCTCTTGTGGAGTCCCCACTGGTTGTGCCCTATGGATTTCAATGGGTTGGGCAAGAGAAGAAAGGCTGTCCAACTAGTTCACTCTTGGACTCGGACACAGAGTTGTGCAGCCATCCGCTCTCACATCATTCCCAGGCGTACCTGGCACAGCTGGTCCCGGAAGTGTGGCTGAAGCGGCAATCGATAATAGTCTTATTAGTTGCTGTAGATTATCCGGGTTGTGTGGCCGTGGTCTTGGCCTTGTAGGACCTGATGTTTTGCCAGTAGCTGTGACTGGCATCCTCAGAGGTATAACACAGAAAGATGGAGCACTCTCTGTGTCAAGGTGAGCAGAGAAATGGTAGGCAGGTAATTTATATCTGCCCTGGAAGGTGGGGTCAGGCTGAGTCATTATCTTGTTGGAGTTCTCCAGGCTATGAACATGCTAATGGAGGAGCTTTCCTGAGGAGGTTCTTTTGCCTATGGATTGTTTCCTGAGGAGGTTTCCTGTTTCCTGAGGAGGTTCTTTTGTGTGTGGAATGGCTATTGGAACTCTAATCTTATCTGTATCCTACAATGCCAAGACCACAGCCACACAACCCGGAAAATCTACAGCAACTAATGAACTCCAGACGTGAAAGCCTTCGACAACGATGATAGCCTTCTCCAACCAGAGGCCCAACTGGCAAGCCTCCCGTGGAGGAAAATTTAGAATCCAGTGCAAGCGCCAAAGCATTTATTGGGAAACAGAGGAGAGAACGAGGCCTGATCCTGCTGCATTGGGGGTCTTTTTTATGAACAAACCTTCATGGTGTTGGAAGGACCCGGCTTGCAATTCCAAAAGCCGAGCACGTTTTTTCCCCCCTTTTTTCAAACACAATGGAAACCATATACTAATGAGAGGCAGGACAAGTACGAGAAAAAATACAATAGTGAGGAAAAACTGCGAGAATAGCACCTGCGGTAATCTCACGACGATAATAAAACCCGCAAGCAGAATTGCTAATATTAATGAGTACAGCAACAACTGCAGTCCTAGAACTGAGATAAGATTTTTAAAAAACAGTGCCATTTCTTGACTGCTGCAGCAATGCTACAGGGGCGCCGTCCCCGGCCTCCCTTTGCTTCCTGCTCGTGGTCAACTTGGCCCCAGTGGTCTTGGTGATGAAAAGCGGAGGGGCTTAGGCTGGCACCCATCTCCTCCTCTTCCTTCCCATCTATAGTGCCAGCAAAGACCAGCTGGCTCCTCATCATATACAGAAGAAGAAGAAGAAGGAGAAGAAGAAGGAGAAGGAGAAGGAGAAGGAGAAGGAGAAGGAGAAGGAGAAGAAGAGGAGGAGGAGGAGGAGGAGGAGGAGGAGGAGGAGGAGGAGGAGGAGGAGGAGGAGGAGGAGGAGATTGGATTTATACCCCACCCTTCACTACCCAAGGGAGTCTCAGAGCGGCTTACAATCTCCATTTCCTTCCCCTCCCCCCAACAGACACCCTGGGAGGTAGGTGGGGCTGAGAGAGCTCTTTCAAGGATTGCTCCTGAGAGAACAGCTTTGAAAGAACTTGTGATTGACCCAAGGTCACACCAGCAGCTGCATGTGGAGGAGTGGGGAATTAACACCGGTTCTCCCAGATTAGAGTCTGCGCTCCACCAAACTGGCTCTGTAGAAACTTTGGTTACCAATAACTACAAGAAGCAACAATCGATCATTATTAAGAACATAAGAACATAAGAGAAGCCAGTATTGGATCAGGCCAATGGCCCATCTAGTCCAACACTCTGTCAGACAGTGGCCAAAAATACCAGGTGCCGTCAGGAGGTCCAGCAGTGGGGTCAGTCCTGGGTCTCTGTCTCCTGCTGGGCCCACTAAAAGAGCCTTTGGAAGGTGGATCTCTTCTATTTCTTGGCCTGTGTTTCTTTAGATGGACCATGATCGATCCAATGCACCTTGTCAAGGTCTTCCTGATGGATTGCAGAAAACCTCTCCAGCGTCTCCCACAGTTTCTCGCTCCATGCTTTCCTCCCAGCCTCCGATTTGCTCTCACACTCCATTGTGCCGGAGCTTTCAGGACTCAGCGGTTTCTCGGGGACTTCCATAGAGATGCTTTGGTCTTTGCTTTGTATAATAGGGGGCTCCTGTGAGGGGCTTGCTGGCCTTTACTTGCCAAGCACATTTTATGAAACCCACACTTGAACATGGGTATAAGCATGGACGGCTTCAAGTGGGAATTAGATAAGCATATGGAGCAGAGGTGCATCGGTGGTTATTAGCCACAAGGTATAGATTGGGACTCTGGGGCAAGTGAGGCTCTGTATTCTTGGTGCTTGGGGGGGGGGCATCAGTGGGAGGGCTTCTAGTGTCCTGGCCCCATGGGTGGACCTCCTGATGGCACCTGGTATATTTTGGCCACTGCGTGACACAGAGTGTTGGACCGGATGGGCCATTGGCCTGATCCAACATTGGCTTCTCTGATGTTCTTATGGAGCAGATGTCTGTCAGTGGCTATTAGCCACAAGGTATAAATAGGGACTCTTGGTCTGGGGCAAGTGATGCTCTGTATTCTTGGTGCTTGGGGGGGTGTTCAACAGTGGGAGGGCTTCTCGTGTCCTGGCCCCACTGCTGGACCTCCTAATGGCACCTGGTATATTTGCCCACTGTGTGACACAGAGTGTTGGACTGGATGGGCCATTGGCCTGATCCAACATTGGCTTCTCTTATGTTCTTATGTTCTTAAATTCCTCTCTGCACTGCGTGCTGCTTTCACTTTCTTTGATCATCAGATTTTTATGGTACCCTCTACACCAGGGGTGTCGAACTCATTTGTTACGAGAGCTGGATCTGACATGAATGAGACCTTGTTGGGCCGGGCCGTGTGTGCCATAAAATGGAACGCCAGGTAGCGGAGATATAACCTTTATAAAGGACACAAACACAAAGGGGATTTTTTTCACTTAAAAAAGCTTACCTTGACATACAGAGTACTCCATCTTTCTGTGTTATACCTCTGAGGATGCCAGTCACAGCTGCTGGCGAAACGTCAGGTCCTGCAATGCCAAGACCACGGCCACACAACCCGGAAAATCTACAGCAGCTAATGAACTCCAGCCGTGAAAGCCTTCGACAACATATTAAAATAAAAACATGCTTAAAACATTCGCACTCTTGCAATATTTCGTTTATTTAACAGGGTCTGATAACTGACGCCTCTTGCTCTGAATTATTGCATCAAAATGTCGGTGCTGTTGCAATCTTGAGTATGCCGTTCAGGTGTGTCTCTGTAAGCTGCAAACCTACGATGACGCGGCAGCAGCAGAACTGGAAGAAGAAGCAGAAGACGGCCAGTTCCCCTGTGGGCCTGATAGAAGCTCTCCAGGGCCTGATCCGGCCCCCGGGGCCACATGCTCGACACCTCTGTTCTACACTGCATGCCACTTTCACTTTCTTTGATCATCGGGTTTTAGGATATCTTCTGCATAGGTTTATGGCCATTCAGGGGTGACTTTGCAGTCACCACGTTGCCCCGAGGTATTTGAACGTAGTTTTGACCGGCACCTTTTCCTCCCAGTTGAGAAAATGTGGAGCAAATGCTAGATGCAGAGAGAGTCGCCCAAAGTCATCTTTCCCCCTTGGGATGTCTCCAGGGTTTCCTGCCCTGCCCTGGATAGCCCAGGCTAGCTTGATCTCACCAGATCTCGGAAGCTAAGCAGGGTCGGCCATGGTGAGTATTTGGATGGGAGACCACCAAAGAATTCCGGGGTTGTAATGCAGAGGCAGGTGACGGCAAACCGCCTCTGAATTAGCTGTGACTCAATGGCAAAAGAAGGCGTTGCTAGCTCTGAGCTGGGAACATCCCAGGAGATTTGTAGGGTGGGGCCTAGGAAGAGGCGGGGTTTAGCTAATGGGAGGGGCTTCAGCAGGATGTAGTGCCGTCCACTCTACCCTCCAAAGCAGCCATTTCCTCCAGGGGAATTTTCTTTTTTACAAACATTTATTTTTTTTTATAAAGACAAACACACACATACATAGATTGGGGGATTCCATTACCTTATCAATTTACCCGTTTAAGTACCTCATACCATATTTGCTTTCCATATTCCACCCTGTATTCTTACAGTAAGTAAGGTAAAGGTGTCCCCTTGCTCGAAAGCCATTCGGATCCGACTCTAGGGCTGCGGTGCTCGTCTCCGTTTCCAAGCCGACGAGCCAGCGCTGTCCGAAGGCACTTCTGTGGTCATGTGGCCAGCATGACTAGACACCGAGGTGCACGGAATGTTGTTACCTTCCCACCGAAGCGGTACCTATTTATCTACTTGCAATTTCTTGCTTTCGAACTGCTAGGTTGGCAAGAGCTGATGCCAGAGACGGGAGCTCACTCCATCACGCAGCATTCGGGTCTCGAACTCCTGAACTACCGACCTTCAATTCAGTGTCTTAGCCACTTGAGCCACCGCAGCGCCTTATTCTTACAGTAGTCTTTTGCATATGTTAAAAAAAATAAAGTCTTTATGCTCTTTTAAAAGGTGGTATGTCTATATATATTTTTACTGTTGTATTCTTCAACCCGTTTATAAAATCTTGACCGTGTATTTTCAAAAGTTACTTCTGTTTGTCCTGTCAGGATTAAAGTTAGTTTATCCGTCTCAGCACTCTCAAGCATTTTATTTAAAGATTTCTTCTCCTGAAGGTACCTCGTTTCTCCCCCAGTGCTTAGCGTATAATATTCTTGCTGTATTATAAGATAACGTTCTCCAGGGGAGTTAACCTCTTTGCTTGGAGATCAGTTGTCATTCTGGGAGAACTCCGGCTCCCCCCTCCCCGGAATTTGGCAAGCCTCAGGTGGTTAAGAAGCTGAACTGCAGGCTGTGGAAGGTCGGTAGGTCAGCAGTTCGAGACCCGAGAGTGCCGCATGACGGAGTGAGCTCCCGTCTCTAGTTCCAGCTCCTGCCAACCTAGCAGTTCGAAAGCAAGAAATTGCAAGTAGATCAATAGGTACCACTTCGGTGGGAAGGTAACAGCGTTCCGTGCACCTTGGTGTTTAGTCATGCTGGCCACACGACCACGGAAACGTCTTCGGACAGCGCTGGCTCTTCGGCTTTGAAACGGAGATGAGCACCGCAACCCTAGAGTCGGATTTGACTGGCTTTCGAGCAAGGGAACCTTTACCTTTAATGTCCCTCTGACCCATATCAGGGTCTTAGAAGTGGGGCTTCCCCCTGCTCTTAAATTAGCCTGAGAAAATACGATTCTCATGACGGCTGATTCTCCATTTCTCGTCCCTGCGGCTTTAAACTCAACTAATCCCTATTTTGCTTTCACGTTTTTGGGGGGATATAAACCAAACGTATGACCGTTGGCTTTCATGGCCCTTTATGTTTCATTCTGCTGTTTACCCCCTCATAAAAAGTATGCATTTTACATGGTGGTGCGTGCAGCAATAAATCGATGTTATGTGCATATTATGGCTTGTTGGGTCCCGCTGGCAATTATTGCTGATGGGAGGAATTTTCCAGGAGCTGAGTGCGACTTTCATGCCCCCCCCCCGCTTTATCTCCAAAGCTGCCACTGGGTGGGGGGACTCCCAGGAACAACAAGAGGTGGAAAGTCAGAGAACAGCAGTGGGAGGAGGCAGCTGACGCGAATCACTCCCCCTTCTGCTCCTGCAAATGCTAGGCTGGATCCAGCTAGATATAAAGGATGAGCATCGCTGCAAAAATAGAATATATAAGTCGCTCACGGGTACCACATCGGCTTGTTAGGCAGGAGGTCCCCGATTCAATTCCTGGCGTCCGCAGTTAAAGGATTAGGTAAGTAGTTTGGCATAGTGGTTAAATGCACGGGCTCTAATCTGGAAGAACCGGGTTTAATTCCCCACTCCTCCACTCGCAGCTGCTGGGTGACCTTGGGCAAGCCGTAGTTCTGAGAAGAGCTGTCCTTGAAAAAGAGCAGTTGCTCTCAGAGCTCTCTCAGCCCCACCTACCTCACAGGGTGTCTGTTGTGGGGAGGGGGAGGGAAAGGAGTTTGTAAGCCGCTCTGAGACTCCTTTGGGTAGTGAAGGGTGGGGTATAAATCCATTCTCTTCTTCTTTATCTTCTTCTTCTTCTTCTTCTTCTTCTTCTTCTTCTTCTTCTTCTTCTTCTTCTTCTTCTTCTTCTTCTTCTTCTTCTTCTTCTTCTTCGTCTTCGACTTCGTCTTCGTCTTCATCTCCTCCTCCTCCTCCTCCTCTTTGGCGTGTTAGACAGAAGATTCCCAATTCCTAAAAAGCAATGCCAGGTAATGGGGATATAAACTTTATAAAGGACATAAACACAGATGTTTTTTAATAATTTAAAATAAAAATATGCTTAAAACATCAGCACCCTTGCAATATTTTCTTTATTTAACAGTGTCTGATAACTGACACCCCTTGCTCTGAACGATTGCATCAAAATGTCTGTGCTGTTGCAATCCTGAGTCTGCTGCTCAGGCTTGTATCTGTAAGCTGCAAACCTACGATGACGCAGCAGCAGTAGCAGAACTGGAAGAAGAAGCAGAAGATGGCCAGTTCCACTGCGGGCCTGATAGAAGCCCTCCGGGGTCTTGATCCGGCCCCTGGGCCGCATGTTTGACAGCCCTGCACTACACCAAACTGGTGCTGTCGTTCAAGGTGTTTTTTGTGCCTAAAGACCAGCACGCCCTGTGTGCCACCTGCCCAACACCAAGCTCTCCCAGCTGGAAATGCTTGCTGTGCCTGGTATCTAGCTGCATGGTCCACCTCCGGCAGCTGCTACAGGGAGACAGCTACGAGGAGGGCTACATGCACCCTGTCAATGTGGTAAGGGAGGAGGGGAGAAGAATGGGCGTAAGAGAGAGGAGCTGAGAGAGCGCTGAGAGGACTGCTCTTGAGAGGACAGCTCTGAGAGAACTTGAGACTAACCCCAGGTCACACCAGCAGCTGCACGCAGTTAGTGGGGAATCACACCTGGTTCTCCCAGATTAGAGTCCACCACACTTAATCACGACAGCAAACTGGCTCTCAGAGTGAAAAGGAAACAGGGGGGAAGCTAGGCCAGACGTAGTCAAAGCAGCACCATGGGTTCCCGCCAAAAGCTGCTGTCGTGGCAGGGAGCCCTGAGCAAGGTATGCTGAGGCTTTGGGTCCCTACACTGCTCCGGTGAAGAGGTCCCTCCACTTCTGTGGGTGGAAAGGACCCAGGGGTGGGGCAGGAGTGACGGAGGCCTTTACAGAGGAGCAGGTGAGGAGGCAGGCTGTGAGCGGCTCGGAGCCTCCGCCGGCAATCTTGGAGGACAAGATGGACAGAGGGGCAATTTTCCTTTGCTTCTCCACCAGCCGCTCTGTTTGGCAAGTCCTGCCGTTTCCTTCACTCATCTTGGCAGAGGCATTCTATCTGGCTGGAGTTCAGACAGGCCATTCCAGCAAGCACTGAGTGACCTACCTTCCCATCCCTGGGGAACATAAGAACATAAGAGAAGCCAATGTTGGATCAGGCCAATGGCCCATCCAGTCCAACACTCTGTGTCACACAGTGGCCAAAAATACCAGGTGCCCTCAGGAGGTCCAGCAGTGGGGCCAGGACACCAGAAGCCCTCCCACTGTTGCCTCCCCCCAAGCACCAAGAATACAGAGCATCACTTGCCCCAGAGTCCCTATCTATACCTTGTGGCTAGTAGCCACTGATGGACCTCTACTCCATATAAGAACATAAGAGAAGCCAATGTTGGATCAGGCCAATGGCCCATCCAGTCCAACACTCTGTCACACAGTGGCCAAAATATACCAGGGGCCATCAGGAGGTCCAGCAGTGGGGCCAGGACACTAGAAGCCCTCCCACTGTTGCCCCCCCCAAAGCACCGAGAATACAGAGCATCACTTGCCCCAGACATAAGAACGTAAGAGAAGCCAATGTTGGATCAGGCCAATGGCCCATCCACTCCAACACTCTGTGTCACACAGTGGCCAAAAAGACCAGGTGCCATCAGGAGGTCCAGCAGGGGGGCCAGGACACTAGAAGCCCTCCCACTGTTGCCCCCCACAAGGACCAAGAATTCAGAGCATCACTTGCCCCAGGCTGAGAGTTCCTATCTATACCTTGTGCCTAATAGCCACTGATGGACCTCTGCTCCAGATGTTTATCCATAAGAACATAAGAGAAGGCATTGTTGGATCGGGCCAATGGCCCATCCAGTCCAACACTTTGTGTCACACAGTGGCCAAAAATACCAGGTGCCCTCAGGAGGTCCAGCAGTGGGGCCAGGACACCAGAAGCCCTCCCACTGTTGCCTCCCCCTCCAAGCGCCAAGAATACAGAGCATCACTTGCCCCAGAGTTCCTATCTATACCTTATGGCTAATCGCCACTGATGGACTTCTGCTCCATATGCCTACCTAATTCCCTCTTGAAGCCGCCCATGCTCGTAGCCACCGCCACCTCCTGTGGCAGTGAATTCCAAGGCGTTCTGCGCACAGCCTAGCGGGATTATGGAATGCAGCCCAACTGTAGGTGCCAGTGGTTGATCTCAGCTCATTTTCTCTTGGTTTAGAAGAAGGAGATTGGATTTATACCCCACCCTTCACTACCCGAAGGACTCTCTTTTCCCTTCCCCTCCCCACAGCAGAGACCCTGTGAGCTCTGAGAGAGCTCGTGACTGACCCTAGGTCACCCCAGCAGCTGCATGTGGTTCTCCCAGATTAGAGTCCTTTTGCTCCTAACCACTACACCAAACTAGCTCCTAATTACATTTATTTATTTATTCCTGAAAAACACAAAAGGCTCTACAGCTGACAATAGCACTGCAGATAAGATCAGAGTTTCAATAGCCATTCCACACACCAAAGAATCTCCTCAGGAAACAATCCACAGACAAAAGAACCTCCTCAGGAAAGCTCCTCCATTAGCATGTTCGAACTCTGGTGCTGGAGAAGACTCTTGAGAGTCCCTTGGACTGCCAGGAGATCAAATCAGTCAATCCTAAAAGAAATCAACCCTGACTGTTCCCTGGAAGGCCAGATCCTGAAGTTGAAGCTCAAATACTTTGGCCACTAAATGAGAAGGGAGCATTCACTGGAGAAGACCCTGATGATGCTGGGAAAGATGGAAGGTCAAAGAAGACGGGGACGGCAAAGGACGAGATGCTTAGACAGTGTCATCGATGCAACAAACATGAAATTGAGCAAACTTCAGCGGACAGTGGAAGACAGGAGGGCCTGGCGTGATCTGGTCCATGGGGTCGCAAAGAGTCGGACTCGACTGTGCGACTGAACAACAACAACAAAAAGCCTGGAGAACTCCTACAAGATAATGACTCAGCCCGACCCCACCTTCCGGGGTAGATATAAATGACCTGCCTACCATTTTTCTGCTCACCTTGACACAGAGAGTCCTCCACCTTTCTGTGTTATGCCTCTGAGGATGCCAGTCACAGCTACTGGCAAAATGTCAGGTCCCACAATGCCAAGACCACGGCCACACAACCTGGAAAATTTACAGCAACTATTTATTTATTCTTCAAATTTCTACCCTATCCTCCGAGCCGAAGCCAGCTCCTATCCTAATTGCCTCGTAACTTTTTGAAAAAAGATGAGTTGCCCTCGTTATGCGATGTCAAGATGAACAATCCTGCGTGTTGAGTATGAGACTCCACAACGGAATAAGCTGAACAAGTGATTTCAGCTTTATTGAACGGCAACACCAACTCAGGAACACACGACAACAAGGGGAGCACAACTCCTTCTTCGAAACTCTCCCGGGCTGTCCAAGCCACACCCATAACAAGTTAAAGACCAATGGCATCGCAGGGATAAAGGCCAATCAGGACCGTTCCCTCTTTGCAACAATCTCACACAGTGATTGGTATTTACGGGAGGTTTCGCAGAAACCGACCAATAGCAATGCGACATAGAGCCACATTCAGAGTCAAGCTTGACATGGCAATGTATAGGCTTGATTTACAGTTTAATGCATAACACTGCGCATCCGTACTACAGTGCAGGTAAGTAGAGGCTGCGTTGCGACATACGTGTGCTTGGAGGTCTAGTTTGAAGTCCCCTTTTATTCAATGGGGCTTTCTCCCAGGAAAGAATTCTTAGATTACAGCCTCAGTGACCCAGCCTCAGAGTTAAGAAAACCACCTTCCTATTGATTTTAATACACGAGTGATTCCTTCCCTGTAGTCAATGGGAGTTTAGAGTGCTTTTGGTTTGCCTTGATTATGTTTGAGGTTGCTAGATGGCCGGGGGGAGAAAAAACTAAGTCCTTTCTGATACTCCCTCTAAGCTGTGGACTCTTGTGAGCAAAAATTCCACTTTCTGAGCTACTGGCATTAGGCTTGCCAAGAACTTACCACGTGGGAGTGGGGGATGGATATGTCCTTGCAAGACCATCCCCGGGGGAAGGACAGGCATGGGGCACCATGCTGTCGCCAGGGAGTGACACTAGGTGATGCTCTGGCAATGCAGCTGGAAACTCGATGGTACCATTGAGTTTTCAGCCCCATTGCCAGAGTGTCGCCTGGCGTCACTTCCTGGTGAAGGCATGATGCGTTACAAGGAGGACTGGTCCGGCCGGGGAGCATGCGTCCCCCGCTCCTACACAGTAAGTACTTGGGAACCCTAACTGGCATTAAAGCTGAGAGTGAGCAGTTTGGCTACTGCATAACTTAGTTTGCTCTGAAGCCCTCCTTCCTGAGCTAATGTGTGAGCCAGAGGCTAAAAAGCTGTGAGCCAGCTCACACTAACGCAGCTCAGAGGGAACACTGGTCCCGTCCCTTTCACAGAGGTTTAACTAACGGAAATGGACAGTGAAAGCTATTCATGGTATTACGTTAAATAACATCACCTGGTATTTGCTGCAGACCCGACTGATATTAAAGTGACAGCTGGAGGAGCCATTTTAAATTCGGTGACTCTAATTAGTGTCCATGTTTTAGCACTGAGCTGGAAATGCTAGCAGCCGTCAGAATCGTGGACCTCTAACATCTTTTAAAGCGTGCTTCGATTCCTGCCTCCATCTGCGATTCATACTGGGATTAAGTCATCTAGAAAAGAAACTGCAATTCCGAAAACTTAATTTCAACCAAAGCCTTCCCCTTTAGTAAATACCAGAAACCAATTTGGTGTGGTGGTTAGGAATGGTTAGGAGTGTGGACTCTAATCTGGGAGAACCGGGTCTGGTCCCCCACTCCTTCACGTGCAGCTGTTGGTGTGACCTTGGGTCAGTCACAAGTTCTCCCAGAGCTTGTTCTCTCACTAGCAGTTCTCAAAGGAGCTCCCTCAGCCCCATCTACCTCACAGAGTGTCTGTTGTGGGGAGAGGAAGGGAAAGGCAATTGTAAGCAGACCCTGCTTTCCAGTTCTCCCGTAGGTTACGTGTATTTTAATTCCAATCAAAGCCTTACCCTTTAGTAAATACAAGAAGCCAATATAGTGTGGTGGTTAGAAGTGTGGACTCTAATCTGGAAGAACTGGGTTTGAGCCCCCATGCCTCCACATGCAGATGCTGGTGTGACTTTGGGTCAGTCACAAGTTCTCTCAGAGCTCTTCTCTCTCTAGCCGTTCTCGAAAGACCACTCTCAGCCCCACCTCCCTCACAGGCAGTGTTCCCTCTAAGCTCAGTTAGTGTGAGCCAACACACTGTTTTTGTAGCCTCCGGCTCACACATTTTTGTCTCAGCTCAGGAAAGATGGCACCAGAGCAGGCTAATTTACGCAGTAGCCAAATCGCTCATTCACAACTTTAATGCCAGTAGCTCACAATGTAGCATTTTTGCTCACAAGTCTCCACAGCTTAGAGGGAGCATTGCTCACAGGGTGTCCGATGTGGGGAGGGGAAGGGAAAGGAGATTGTAAGCCGCCCTGAGACCCCTTTTGGTAGTGAAGGACAAGGTATAAATCCAGTCTCCTCCTCCTCCTCCTCCAATTGCTTTGCTACTGATATAACATTTGGCTGTAAGAGGACAAACTCCTCTTAATAAAGGTAAAGGTTCCCTTGCTCGAAAGCCAGTCGAATCCAACTCTAGGGTTGCGGTGCTCATCTCCGTTTCAAAGCCGAAGAGCCAGCGCTGTTCGAAGACATTTCCGTGGTCATGTGGCCGGCACGACTAAACACCAAGGCGCACGGAACGCTGTTACCTTCCCACCGAAGCGGTACCTATTTATCTACTTGCAATTTCTTGCTTTCAAACTGCTAGGCTGGCAGGAGCTGGAACTAGAGCCGGGAGCTCACCCCGTCATGCGGCACTCTCGGGTCTCGAACTGCTGAACTACTGACCTTCCACAGCCTAAAGCTTAGTGTATTAGATATTGTATTAGATATTGCCACGCTCAGAGGCAATATGCCGCCAAGGTGGAGGAGGGGAGGAAATGGCGTCACTCATTCCTCCTTCTGAACCACCACCCCCCGTGCTAAACTGCCCCCTAAATGACAAATTTGCCCCCCTAACAAAAAAATCCTGGCTACATAGAGACGTTGGGCTCCGGCCCGTTGCTACAGGGTGGTATTTGGGGGCCTGGCCCCCTGATTTCCTGCCAAGGCCCCCTGACTTCCATGCAGCCCCCCCAACTCTCTGGGCCACCTGGAGGACTGCCCATCACCATCCCTTCCCCCAAGCGCAGATTGCTTCCCTGCACAGGCAAGCAGACTGTGAATGCTGCGAAAGTGAGTTTTTTAAAAATTATTTTGATTTGATTTTGTTTATTTTGTGATGCCAGCGCCCCCTGACTTATTTGAAGGCCCCCCAAATGATAAAATCCTGGCGATGGCCCCGGTCGGGCTTGATACATTTCGCATTCGGACACACCGTGTCCTGCGTTTTGGTCCGTCTTTCACAGATTCGTTCCTTCTCCCGGCCTCCAATTAGACGTTCGGCCCTTCCTCCCCCACCCCCCAGCCGGCCCAAAGATCGAGGTTGGCACACCGCCGAGCAGCACGATCCCTTCCAGCGAGCGGAAAGGAATTCACTCGGATTATATCAGCGGTGCCGGACAAATGAGAGAGCAGAGGACAAACAGAACGCACGAGAGATACAGATCGATTCTCCTTGCCAGGAACAGTTATTCCTGGACTCCGGCTGTCTGGTACATCCCTGACCTGGCAGCCAGAGCCGGTAATGAAATCAAACCTCATTGAGTTTGCGGCTGTTAGCCTTGGAGAGGGGCCCGTTTGGGAAGCGCTCGACGCAACTGGCCGGGGCTTATTAGCTGCGCTGTTGCACACGGCTGCAGATGTGTCACAGGTGAGCGGAACCGTGGGCCGAAATGGGCTAGGAGGCTTGGTTGGGGAGCCAGCCCTTTAACACCACTTGACCCAGTTTGGCGTAGTGGTTAAGCGCACGGACTCCAATCTGGGAGAACCGGGTTTGATTCCCCACTCCTCCACTTGCAGCTGCTGGATGACCTCGGGCAAGCCATAGTTCTGATAAGAGCTGTCCTTGAAAAAGAGCCGTTTCTGTCAGAGCTCTCTCAGCCCCACCTGCCTCACAGGGTGTCTGTTGCGGGGCGGGGAAGGCAGTTTGTAAGCCGCTCTGAGACACCTTTGGGTAGTGAAGGGCAGGGTGTAAATCCCATCTCTTCTTCTTCTTAAATACAAGGAGCTGCCTTCTACCGAGTCAGACTCTGGGTCTCCGGAGGTCAGGGTTGTCGGCTCTGATCGGCAGCTGCTCTCCAGGCTCTCAGGCAGAGGTCCTTCACATCACAACACCTGATCCTTTAACAGGAGCGTGTTGCCCCAGAAGATCAGACCCAAACCAACAGGTTGGAATTAAAGCAAAAGACTTTCCGGCTAAATATTAGGAAGAACTTCCTGACAATGAGAGCGGTTCCTCAGTGGAACAGGCTTCCTCGGGAGGTGGTGGGCACTCCTTCTTTGGGGGCTTTCAAACAGAGGCTCGATGGCCATCTGACAGCAATGAGGATCCTGTGAACTCGGGCAGATCATGAGAGGGAGGGCAGGAAGGGTTGCATCACTGCCTGGTTCTTGTGGCCCTTTCTTACACCCCCAGGGATATGCCGATCGCCATTTTGAGGTCAGGAAGCAATTTTCTCCAGGCCAGTTTGGCCGGGAAATCTGGCAGGGGGTTGTTTATTCTTTTGCCGTCTTCTGGGTGTGGAAGTCACTGGGGGTGTGGGAGGGCGGTATTTGTGGATTTCCTGCATTGTGCGGGGGGTTGGACTAGATGACCCTGAGGGTCCCTTCCAACTTGATGATTCTATGACCTCCATTGGGGAGAGTTCTCCATAGGAGGTATACAGGGCGATCTGTGCTGGTCAGAGATCTTGGCTCCTTTTTCCAAGTATATTGCTAAATAGTTGCTGATTTCCCAATCTGTTATTCCTTGGGCTCTTTTTGTAGCAGGAACTCCTTTGCATATTAGGCGACACCCCCCCTAATGTAGCCAATCCTCCAAGAGCTTACAGAGCCCTTCTTACAGGGGCTACTGTAAGCTCTTAGAGGATTGGCTACATTAGGGCGTGTCGCCTAATATGCAAAGGAGTTCCTGCTACAAAAAGAGCCCTGCAGTTGTCCTGACCTTCAGAGCTCTGAGCAAACCTTGCCAGTCTCATCTTTCAGCCCTTATTTCCCAAGAGAGCTCTCCTGGGGACCTTTGGTGCCTCAGCTACCGCCTGCAGCCGACCAAAGGACTTCTGCTCTCTTAAAAGAGTCATTCTATTGTCTCTTGTGGCCTTTGAGGCATGGAACTCCCTTCCAGGACACCAGTGTGTTGCCGCCTCTCTCTCGCTCTCCCCCCACCCTTTCTCTGAACCTCTCGCTTCAGCCCCTTTTCTCTGGACTTCATGCCCCACGGCCACGAAATCTCAGTGGCTCTTTCTGCAGTGGCAGCTTGCTCCGGAGAATCTGAGGAGTCAAGCCTTAAGGGTCGACTTTGCAGCCACACGCCTTCCCCCTGCACTTCCCCCTCCCACTGTTTTATTTATATCAGTATTCTGTATGCATTCTGCATCCACAAGCAAAAACCACATTTTTTTGTGCTAACTGGCTGCCAGCCCTTTCCTCCCTCCTTCCCTCCCTCCCTCCGTGAGTCTGCGAAAAGACAGGGAAGGGAGGGGGGAAATCCAGGCCCACACATCCAAGACGGGCACATTTGGGAGCAGGGAATCCCCTTGTCCTTTATATTTACTGATACCGTCTTCTGCTCTCTCTGAGTGGGAGGACGTGTCCTTTTTTTTGTCTCTGGAGAAGGAGGGAAACAAAACAGAACTGGGAGGAGCTTCAGCCTGAAGAGAGAGAGGTGGAAACGGGGGAGGGCAGTGAGCAGGGCTTAGATACCCGCAGAAACCATTCGACTTCAGAAAGGATGAGCGATTTGAAAGCGGGTGAGAACAAAGAATCGCTGCCAAAGGAGCTTGGGTAGCTGCGGGGCACCAGTGTGGTGGAAGCGATCTGCCTGCAGACTCCTGTAAAGCAAACAACAGAAAGCCCCAGCACAAAGCGGGAGTGGAAGCGGGAGGGAATGCAGAACGGAAGACTAGGATGCGCTCAGAAATGGAGGCAAAACACGGGTGCAGGAAGGGCCACTGTCTGCAAATGCACTCGCTGTCACGGACGTCCGAGGAACCTCCCTCCGTTCTGTCCCCAATGCCAACCTTCCGACTGCAAGTCCCCTTGGAAAGGAGATCTCTCCGTTTTGCTTACGGAACACGGGGACGGCCAACTTCTGCATTCTATTCTGGGGTCTGGGAGAGGTCAGCTGGGTTGCCGAGTTGGCATCAGATACCAACGAGAGTGGCATTCCTTTCATTTCTGGAGAGTTACGAGTATTTGTATACATCATAAAGAAATCCCCAGATGCAACCAAGGGTGCAATCTCAGGTCCTGGAAATAACTTCTGTTTGTTACGTCTTGGAAGCAACTCTGGGCAGCAGGACTGCCGAAGACCTGAGGAAATGTCTTCGGAAGAGGCATCCAGATCCACCAATTTCCATCCATGTTTTTGACATTCCATCAGGCATTCCTGCTGGTCTGTAGCTACGGTGATGCCATTGGGGGCTCCACCCTTCCTTAAAGGGCCAGCCCCTTCCTTAAAGGGCCCCCTCCCCACTTCTTCCCAAAAGCCTTTAAACACCCCTCTCCCCACCAGCTCCACCATAAAAAAAAAAAAATTGCCCCACAAGCCACAAAACCCCGGCTATGGATCTGCAAGTGTTCCCTCTAAGCTGAGTTAGTGTGAGTTAGCTCACCGTTTTTCCAGCCTCCGGCTCACACATTTTTGTCTTAGCTCAAAGTAGAATTGCAATCTTACAAGACTCCCCAGCTTAGAGGGAGCATTGCCTGCAACCCCGACATTCTGTTGGATGGCCTTCTGGCCCAGAAACAATTACAAAGATGGGGCTTTGGCCTTACACCAAGGCAGATCATTGGTCTATCATATTCAACACTGGCCACTCCAGTGGTCTGAGGCAGAGATCTTGCATACCAACTGCTTCCTGACCCTTTAACTGGACATGCTGAGAATCGAACCTGGGAACTTTTGCGTGCACGGCAGGACTTCTTCCGCTGAGCCACTGCGCTCCCTACAAAGACAAGAGCAGACCTGATTCTCAAGGGCCAAGGCTTACAAGAGACAGTGAGCAATGATATCTCCCACCTCAATGGTTGCCAGGCTCCACCATGATGAGAAATGTCAGGGGTGACATGATCGCATGGAGCAAAATCCATCCAGGACTCCAAGCCGGAGTAGATGCTCCACTAACCATGTTAACGTTGCTAGGGATTATTAGGAAGGGAATTGAAAACAAATCAGCCAGTATCATCATGCCCCTGTATAAATCATTGGTGCGACCTCATTTGGAATACTGTGTACAGTTCTGGTCACCACATCTCAAAAAGGATATTATAGCATTGGAAAAAGTGCAGAGAAGGGCAACTAGAATGATAAAAGGGTTGGAACACCTTCCCTATGAAGAAAGGTTAAAACGCTTGGGGCTCTTCAGCTTGGAGAAACGACGGCTGAGGGGTGACATGATTGATGTTTATAAGATTATGAATGAGATTGAGCAGGTTGAGAAAGAAGTACTTTTCTCCCTTTCTCACAATACAAGAACTCGTGGGCACTCCATGAAATTGCTGAGCAGTCAGGTTAGAACAGATAAAAATAAATACTTCTTCACCCAAAGAGTGATTAACATATGGAATTCACTGCCACAGGAGGTGGTGGTAGCTACAAGGATGGACAGTTTCAAGAGGGAATTAGATAAACATATGGAGCAGAAGTCCATCAGTGGCTATTAGCCACAGGGTATAGATGGGAACTCTCAGTCTGGGGCAGGTGATGCACTCTGTTCTTGGTGCTGGAGGGGGCAGCAGTGGGAGGGCTTCTAGTGTCCTGGCCCCACTGCTGGACCTCCTGATGGCACCTGGTATATTTTGGCCGCTGTGTGACAGAGTGTTGGACTAGATGGGCCATTGGCCTGATTCAACATTGGCTTCTCTTATGTTCTTATGTTCTAACTCTGAGTTGGGAAATCCCTGGAGATTTGGCGGTGAAAGCCAGGGGATGCTTTGGAAGGTGGACTCTCTGGCACTGTCCCCCACTGAGGTTCCTGTCTAATGCTCCTTCTAAGCTGTGTTGGAAATGCATGGGTTGCAAGGTCTCAGATTCCAGCCATTATAGGGTTAACTCATTTACCTTTCTATGTTGTTGTTTAGACTGACCTGGAAGGGAAACCTGGCACAGAGCCAATGGGGAGGAAGCCCGGGAAAAGTAGTCTGTCTTGTAATACCGATTGGTTACTGGCTTCAGTTGACTTCCTTTCTAGGGGGTCAAGAAGAAGGAGATTCTCCATTATTGTGTATACCTTGTTGTGTGACCATGCTTTATGGAAGTAAGATGTAACAACGTAGCTCTGAGACATGTTTGTTATTTTGTAGGTTCCCTGTGTACCTTTTACCCTTAGAGATAAAGCCTTTTAAACAGAAAAAGATGTCTCCTCCTCAGTGAAGCAAAGGTCCATCGTCAACTCTGAGTAATTAAGTATTTTTGACTACTTTTACCAACAAGCTGTGGAGTCTTGCAAGCAAAAATCCTACTTTGTGAGCTATGGCATTAAAGTTGTGAGCAAGCGATTTGGCTGCTGCGTAAATCAGTCCACTCTGGAGCTATCCGCCGGAGGCTAGAAAACTGTGAGCTGGCTCACACTAACTCAGCTTAGAGGGAACATTGGGCTCCACCCCTGAATCTCAAAGAGTTTCCCAACCTGGAGCTGGCAACCCTAACCCACTGCACCCCAGTCTGGCCAAGGGGTGACCCGGTAACTTCACTGGAATTCCTAAGCCTGCCAACGCCGCTGACATCTGGAACGCTGCTCTGACCTGCAGTCCCGTCCCTCCTGTGAGCCTCCCTTTTATAGAAAGCGTATGGCCTACCCCTCCATCGCAAAAATCTTTCTCACGGTTCCTTTCCCAAGACCAGGAGGCCCGCTGCATTGTATTTTTAGTAAACACATTTAAAAACAAAAAAAACCCAAGACCAATTCTATCCATCCCCTGGAACAGAAGGCATCGTTTTGCCAGGGGAACGGTCCTTTCTCCCTCTTGCGCATCTCGACAGTTGCCAGCGAGGGGATTAAAAAGGATGACTCGGCGTGCATTTGAATGGCCTCCATTGGTATGCCGTTTGCAGGACCTCCCCGAGCTGAGAATCAGAGGCGTTTTTGCAAACGGTGACAAAGGACAGGACGGAGGGGTGACGCTGTCGCTCGTCCTGGATAGGAAACATCAGCTGACTTTTTCCTGGTGGGGGGAAAATGTTTCCCAGCCATGAGATGTCAGGGGAAGTGCTTTCGTTGTGTGTCTGGGGGGGGTGTTGGGAACCTGATGCGCTTGGCGTATTTCTTCCTCCTCGTAGGGCCTGTAGTATGAATGGGAATATAAAGATTTTTAATATATGTTTTTTTTTTCTTCTTGATTGTTCATATTCATATTTTATCCTTGGTTTTATGGATTTCTCTTTTAAGTAATCTTTTATCCGGATGTTAGAAAGGCCTGTTATATAGAAGGCTTTCCTCTTGTAGGTCTGATATTGTTAGCAGACAACGCAATAGGTACAAAGTTCATGATTCTGTAGTTCTTAAGGGCAAAACTTTGCAATGACTGGCCCCTATTCCCTCCATTGTTCTCTATGGTGGGAATAGGGGCAACCTGTTTGGGGGCCCATAGAATTGGACCCTCTGGTCCAATGTTCTTGAAACTCGGTGGGTATCTTGGGGAGAGGCGCCATCAGCTACCCTGTGAGTTTGGAGCCTCTCCCTCAAACCCCTCCCCTCCAGCCCCCAGAATATACCCTATGTTTTCACCATTGACTTCAATGGCCCATAGGATATAATGGAGCTGAAATTGACATTCGGCTGCCTGAAAGACTCCCTGGGATGCCGGCTGGGGGCGGGGCTTGGCCGAATTGCCACCAAAATTTTTTCATTCCCTCCTTTCCTTCTCTCTTTTTCCTCTTTCACTCCTTCTTCTTCTCTTCTCTTCTCTTCTCTTCTCTTCTCTTCTCTTCTCTTCTCTTCTCTTCTCTTCTCTTCTCTTCTCTTCTCTTCTCTTCTCTTCTCTTCTCTTCTCTTCTCTTCTCTTCCCTTCCCTTCCTTCCCTTCCCTTCCCTTCCCTTCCTTCCTTCCCTTCCCTCTTTCTTTCCTACCTTCTTCTCTTCTCTTTTTTCCTCCTTTCCGTTTCCCTCCTTCCTTCTCTTTCTTTCCCTCTTTCCTTCCTTCTTTCCTTCTCTCTACGCTCTCTCTTTCCTTCCCTCTTTCCTCCTTCTGTGGCCCAACTCTCATGAGAAGGAGTTTAAACTTTAAACCCCTTCTCTCTTAGCTCCCCCACCCAGACCAGCTGGGGAAGGGAAGGGGAGGCTTTTGAAGATGCCGCCCCCTCTTTTGCTTCCCCTTCTGACATCACTTCTGGTGATGTCAGGGGGCGTGGCATATGCTAATAGCCTAATAGCTCATTAGCATACCATATGCTAATAAGCTCCTGCAGCTATTTTTCTACGAAAAGACCCCTGGATGCAGATACATGTTTCTTTACATCTGACAAATCAGAGGCTTATTATTCAAATTACCACTGTCTTTTGTAACCAATTATGCTTTTTGAATATTGGAATTTTTTTGATGATGTCAGTCCATGTATAAAATATCATGTATTTCCTGAATATGCTCGGAATATGTTCAAGAAGAAGAAGATGAAGAAGAAAAAGAAGAAAGAAGTCAATTTTTTTTGATGAGTTATTTGGTCCAATTGTTTTCCTGTTAATGGAAGCATATCTCCCAAATATGCTGAGAAGAAAGTAGTCGATTCTGAATGGACCATTTGGTCCAACTGTTTTCCTGCTAACTGAAATAAAACATAGATCTTCCTCCTCATTTGACTTCATTTTTGACATGGAATCAAATATGTACAAATATGTACATCTCAAAAAGGATATTATAGCATTGGAAAAAGTGCAGAGAAGGGCAACTAGAGTGATAAAAGGGTTGGAACACTTTCCCTATGAAGAAAGGTTAAACCGCTTGGGGCTCTTCAGCTTGGAGAAACGACGGCTGAGGGGTGACATGATCGAGGTTTATAAGATTATGCATGGGATTGAGCAGGTTGAGAAAGGAGTCCTTTTCTCCCTTTCTCACAATACAAGAACTCGTGGGCACTCCATGAAATTGCTGAGCAGTCGGGTTAGAACAGATAAAAGGAAATACTTCTTCACCCAAAGAGTGATTAACAACTGGAATTCACTGTCACAGGAGGTGGTGGCAGCTACAAGCATGGACAGTTTCAAGAGGGAATTAGATAAGCATCTGGAGCAGAAGTCCATCAGTGGCTATTAGCCACAGGGTATAGATGGGAATTCTCAGTCTGGGGCAGGTGATGCACTCTATTCTTGGTGCTGGGGGGGGGGCAGCAGTGGGAGGGCTGCTAGTGTCCTGGCCCCACTGCTGGACCTCCTGATGGCACCTGGTATATTTTGGCTGCTGTGTGACAGAGTGTTGGACTAGATGGGCCATTGGCCTGATTCTACACTGGCTTCTCTTATGTTCTTATGTTCTTATGTTCTTATGTTCTTACAACACGCCCCTGCCATTATTCCCAGCCTCTGTGCCGGGATGAACGTAAGGACTTCAGAAGAGGCCTCCTGGATCAGACACAAGGCCCATCTATAGCCCAGCGTTCTGTTCTCGCAAAAGCTAGCCAGCTGCTTCTAGGAAGCTCACAAACATCAGACCTCAGAAGCTGAGCAGGGTCGGCCCTGGTTAGTGTTTGGATGGGAGACCACCAAAGAAGTCCAGGGGTGCTATGCAGAGGCAGGCAAGGGCAAACCACCTTGGAAAGTCCCTTCCCTTGGAAACCCTACAGGATCTCCACCGATCGGCTGGAACTTGATGGCACTTTCCATCGACAACAGCAGCCATGTGAGGCAGGGTGCTAGAGACTTACTAGAAGAAGAAGAAGAAGAAGAAGAAGAGATTGGATTCATATCCTGTCCTTCACAACCCAAAAACATCTCGGAGCAGCTTACAAACTCCTTCCCCTTCCCACAACAGACACCCTGTGAGGTAGGGTGGGGCCAAGAGAGCTTTTCCGAGGACTGCTCATGAGAGACCAGCTCTGAAATAACTTGTGACTGACCCAAGGTCACACCAGCAGCTGCATGTGGAGGAGCGGGGACTGAAAATCGATTATCCCAGATTAGAGTCCGTGCTCCTAACCACTGCACCAAACTGGCTCTAAAGTTCACTGAAAGTGGATTGGAAGTGGATTATGTGCGACTGCAGCCTGTGTGAGACAGATTGCTGGACTAGATGGACCACTGATTTGATCCAGAAGGACTCTTCTGACGTTCTTATCAGGGGAAGGCCTCGGCCTCTTTGCCCTGCTGTTGAGCCTCCAGAGGAACTGGTTGACCACTGTGTGAGACAGGATGCTGGATTAGATGGACCCTCACTAGTCTGATCCAGCAGGGTTCTTTTGATGTTCTTATCAGGGGAAGGCCTTGGCCTCAATGCCCTGTTGTTGGCCCTCCAGAGGAACTGGCTGGCCACTGTGTGAGACAGGATGCTAGACAGTGGAAAGCTAGTCTTAGTGAGGTTGATAAAAGGGAACACAGACTATGGCAAATAAAATGCAAGTCTGTGATCAGGCAAGCAAAAAGGGAATATGAGGAGCATATCGCAAAAACATAAAGGCCAACAATAAAACTTTCTTCAAATACATTAGAAGTAGGAAGCCAGCCAAGGAGGCAGTGGGGCCCTTGGATGACCAAGGGGTAAAAGGAGTAGTGAAGGATGATAGGGAAATGGCTGAGAAGCTGAATGCATTTTTTGCCTCTGTCTTCACTGTGGAAGAGGAGAAGTGTTTGCCCACTCCAGAAGCACCGATTTCGGGAGGGGGTTTGAAAGACCTGAATCAGATTGTGGTGACAAGAAAGGAAGTCCTCCGACTGATGGACAATTTAAAAACTAATAAATCACCAGGCCCAGATGGCATTCATCTGAGAGCTCCTGACAAAAATATGTAATCTTTCTTTAAAATCTGCCTCCATTCCTGAGGACTGGAAGGTAGCTAATGTCACTCCCATCTTTAAAAAGGGCTCCAGGGGAGATCCAGGAAATTACAGGCCAGTCAGTCTGACATCGATACCAGGTAAGTTGGTGGAAACTGTTATTAAGGAAAGAATTAGTAGGCACATTGATGAACAAAAACTATTGAGGCAGACTCAGCATGGGTTCTGTAAGGGAAGATCTTGTCTCACTAACCTGTTAGTGTTTTTTGAGGGAGTGAACAAACATGTGGACAAGGGGACCCAATAGATATTATTTACCTTGACTTCCGGAAAGCTTTTGATACAGTTCCTCATCAAAGGCTCCTAAGTAAGCTCAATAGTCATGGGATAAAAAGACAAGTCCTCTTGCGGATCAAAAACTGGCTTATAAATAGGAAACAGAGAGTGAGTATAAATGGGAAACTTTCCCAGTGGAGGGTGGTAAGCAGTGGGGTACCACAGGGATCAGTACTCGGTCCGATGCTTTTTAACTTGTTTATTAATGATTTGGAATTGGGAGTAAGCAGTGCAGTGGCTAAATTTGCAGATGACACGAAGTTGTTCAGGGTGGTGAAAACCAGGGAGGATTGTGAGGCACTCCAAAGGGATCTGTCGAGGATGGGTGAGTGGGCGTCAACGTGGCAAATGGGGTTCAATGTGGCCAAGTGCAAAGTGATGCACATTGGAGCCAAAAATCCTAAATACAAATACACGTTGATGGGGTCTGAACTGGCAGAGATGGACCAAGAGAGAGATCTTGGAGTCGTAGTGGATAACTCAGTGAAAATGTCTAGACAGTGTGTAGCTGCAATAAAGAAGGCCAACGCTATGCTGGGGATTATTAGGAAGGGAATTGAAAACAAATCAGCCAGTATCATAATGCCCCTGTATAAATCATTGGTGCGACCTCATTTGGAATACTGTGTACAGTTCTGGTCACCACATCTCAAAAAGGATATTATAGCATTGGAAAAAGTGCAGAGAAGGGCAACTAGAATGATAAAAGGATTGGAACACCTTCCCTATGAATAAAGCTTAAAACGCTTGGGGCTCTTCAGCTTGGAGAAACGACGGCTGAGGGGTGACATGATCGAGGTTTATAAGATTATGCATGGGATTGAGCAAGTTGAGAAAGAAGTACTTTTCTCCCTTTCTCACAATACGAGAACTCGTGGGCACTCCATGAAATTGCTGAGCAGTCGGGTTAGAACAGAGAAAAGGAAATGTTTCTTCACCCAAAGAGTGATTAACATATGGAATTCACTGCCACAGGAGGTGTTGGCAGCTACAAGCATGGACAGTTTCAAGAGGTAATTAGATAAACATATGGAGCAGAAGTCCATCAGTGGCTATTAGCCACAGGGTATAGATGGGAATTCTCAGTCTGGGGCAGGTGATGCACTCTATTCTTGGTGCTGGAGGGGGCAGCAGTGGGAGGGCTTCTAGTGTCCTGGCCCCTCTGCTGGACCTCCTGATAAGCACATGGTATTTTTGGCCACTGTGTGATAGAGTGTTGGACTAGGTGGGCCATTGGCCTGATTCAACATTGGCTTCTCTTATGTTCTTATGACTAGAAGGACCACTGGTCTGATCCAGCAGGGCTCTTCTGATGTTCTTATCCCGGGAAGGCCTCAGCCTCTCTGCCCTGTTGTTGGCCCTCCAGAGGAACTGGTTGGCCACTGTGTGAGACAGGAGGCTGGACTAGATGGACCACTGGTTTGATCCAGCAGGGCTCTTCTGATGTTCTTCTCAGGGGAAGGCCTCGGCCTCTATGCCCTGCTGTTGACCCTCCAGAGGAACTGGGTGGCCGCTGCGTGGGACAGGATGCTGGATGAACCACCAGTCTGATCCAGCAGATCTTATGTTCTTAATGCTGACCTGTCATTTGGAAAATGCGTCTCTTTCCCAAATCTGGCTGGGCTTTTGAACTGTCCCAGCATGTGGGAGATATTGACCTGGTGGCAGCTCTTTCAGCCGTGCAGCCCAATCTGAGTTCTGGCAGCCAGATGAAGCTTTGTACATGCCGAGCCACGGGGAAGCTGATGTTTGCAAGAGAGACCCCCTGCGGGGATGCATCATAACCTCCAAACAGATGTCAGCCCAACTGGCCAGCACATGGGTGCGTGGGGGGTGCCCCTCATTCCACAGGCTTTCAGTGTTTCCTTTGGCTTCCGTAACGGCGGTTTTAATGACGTGCTGACGGCGCTGTGGCTTTTACGGCCCCGCGATGGGCTCTGGGAACGCCGGCAGCATCCGACGCTTTAAAACGATAATACGATCATATACTTCTAATTGGCTGTAGGCTCGTGTGATTTAATAACTTCGCTTGGTTCGGCGCCTGTCTCCGAACCAACTGCCTGGTCTCAGTTCTCTCTGCAGCTTGACTCTCTGGTTCAGCCGAATCCTTAGTACCATCTTGCACAGCTGAAGAAATTTTCCAGGTCCTTGGTGTCAGGCGGTTCATTTTAGGATCTTACACCATGTCCATAGAATCATACAATCATAGGATCGTAGAATCATAGAGTTGGACGGGCCCTCCAGGGTCATCTAGTCCAACCCCCTGCCCAATGCAGGAAATTCACAAATGCCTCCTCCCCACACCCCCAGTGACCCCCTTTTCCATGCCCAGAAGAATGGGGAGGGACCACACAAAACCCTCCAGGATCACTGGCCAAGCTGGCTTGAAGAACAACTCCTTCCTGACCCCAAAGTAGTGATCAGCATTTCCCTACACGTGTAAGAAAGGGCCACAAGAACTAAGCGCTGATGTAACCCTTCCTGCCCTCCCTCTCACGATCTGCCTAAGTCCACAGGATCAGCAGTGCTGTCAGATGGCCACTGAGACACTCTGAGATGCCTTCAGGTAGTGAAGGGCGAGGTCTAAACTAAATCTCCTCCTCCTCCTGGAGCTCGAACTAACCAAACTGGCAGAGGCTGACCAAGAGAGAGATCTTGGAGTCGTAGTAGATAACTCGCTGAAAATGTCGAGACAGTGTGCGACTGCAATAAAGAAGGCCAACACTATGCTGGGGATTATTAGGAAGGGGATTGAAAACAAATCAACCAGTATCATCATGCCTATGTATAAATCATTGGTGCGACCTCATTTGGAATACTGTGTACAGTTCTGGTCGTCACACCTCAAAAAGGATATTATAGCATTGGAAAAAGTGCAGAGAAGGGCAACTAGAATGATAAAAGGGTTGGAACACTTTTCCTATGAAGAAAGGCTGAGGCGCTTGGGGCTCTTTAGCTTGGAGAAACGACAGCTGAGGAGTGACATGATCAATGTTTATAAAGTTATGCATGGGTTAGAACAGGTAGAGAAAGAGGTCCTTTTCTCTCTTTCTCACAATACAAGAACTCGTGGGCACTCTATGAAATTACTGAGCCGTCAGGTCAGAATGGATAAAAGGAAGTACTTCTTCACCCAAAGAGTGATCAGCACATGAAATTCACTGCCACAGGAGCTGGTGGTGGTGGCTACAATTATGGATGGCTTCAAGAGGGAATTGGAGAAGCATATAGAGCAGAGGTCCATCGGTGGCTCTTAGCCACAAGGTATAAATAGAGACTCTGGGGCAAGTGAGGCTCTGTAATCTTGGTGTTTGGGGGGGCAACAGTGGGAGGGTTTCTAGTGTCCTGGCCCCACTGGTGGACTTCCTGATGGCACCTGGTATTTTTGGCCACTGTGTGACACAAAGTGTTGGACTGAGTGGGCCATTGGCCTGATCCAACATTGGCTTCTCTTATGTTCTTATGTTACTCCTCCTCCTCCTCCTCCTCCTTTTATTCGTCTTCTTCTTCTTCCTCTTCTTGCTCTTCTTCCTCTACATCTTCTTTGCCCTCTTCTTCTTCATCCTCCTCCTCCTCTTCTTATTCATCCTCTTCTTCTTCATCCTCCTCCTCCTCTTCTTCTTCTTCATCCTCGTCCTCTTCTTCTTCTTCTTCCTCTTCTTCTTCTTTGATAACTGTAAATAACCAGCCTAGGCATGCCAGCCTCCAGGTGGGATCTGCTGGAGCCCTGGAATTACAGCTCATCTCCAGACTACAGAGATTAGTTTCCCTGGAGAAAAAGGATGCTTTGGAGGGTGGTTTCTATGGCCTTGTACCCCACTGAGTTCCCAGTCCTCCCCAGGCTCCATCCCCAAATTTCCAGGAGTTTCCCAACCTGGATCTGGCAAACCAACCCACCC
This sequence comes from Gekko gecko, assembly GCA_029375565.1. Taxonomy (NCBI): domain Eukaryota; kingdom Metazoa; phylum Chordata; class Lepidosauria; order Squamata; family Gekkonidae; genus Gekko; species Gekko gecko. The sequence continues at coordinate 99,387,611 of JAPDNY010000011.1, forward strand.
CCAATCCTCCACTGGTGGCCGGGGAGGGGAGGACCCGGCCACCCGAACCCCAACCGGCGCCTCTGCTCACCCCCTCCAGGGCTATAAGGTCAGTTTAATTATCCATAGCCCACCCCAGAGATTGCCAGCAGGCTAAAAACAGCGGAAGGTCACTGCCGGTAGCCTTTCAGAAGAACAATCGCGACGGGGCGAGCCAGACCGTGGACGTAAAGAAGCCTGCGCCTCTGGCGAGAGTCGATCCGTTTGAGAAGCTACCGCCAGCGTCCTCGTCGAGTGGAGTGACACCTCCCCCATTCCCCCATTTTTTAAAAAATTCATACTGTAATTAAAAAACCATGCTCGGATGACAACGAGCTCCGCTCGCTATAAATAAATGATTAGATGGCAATTCATCCTGGAAGGGAATAGACTTTGGGAATGTACTGGATGGATAGATTACAGTCGTTTTTTCTTTAGGCGGGTTATCTCTACGGGCCTGGTGAGGCCTGATACGGGCTGCTCAGCAGCAAAGGAGGAATTCCCCCCCCCCATTGAACATTAGGACTGAACTGAAATTTGGCGGGCAATCCTTTTGGATGCCAATTAGAGAGTTTTTGGGGGTTCCGACTGACCTGGGTAGCGTAGATTGGGAGCGAAGCGGGATCAGCCCTGGTTAGTCATTGGATGGGAATGACCAGAGGAGTCATAAGAACATAAGAGAAGCCAATGCTGGATCAGACCAATGGCCCATCTAATCCAACACTCTGTCACACAGTGGCCAAAAATACCAGGTGCCATCAGGAGGTCCAGCAGTGGGTCCAGGACACTAGAAGACCTCCCATTGTTGACCCCCCCAAGCACCAAGAATACAGAGCACCATTTGCCCCAGACTGAGAGTTCCTATCTATGCCTTGTGGCTGATAGCCACTGATGGACCTCAGCTCCATATGTTTATCGATAAGAACATAAAGAGAAGCCAGTGTTGGATCAGCCACTGATGGTTTATTCCACCAATGATCTATACAAGGGCATGATGATACTGGCTGATTTGTTTTCAGTTCCCTTCCTGATAATCCCCAGCATAGCGTTGGCCTTCTTTATTGCAGTTACACACTGTCTAGACATTTTCATTGAGTTATCTACTATGACTCCAAGATCTCTCTCTCGGTCAGTCTCTGCCAGTTCAGACCCCATCAATGTGTATGGAGTCATAAGAACACAAGTGAAGCCAATGCTGGATCAGGCCAATGGCCCATCCAGTCCAACACTCTGTGTCACACAGTGGCCAAAAATACCTGGTGCCATCAGGAGGTCTACCAGTGGGGCTGGGATAGTTGAAGCCCTCCCACTGTTGCTCCCCTCAAGCACCAACAATACAGAGCATCACTTGCCCCAGCCTGAGAGTTCTTATTTATCCCTTGTGGCTAATAGCCACTGATGGACCTCTGCTTCATATGTTTATCCATAAGAACATAAAGAGATGCCAATGTTGGATCAGGCCAATGGCCCATCCAGTCCAACACTCTGTAACAAAGTGGCCAAAAATACCAGGTGCTATCAGGAGGTCTACCAGTGGGGCCAGGACACTAAAAGCCCTCCCACTGTTGCCCCCCACAAACTGTTGCCCCCGTCTCATGTTGCCAACCTCCAGGTGGGACCTGGAGATCTCCTGGAATTACAACTTGTTCTCCAGACTACAGAGATGAACACACATGAAGCTGCTTTATACTCCATCATAATGCCCCAGTATAGATTGATGGTGCGACCTCATTTGGAGTACTGTGTACAGTTCTGGTCACCACACCTCAGAAAGGATATTATGGCTTTGGAAAACATGCTGAAAAGGGCAACTAGAATGATAAAAGGGTTGGAACACTTTCCCTATGAAGAAAGGTTAAAGCGTTTGGGGCTCTTTAGCTTGGAGAAACAATGGCTGAGGGGTGACACGATCGAGGTTTATAAGATTATGCACGGGAAAGAGCAGATCGAGAAAGAAGTCATTTTCTCCCTTTCTCACAATACAAGAACTCGTGGGCACTCAATAAAATTGCTGAGCAGTCAGGTTAGAATGGATAAAAGGAAGCACTTCTTCACCCAAAGAGTGATTAACACGTGGAATTCACTGCCACAGAAGGTGGTGGTGGCTACAAGTATGGATGGCTTCAAAATGGAATTAGATAAACATCTGGAGTAGAAGTCCATCAGTGGTTATTAGCAACAAGGTATAGATATGGACTCTCGGGCTGAGGCAAGTGATGCTCTGTATTCTTGGTGCTTGGGGGGGGCAACAATGGGAGGGCTTCTAGTGTTCTGGCCCCACTGGTGGGCCTCCGGATGGCACCTGGTATTTTTGGCCACTGACAGAGTGTTGGACTGGATGGGCCATTGGCCTGATCCAACACTGGCTTCTCTTATGTCCTTATGAATCAGATCATTGGTCCATCATGGTCAATATTGTCTATTCAGATTGGCAGGGACTCTCCAAGGTCTTAGGTGGAGGTCTTTCATATTGCCTGTTGCCTGCTCCTTTGAACTGGAGATGCCGGGGGTTGAACCTGGGACCTTCTGCATGCCAAGCACAGGCTCTACCGCTGAGCCATGGCCCCTGCCTGGAAGAAATGGCTGCTTTGGAGGGTGAACTCAATGGCAATGTACCCCATTGAGGCCCCTCCTCTTCCCAAACGCCACTGTCCCCAAGCTCCACCCCCAAATATCCAGGAATTTCCCAACCTGGACATGGCAACCCTAGCAGAAACTCGGCCCAGACTAAGCCCATGAGCTGGGATTTCAGGCTAATGTCTCACCCCTGTTTCTCCCGCCCAAACACTGATCATTGGTGACTGAAGGACGTAAATGGGCTGTGGTGGCGTTTACAAAGGAAGATTCTAAATTGCTAGTTAAAGCTTCCACGGGGGCCCGTCAATTGCTTCTCAGAAATCACTGCAACATGCTGAACAGCCGCGTCTTTGCATAAGCAATTTCACATTATGCAATAAATGGCTCACAGTCCCTAAGTGCTGAGAAGAGCTTTCTCCTTATACGGACTGGCTCTTAGCGGACCCCAGATCGTGAGTATCGGCACAAACCAATTTGGTGTAGTGGTTAAGCGTGTGGACTCTAATCTGGGAGAACCGGGTTTGATTCCCCACTCCTCCATTTGCAGCTGCTGGATGACCTTGGGCAAGCCATAGTCCTGACAAGAACTATCCTTGAAAGAGCTGTTTCTGTCGAGAGCTCTCTCAGCCGCATCTACCTCACAGGGTTGAGAAAGAAGTACTTTTCTCCCTTTCTCACAATACGAGAACTCGTGGGCACTCCATGAAATTGCTGAGCAGTCGGGTTAGAACAGATAAAAGGAAATACTTCTTCACCCAAAGAGTGATTGACATATGGAACTCACTGCCACAGGAGGTGGTGGCAGCTACAAGCATGGACAGTTTCAAGAGGGAATTAGATAAACATCTGGAGCAGAGGTCCATCGGTGGCTACTAGCCACAGGGTATAGATGGGAACTCTCAGTCTGGGGCAGGTGATGCACTCTATTCTTGGTGCTGGAGGGGGCAGCAGTGGGAGGGCTTCTGGTGTCCTGGCCCCACTGCTGGACCTCCTGATGGCACCTGGTATATTTTGGCCGCTGTGTGACAGAGTATTGGACTAGATGGGCCATTGGCCTGATTCAACATTGGCTTCTCTTATGTTCTTATGTTCTTATGACTCCACAGCTCAGAGTGAGCATTGGATCTAACTCTGCTCAGAACGGAACTGCATGTTCCCTCCTCCAGCCTGGGCTGCGGCCACTTTCGGAGCAATCAGTTCTTCAGGCCGACTTCCTTTCTGGCTTGTCCTCCGCTCTCTTCCTCACACTTGGCTTTCCCCTTCTTATTATCACTGGCTTGCATTTGAACAGCCGAGCTACTCTGGCACGGAGCCGACTCCCAGCGTGGCTCTGTACCGTCTCTATTCGTCCTCACTGCACTTCTTTGACTCCTTCAACTGCAAAACAGGCTCATTTTCAGCTTGGATTCGTGCGCCTTTGTTGTTGTTGATGTTTTAGCTGTGCAAAGCCGTTTAGCGTGTGTGGTTAAACTCTCTCTTGTCCAAGGTGGTTAACAATACAGCGTCGGCAATCGGGGTGAGAGAAAGGTTTTCTTCGTCCAGATGGAACAGTAAACGTCTAATTTTCTTTCACCCTTGGATCTGACTTTCTCACAAATACCGAATGCAGAACAGGCCTTCGAGCCAGCAGTTGGATAATGGAACAGATGTGTCCTTCCGAAGCAGCCTCATTATTGTTACTTATGGTCGCCAGCCTCCAGGTGGCAGCTGGAGATCTCCCGCCATCACAATTGATTTCTAGATGACCCAGATCAGTTCTCCCGGAGAAAATGGCTGCTTTGGTGGGCGGACTCTATGGCCTTAAACCATGCTGAGGTCCCTCCCCTCTCCAAACCCCACCCTCTCCAGGCTCCACCCCCCCAAATCTCCAGGTCTTTCCCAACTCAGAGCTGGAAACCCTATTATTACGGTATGTAATAGCAAACCAGGTAGACCCTGCCTCATGGCAGCACCGTAACAGGTGGGACTGCCAACTCTGGTTTAGGAAATGCCTGGAGATTTTGGGGTGGAGCCTCTGGAAAGCGGGGTTGAGGGAGAAGAGGTACATCAAAAGGGTATGATGCCAAACAGTCCGCCTCCCAAAGTAGCCGTTTTCTCCAGAGGAACTGTAATTTCTCCTTATATATAATCCTGTTTTGGGGTGAACATTCCACATGCTCCCACAGCATTTGGCTTGCTGACCTGTCACTCCAATGGTGTGCCAATACAGTGGCTGCGTTGCTGGAGTTAGTGTATTGGCCCTTTCCAGCTCTCTCATTGGCTGTGCAGAGTGATTTCATCAGCCATTGGGCTGTTGGCCGCCACTCAAGAGTACTTGCATGCCATTGGCCAGGTGCTGGATCTGCTCCTCTTTCCTGTGACAATTTTCTGTGGTGACCTCAGCAGGGTATAATGACACAAAGTCCACCTTTTTCTCCTGACAAACTGATCTCTGCTACCTGAAGAGCAGTTGTAATTTTGAGTGATCTCCAGCCCTCACCTGGAGATTGGCAACAGTGGTTCCCCAAGAGGGAATGGCTGGTTTGGAGGGTGGAGGAGGGAGGTTGCCAACTCCAGGTTGGAAGATTCCTGGAGATTTGAGGGGTGAAGCCTGGAGAGGGTAAGGTTTGAGGAGGGGGTGGGACCTCAGACAGGTACAATGCCATAGACTCCACCCTCCAAACCAGCCATTCCCTCATGGGGAATCACTGTTGCCAATCTCCAGGTGAGGACTGGAGATCACTCAAAATTACAACTGCTCTTCAGGTAGCAGAGATCAGTTCGTCAGGAGAAAAAGGTGGACTCTGTGTCATTATACCCTGCTGAGGTCACCACAGCAAATTGTCACTGAGTGCCCAAAGCCGGGGCACTCTCCCAGAACCTCTTTCTAGAGTCTGTTGTATTTATTTCCACAATGGGCCTTATTCCTAGAAATTAATAATTATCGTATGGCAGTGTGTGTGTGTGGTATAGCCAGGAGATCTGAAGATTGTCTGGCAGCTGTAAGTTCTATCTCTTTTGTGGCAAGCTAGATGTATTTTTTTTGGGGGGGGGCTGAGAGAGCTCTGAGAGAACTGCTCTGAGAGAAGAGCTCTGAGAGAACTGTGACTGACCCAAGCCTGCATGTGGAGGAGTGGGGAATCAAACCCTGTTCTCCAGATTAGAGTCCACCACTCTTAACCACTACACCATGTTGACTCTCATAGGAAAACTATATTGTCCAGAGACTGGTTGTAATTTCAGAAGATCTGCAGCCACTACCTAGAAGCTGGCAACCCTAAAAGGCCACCCACAGATAAAGAAAAGGTTTCAGGACACAGGAATTAACGACGGTATACAACTCACAAGAGGCAGTCGATTCGGAACCATTAATATGATCGGAAAGACCAGCAGAATCCACTCTGAGAAACACTCTAGTACAGGACTAGATGGACCATTGATCTTCTAAAGTTCTCACCTCTCATCCTGTTCTGCTTCGAGTACCCTGCTTTGTGATATTATCTTTCCTCTTCTTTGTTTCCAACGATTTTTAAAAGCTTGTTTGTTCTGTCCTGCATGTTCCTCTCTAAATAAACAGTTCGAGTTTTTCAGACCTGAGGACGACTTAAGTGACGGCCTCAGGAAAAGGAGGGGGGCGTATGGGGCTACTGATTGTCCCTCCCATCTCCCCCCCCCTCCTCCTCCTCTTCCATGGCCATGTCCTCTATCCCACCCTCCCATCATCCTCATTCCCTCAGGCCCTTCTCCACACTGCACCACAAGCCACAGATGGCCTACCGGAGTTCATGAACTCCGGAGAAGGAGGAGGAGGAGGTGGAGATTGGATTTATACCCCGACCTTCACTCAGAGTGGCTTACGATCTCCTTTCCCTTCCTCTCCCCACAACAGATATGAGGTAGGTGGGGCTGAGATGGGGCTGCGAGGTAGGTGGGGCTGAGAGAGCTCTTTCGAGGACTGCTCCCGAGAGAACAGCTCTGAGAGAACTTGTGACTGACCCAAGGTCACACCAGCAGCTGCATGTGGAGGAGTCAGGGAATCAAAGCCAGTTCTCCCAGATTAGAGTCCATGCTCTTAACCACTATAACAAACTGGAAGCTGAGAAGAAGGAGGAGGAGGAGATTGGATTTATAACCCGCCCTTCACTACCCGAGGGAGTCTCAGAGTGGCTTACAATCTCCTTTCCCTTCCCCTCCCCACAACAGACACCCTGTGAGCAGGCCTGTAGCCAGGATTTTTTAGTTTGAGTGGCCTTTTAAAAAGTCAGGGAACAGTGAAGTTTGCATGCAACCCCCGTGTCCTGCCCTGCTTCTCTCCCCCACCCCAATCATTTAAAGAGTCCCTTTAAATGCTTTGAGGGAGAAGCCAGGAGGGCCACACGAGCCTGCACTCCAAGCCATGAATCTGCAGCTTGGAGTACAGGTGTGCACAGCCTCCCCCAGCTTCTCCCCAAAAGTCAGGGGGCCTTGGGAAGAAGTCAGGGGGCCAGGTCCCGGGAGGCCCCATTGTAGCTAGAGGGCAGGTGGGACTGAGAGAGCTCTTTCGAGAACTGCCCTTGAGAGAACAGCTTTGACAGAACTTGTGACTGACTCAAGGTCACACCAGCAGCTGCATTTGGAGGAGTGGGGAATCAAACCTGGTTCTCCCAGATTACACTTTGCACTCCTAACCACTGCACCAAACTGTCTGTCTTTGGAGTACAGCCATCAGGGGCAGCTAGGGTTGCCAGATCCCAGTTGGGACAGGGATGGATCAGTTCCCCTGGAGAAAATGGCTGCTTTGGAGGTGGACTCTATGGAGCTATACCCCACTGAGGTCCCTTCCCATAACCTGCCCTCCCCAAGCTCCACTCCACCCCCAAATCTTCAAGTATTTCCCAATCCAGTGTTGGCCACTTAATGCCACCAAACCAGGTAAGATCTACCTCTGGAACTTCTCACCCCCTGGAGAAGCAGGGATAATATTTGGTGTAGTGGTTTGGTGTAGTGGTTAAGTGTGTGGGCTCTAATCTGGGAGAACTGGGTTTGATTTCCCACTGCTCCACCTGCAGCTGCTGGATGACCTTGGGCAAGCCATAGTTCTGTCAGAGCTGTTTTTGAAAAGAGCAGTTTCTGTCAGAGCTCTCTCAGCCCCACCTACCTCACAGGACTCCACAAAAGCAACACAGACTTCTATAAGCTCTCTTCCATCATTTCAGTTCTATCACAGCCTTCAGATATTTTGACACATAAAGGTGTTGGTCACAGTGACTCTGCAGCATGGGCTTTGTAGTCTTGAACCTTCTTAATCTGCAGCTCCTGCAGTATCATGGGTGCTGCCCCCTCGAGGCTACACAAACAGCATTTTTCATGTGTAATCATGCAGGAACATAGTATTTCTGGACTGAATATTGTCTGCATTTGTCTCTGTGAGCCTTCCCCTGCAGATTTGGATCCAGCAGTTCTCTAAGCTCTCACACAACTTTCAGTGGAAGGGAAGACTCCACAAAAGCAACACAGACTTCTCTAAGGTCTCTCCCATCATTTCAGTTCGATCACAGCCTTCAGATATTTTGACACATACAGGTTTTGCTAACAGTGACTCTGCAGCATGGGTTTTGTAGTCTTGAACCTTCTTAATCTGCAGTTCCTACTGTATCATGGGTTATACCGCCTTGAGGCTACATAAACAGCGTTTTTCTTGTGCAATCAGGCAGGAACGTGGTATTTCTGGACTGAATCTTGCATGCATTCATTTCCACGGGCCTCCCTCTGCAGATTGGGATCCGGCAGCACTCCAACCCACTCCTTTTAGCAGAAGGGGAGACTCCACGAAAGCAACACAGACTCCTATAAGCTTTCTCCCATCATTTCAGAACACCGCTCTGTAATAAGAGAAGCTCTCCGACAAGTGACCTACATTCGACTGGAAGCAGAAGTTGGCAGCAACCCTTTTTAGGACAGAGACATTTATAAGCTTGTCTCCAGCATCAGGATTTCTCTTAACGGCGAGCCGTGCCTCGTCTCCTCCTCAGCAGGTTGCTCCGTCTGCTTTCTGGGTTGCGTTCCATCCAGGCAGACCTTGCTGGAATTATTAATGGCCAGCCTGTGGCAAAATGCAGAGGGCTCTCTTTGATCTCTCTCGTTTTTTGATTTATTAGCTGCATCCTCCCGTCTCCCTCACCTTCCCCTTCCTCCTCTGGCAGAGACAGATGCTCTTTCTGATGAGGCTTTCAAACATTCGTCTTCCCCGTTCTTGGTTACATCAGTCAGCTGTCACAGGTTACCGTCCTTTCTTAATCTCTTGTTTTCTTTGTGTCGTGACCCGAACCTCAGGCTCTTATTGTCGATCCCTGGGCTGGAAAGGAGCTACTAGGCCAGCTGGTAATCGAATCAGCCAAATGGTCTCTGCCATGACCTCCTCCTTCTGAGGTGTTCAAGCAGAGGCACGATGGCCATCTGACAGCAATGCTGATTCCGTGGACTTAGACAGATCAAGGGTTACATCGGTGCTGAGTTCTTGTGGCCCTTTCTTACACGCCCAGGGAAATGCCCATCACCACTGTGGGGTCAGGAAGCAATTTTTCTCCAAGTCAGTTTGGCTGGGGATCCTGGAGGTTTCTTGTCATCTTCTGGGCATGGGACAGCGGCCACTGGGGGTGTTGTTGTTGTTCAGTTGCACAGGCGAGTCTGACTCTTCGTTACCCCAAGGACCACATCATGCCTGGCCCTCCTGTCTTCCATAGGCTTGCCAAGAACTTACCGTATTTTGGCGGGGGACAGATACGTCCTGGCAGGACCATGCCTGGCCTTCCTGTCTTCCATAGGCTTGCCAAGAACTTACTGTATTTCGGCGGGGGACGGATACATTCTGGCAGGGGGAAGGAAAGACGCGTGCACGATGCCGTCACCAGGAAGTGACACTAGGCAACACTCTGGCAATGAGGCTGGAAACTCGATGGTACCATTGAGTTTTCAGCCCCATTGCCAGAGCGTCACCTGGCGTCACTTCCTGGCGACAGCATGGTGCATTACAGGGAGGACTGGTTCGGCCGGGGAGCATGCATCCCCCGCTCCCACACGGTAAATCTTCCATCGTGCTCCAGAGTTTGCTCAATTTCATATTCGTTGCCTCGATAACACTGTCTAACCATCTCATCCTTTGCTGTCCCCTTCTTCTTTGACCTTCAGTCTTTCCCTGCATCAAGGTCTTCTCCACTGAGTGCTCCCTTTTCATTTGGTGGCCAAAGTATTTGAGCTTCAGCTGCATTATCTGGCCTTCCAGGGAACAGTCAGGGTTGATTTCTTTTAGGATTGACTGATCTGATCTCCTTGCAGCCCAAGGGACTCTCAAGAGTCTTCTCCAGCACCAGAGTTTGAAACCCCAAACCCTGCCCTTCCCCAGTCACCAGAAATTTCCCAGCCCAAGGGTTGCTAATTCCAAGTTGTGAAATTCCTGGAGTTCTGGGAGTGGAGTCTGGGGAGGATGCGGTTTGGGGAGGAGTGGGACCTCAGCCATAGGCTCCACCCTCCAAAGCAGCCATTTTCTCCCGGGGGACTGATCTTTGTAATCTGGAGATCTGTCATAATTCTGGGAGATCTCCAGACCCATCCTGGAAGTTGGCAACCCTAGGTTGGAAGCTGGGGTCTTCCAAGTGGAGGCAGCTTGGGGCTGAAATGCATTAAAAGTCTTTTCCTTGAATCTTTTTTCCTGGAGGAAGACGGTTGTAATACTTCAATCAAGATGGAAATCCAATTTATCTGAAAGGACCTATTTTCTACACAATCATCTGCTTCTTGATTGTAGTGTGTGTCTGTGTGTGTTTCCTGGCCTTCACCTCAGTCCTGTGTCCTTCCCCTACTTATCTCCCAGCTATCACTTTTAGAAGTGATTTTCCTGCTATTGATTCCAGGCTAGCTGGGGCACAGTTTTGAAGATTACTGTTTTGTGCAGTTTAAGGCAGTTTAGTCCTGACCTGAATGGCCCAGGCTAGCCCAACCTTGTGAGTAGGGATGGGCACAAACTGCATTGTTGCAGTTCATTTCGATTCATGGTTTGTGGCTGAACCATGAACTGAATCACAAACTGATACGAACTGGGGAGTTGGTTCACGGACTGCTGTTCATGACCCTTGCTTTCTGCTCCCTGACACTCAGCTGCTTTTTGGGAAGAGCAGAAAGCAGGGGTTTCAGTGGCTCAGAACCATTTAAGCCCCCGCTTTCTGCTCTTCAAGAACTGCCACAGACTGCCTTAAAACTGAAGGGAGTTCATGGCAGCTCTTCAGTTTGTGAACTTCAGTTCATGAACCTGAACTGCCTGAAATTCATCACGAATTTACATTCATGAGCTGGTTCGTGCCCATCCCTACTTGTGAGATCTTGGAAGCTAAATAGAGTCAGCCCTGGTTAGCAGTTGGGTGGGAGGCCACCTGGGATGTCCATGACCGCTACACAGAATAAAACAATGGCAAACAGACTCCAAACTTCTCTTGCCTTGGAAAACCCATGAGCGGTTGCTGTAAATCAGCTGTGACTTGATGAGGAAAGAAAGGCAGCTTAACTCGGTAAAGGACAGAAAACCTGGAAGATAGGGGAGATCAGGCCACCAGTTCCAGTTCTTACACGTGGTGCCCTATTTTCCATTTTTATTACCTAGAATCAAAGAAGGCAAACAGCCCTCTTGGGGCATGATGGAGGAACACAGATATAGGAGAGGGCCTGTGGAGGGATGGGAGAGCATCTGCTTTGCACACAGAAGGTGAGGAGGGGGAAAAAAGATGGGCAGTCAAGAAAGGAGGGAGGGAAGGTGGCAGATTTCTCTGGCACACTGATTTGGTGGCTATGTGTCCTGGGATGGGAGGGAGGGCTGAAATTAACCTGCCAGCTTTTTAATTTCTTTAAATTTCTTTAGCCAGTTTGGTGCCGTGGTTAAGTGCATGGACTCTAATCTGGGAGAACCAGGGTTGATCCCCCACTCCTCTACTTGCAGCTGCTGGATGACCGTGGGCAAGCCATAGTTCTCTCAGAGCTGTCCTTGAAAGAGCTCTCTCAGCCCCACCTACCTCACCGTGTGTCTGTTGTGGGGAGGGGAAGGGAAAGGAGTTTGTGAGCCGCTCTGAGATGCTGAGTAAAGGGCAGGGTATAAATCCAATCCCCCCTTCTGCTGCTCTTCTTTTTCTTCTTCATCATCATCATCAATGGCCTGCATTTCTGGTGGAGATTCAAGGCAAATTACAGAACGTAAAACAACAGAACAAAGTCTGAGCCCAGGGGCACCTTTAAGACCAATGAAGTTTAGTTCTGGGGATAAGCTTTCCTGTGCATGCACATTGTGTTCTATTGCGTCTGCCCACCTGTGAGTAAAACAGTACAATCCAACAAACCGTGCAAGAGGGCTAGGATAGGAAAACAACCACCACCACCACCACAACCCCAAACAATATGCTAAAAAAAAATAAAAAATCAGAAACACTTTGGTGTAGTGGTTAAGTGTGCGGGCTCTAATCCGGGAGAACCGGGTTTGATTCCCCCACTCTTCCACTTGCATCTGCCGGTGTGACCTTGGCTCAGTCACAAGTTCTCTCAGAGTTGTTCTCTCCAGAGCAGTTCTTGAAAGAGCTCTCTCAGCCCCATCCACCTCACAGGGTGTCTGTTGTGGGGAGGGGAAGGGAAGGAGATTGTAAGACGCTCTGAGACTCCGAGTGAAGGGCGGGGTATAAATCCAATCTCTGAAGCCAGTTTGGTATAGTGGTTAAGTACGCGGACTCTAACCCAGGAGAACCAGGTTTGATTTCCCCACTCCTCCACTTACTCCTGCTGATGTGACCTTGGGTCAGTCACAAGCTCTGGCACAGCTATTCTTAAAAAAGCAGTTTCTGCCAGAGCTCTCTCAGCCCCACCAACCTCACAGGGTGTCTGTTGTGGGGAGGGGAAGGGAAAGGAATTTGTAAGCCGCTCTGGGACTCCAAGTGAAGCATGGGGTATAAATCCAATCTCTTCTTCTCCTTTAAATTATGTTTCATTTTCTTCATCTGTAGCCTGATTTTCTCACATCTCCTGGAGATGTGGGGGTGGAGACTGGGATGACAGGGACTTCAGTGGGACACAGCGCCATAGAGTTCGCCTCTATGAAGCAGTGTTCCCTCTAAGCTGAGTTAGTGTGAGCCAGCTCACAGTTTTTTTAGCCTCCGGCGCACACGACTTTGTCTCCGCTCAGGAAGGAGGGCTCCAGAGCAAACTGATTTATGCAGCAGCCAAACTGCTCACTCACAACTTTGGCGCCAATCGCTCACGAAGTAGGATTTTTGCTCACAAGACTCCACAGCTTAGAGGGAGCGCCGCTATCGTGTACTGTTCTTAGAAGTAACCTTTCGGTGCTTTTTGCCAGTGTAATTCCTGAGCAGATGTAATTGCATTTGATCAGCTTGAAGGAATTGAATCTTGCTACATTCAGTCTGATTGTTCGCTCGATGAGTATTTTGCCAGGAGTGACAACTATTAGAATCTATGTTCAATGAAGTGTATAAAATCTGAAATAGTGTGAGAATTGTTCTTATTGGGACCACCCAAGGGAAAAGGAAAGACGAAGAGATTGGAGTTATACCCCGCCCTTCTCTCGGTGTCTCAGAGTGGCTTCCATTCACCTTCCCTTTCTTTCCCCACAAGAGATACCCTGTGAGGCAGGCAGGGCTGAGAGAGTTCTGAGAGAACTTGTGACTGACCCAAGGCCGCCCAGCTGGCTGCATGTGGAGGAGGGGGGAACCAAACCCAGTTCTCCAGATTCTCCAGGATCTCTTCGAGTGACTTACAATCACCTTCCCTTCCTCTCCCCACAACAGGCACCCTGTAAAGTAGGTGGTGCTGAGAGAGTTCTGAGAGAACTTGTGACTGACCCAAGGCCACCCAGCAGGCTCCATGTGGAGGAAGAGTGGGGAACCAGACCCAGTTCTCCAGATTAGAGTCCGCTGTTCTTTTAACCACGATACCAAACTGGTTAACCCTTGGCACTTATGCAACTTTACTGATCAAAATCAGCCTCCACACATTGCTATTAGCTCTAGAAGAGGTGTGGGGGGGAACACAGACCCATTTTGGATCTGTTTGGTCCGTTGGCGCTAGGGGTGATTTGGGGTGAAACCACATACAGCAGAAAGTTGAAACAAACTCTTTTTTCCCCCAATCTGGCCCTAATCTGAGTTGAGCTTCCAATACAACTTTGACTTGGAGTTTCCAGAACACTCGAGAGGAGCTCGTCTCCGGCGTCGTGTCTGTTTTGACTCCGGCCCCTTTTATATGAGCTCTTTAAACCTCCTTCGACTCCTGAAGTCAAATGGATTTTTTAAAAAGGTTTCTTATACCTTGGAGATAAAATGCAACAATAACCACAAAAGAGACCAACAGAACAAAACAGGCTTTGGACAAGCCATACAAAAAGCATTTACTGTGGAAAGAAGACAGTGTTTTACCAATGAGAGCCAAGGTAGTGTAGCAGTTACCATGTGGGTTGGAGTCCCCACTGTACCGTGGAAGCTTGCTAGGTTATGTTGGGCCAATTCCGCAATCTTAGCCTTGCCTGCCTTGCAGGGTTGTTGTGAGGATACAGTGTAAAGCACTTTGGGTCCCATGGGTGAGAAAGGCAGAGGATAAATGAGGTAAATGAAGCTGATGGGCAGTAGGTTCAGGACGGACACAAGGAAATACTGCTTTATGCACAGAGTGAATGAAATGTGGAATTCGCTGCCAGAGGATGGAGTGGTGGCCACGGGAATAAAACACTTTAAAAAGGGATTCAATAGATTTGTGGAGGATAAGTCAATTCATGGAGGATGAGTCTATCAGTGGCTACTAGCTACTAGCCATGGTGTCTGGGGGGAACCTTCACATTCAAAGGCACTAATCCTCTGAATCCCAGAGCCAGGAGGCAACATCAGGGAAAGGCCTCGGCCTCTATGCCCTGTTGTTGGACCTCCAGAGGAACTGGCTGACCACCGTGTGAGACAGGATGTTGGTCTAGATGGACCCTCACTGGTCTGATTCAGCCGGGCTCTTCTGATATTCTTCTCAAGGGAAGGCCTCGGCCTCTCTGCCCTGTTGTTGGCCCTCCAGAGGAACTGGCTGGCCCCTGTGTGAGACAGGATGCTAGTCTAGATGGACCACTGGTCTGATCCAGCAGGGCTCTTCTGATGTTCTTCTCAGGGGAAGGCCTCAGCCTCTATGCCCTGTTTTTGGCCCCCCAGAGGAACTGGTTGGCCACTGTGTGAGACAGGATGCTGGTCTAGATGGACCACTGGTCTGATCCAGCAGGGCTCTTCTGATATTCTTCTCAAGGGAAGGCCTCGGCCTCTGTGCCCTGTTGTTGCTCCTCCAGAGGAACTGGGTGACCACCGTGTGAGACAGGATGCTGGTCTAGATGGACCACTGGTCTGATCCAGCAGGGCTCTTCTGATATTCTTCTCAAGGGAAGGCCTCGGCCTCTCTGCCCTGTTGTTGGCCCTCCAGAGGAACTGGTTGGCCCCTGTGTGAGACAGGATGCTAGTCTAGATGGACCACTGGTCTGATCCAGCAGGGCTCTTCTGATGCTCTTCTCAGGGGAAGGCCTCAGCCTCTATGCCCTGTTTTTGGCCCCCCAGAGGAACTGGTTGGCCACTGTGTGAGACAGGAGGCTGGACTAGATGGACTACTGGTCTGATCCAGCATGGCTCTTCTGATGTTCTCATCAAGGGAAGGCCTCAGCCTCTATGTCCTGTTGTTGGCCACTGTGTGAGACAGGATGCTGGTCTAGATGAACCACTGGTCTGATCCAGCAGGGCTCTTCTGATATTCTTCTCAAGGGAAGGCCTCAGCCTCTGTGCCCTGTTGTTGGCCCTCCAGAGGAACTGGTTGGCCCCTGTGTGAGACAGGATGCTAGTCTAGATGGACCACTGGTCTGATCCAGCAGGGCTCTTCTGATGTTCTTCTCAGGGGAAGGCCTCAGCCTCTATGCCCTGTTTTTGGCCCCCCAGAGGAACTGGTTGGCCACTATGTGAGACAGGATGCTGGACTAGATGGACTACTGGTCTGATCCAGCATGGCTCTTCTGATGTTCTCATCAAGGGAAGGCCTCAGCCTCTATGTCCTGTTGTTGGCCACTGTGTGAGACAGGATGCTGGTCTAGATGGACCACTGGTCTGATCCAGCAGGGCTCTTCTGATATTCTTCTCAGGGGAAGGCCTCGGCCTCTGTGCCCTGTTGTTGGCCCTCCAGAGGAACTGGTTGGCCCCTGTGTGAGACAGGATGCTAGTCTAGATGGACCACTGGTCTGATCCAGCAGGGCTCTTCTGATGTTCTTCTCAGGGGAAGGCCTCAGCCTCTATGCCCTGTTTTTGGCCCCCAGAGGAACTGGTTGGCCACTGTGTGAGACAGGATGCTGGACTAGATGGACTACTGGTCTGATCCAGCAGGGCTCTTCTGATGTTCTCATCAAGGGAAGGCCTCAGCCTCTATGTCCTGTTGTTGGCCACTGTGTGAGACAGGATGCTGGTCTAGATGGACCACTGGTCTGATCCAGCAGGGCTCTTCTGATATTCTTCTCAGGGGAAGGCCTCGGCCTCTGTGCCCTGTTGTTGGCCCTCCAGAGGAACTGGTTGGCCCCTGTGTGAGACAGGATGCTAGTCTAGATGGACCACTGGTCTGATCCAGCAGGGCTCTTCTGATGTTCTTCTCAGGGGAAGGCCTCAGCCTCTATGCCCTGTTTTTGGCCCCCCAGAGGAACTGGTTGGCCACTGTGTGAGACAGGATGCTGGACTAGATGGACTACTGGTCTGATCCAGCAGGGCTCTTCTGATGTTCTCATCAAGGGAAGGCCTCAGCCTCTATGTCCTGTTGTTGGCCACTGTGTGAGACGGGATGCTGGTCTAGATGGACCACTGGTCTGATCCAGCAGGGCTCTTCTGATATTCTTCTCAGGGGAAGGCCTCGGCCTCTGTGCCCTGTTGTTGCTCCTCCAGAGGAACTGGGTGACCACCGTGTGAGACAGGATGTTGGACTAGGTGGACCACTGGTCTGATCCAGCAGGGCTCTTCTGATGTTCTTATATTCTTAGGCACACAATGTCAGCTTTTGTGTCTGAACCGGGGAGTAAAGTGGAAGATAAATACATAAATGCATAAAACGCAGTGCAGAAACCCTACAAGCTTGCCCCAGACAGATGCCACTACAAAGTTTTCACTTTCAACTCAGCTATAAACACATAATTCCCAGGAAGCTATCTTCTAGCCATTAATTCTCACAGATAAAGCATCAAGCCACCGTTCTAGGCTATCTGCCTAACCAATAGCGCTCTCCTGGCTCCAGAAGACCGAGGGCCAAACCAGATGTTATAGTGTCCACAGGTTAGGCCAGTGGGTGCCATAATGTCTACTTTTAGAAACACTATCAAAAGTTGCCAAAATATAAACTGTATTTAGCAGACTTTGCCAAGACACCCATTCTAGGCTGTGGTCACACGGGCCAGATAACATGGGAGCAGTGTTCCCTCTAAGCTGAGTTAGTGTGAGCTAGCTCACAGTTTTTTAGCCTCCGGCTCACACATTTGTGTCTCCGCTCAGGAAGGAGGGCTCCAGGGCTACCTAATTTATGCAGCAGCCAAATCGCTCGCTCACGACTTTAACGCCAGTAGCTCACAAAGTAGAATTTTTGCTCACAAGACTCCACAGCTTAGAGGGAACATTGCATGGGAGGGAGGCATGGCTGTTCACCCTGGAGCAAAATAAAGTGCGGCAGCCCGATCACACGGTCCCCCGAGTCTTTGCGCTTAGGCTGTTAGCTGCCGATCACACGGTGGTGCTGAAGCGTGGCAAAGAAGTGGCGCTGTGCGATCACACAAGCGGTGATCACAAGCCACCACTTCTGGATCAGACGGGCGTTTGTGTGCATCTGCCGTTTTGCAGAGCTTTCAGTTTCATGTTTGTGCGCATGTGCAGTAAAACATCCGGTTTACGACGGGACGTGGACGGGCGCCGGATGCCACGGGATACTAGTGCTCCCACGATCAGATGCCCGCCTTTGCCCTGCATTTTCTGGATGCTAGAGCACTTTCTGCAGTACTTTTTAACTCTGCATCTTTGGCGGGATGCCACGGGTTGGCCACGGGAGTGCTATGCTTCCCAGATGCTGCGGTGTGATCGTGCTCTGAAAATCCACTTGACATTCGTGCCTTCCGTGCAGCAAATTCTCCGTTGACTGAGGCCCTAGCTATTTAAAAGATACGTTCTAGATACTTAAAAAGATTCATTTTTTACACTATGAACCTTGTGGTCTGTTGAAATTGTTGAAACCAGGTTTCCACCTACACAGCCGGCAAACTGAAGAAGTCGAAGGAAACGTGTCTTCCAAGTATCTAGAACGGGCGTCTTTGCAAAGGCTGTTTGGAAAACGTTACGACCATGGGGACTTCTCCGATCAAGTTACACTGACTACATGGGCTTTAAGTCTTATCTTCTAAGGGGGAAACATTGTATCTTATGCCTGATCAGAGTTGCAGTGTGCACTAATTTTGTTGTTGTGACATCACCGACTTTATATTTGTTTCTATTTTGGCAATTTATGATGGTGTTTCCTCTAGTGGAATTTGTATATCTGGGACCACTGTGACGCTGGCTTTTTTCGCCTTCCCGTTTGGATAATGTCTCCTTTGGCAGGGAGATTCACTGACGTTTCAAGAGGATGAACACATGAAGTTGCCGTATGTTGAATAAGACCCTTGGGCCATCAGAATCAGTATTGTCTACCCAGGCCGGCAGCGGCTCTCCAGGGTCTCAAGCTGAGGTCTTTCACATCACCTGTTGGCTGGTCCTTTGAACTGGAGATGCTGGGGATTGAACCTCAATGGTCATGGGATAAAAGGACAAGTCCTCTTGTGGATCAAAAACTGGCTTATAAATAGAAAACAGAGAGTGAGTATAAATGGGAAACTTTCTCAGTGGAGGGTGGTAAGCAGTGGGGTACCACAGGGATCAATACTCGGTCCGATGCTTTTTAACTTGTTTATTAATGATTTGGAATTGGGAGTAAGCAGTGAAGTGGCTAAATTTGCAGATGACATGAAATTGTTCAGGGTGGTGAAAACCAGGGAGGATTGTGAGGCACTCCAAGGGGATCTGTTGAGGATGGGTGAGTGGGCGTCAACGTGGCAAATGGGGTTCAATGTAGCCAAGTGCAAAGTGATGCACATTGGAGCCAAAAATCCTAAATATAAATACACGTTGATGGGGTCTGAACTGACAGAGACGGACCAAGAGAGAGATCTTGGAGTCGTAGTGGATAACTCGATGAAAATGTCTAGACAGTGTGTAGCTGCAATAAAGAAGGCCAACGCTATGCTGGGGGTTATTAGGAAGGGAATTGAAAACAAATCAGCCAGTATCATCATGCCCCTGTATAAATCATTGGTGCGACCTCATTTGGAATACTGTGTACAGTTCTGGTCACCACATCTCAAAAAGGATATTATAGCATTGGAAAAAGTGCAGAGAAGGGCAACTAGAATGATAAAAGGGTTGGAACACCTTCCCTATGAAGAAAGGTTAAAAGGCTTGGGGCTCTTCAGCTTGGAGAAGCGACGGCTGAGGGGTGACATGATCGAGGTTTATAAGACTATCAATGGGATTGAGCAGGTTGAGAAAGAAGTACTTTTCTCCCTTTCTCACAATACACACTCCATGAAATTGCTGAGCAGTCGGGTTAGAACAGATAAAAGGAAATACTTCTTCACCCAAAGAGTGATTTAGCATATGGAATTCACTGCCAGAGGAGGTGGTGGCAGCTGCAAGCATGGAGAGTTTCAAGAGGGAATTAGATAAACATATGGAGCAGAAGTCCATCGGTGGCTATTAGCCACAGGGTATAGATGGGAGCTCTCGGTCTGGGGCAGGTGATGCACTCTATTCTTAGTGCTGGAGGGGGCAGCAGTGGGAGGGCTTCTCGTGTCCTGATCCCATGGCTGGACCTCCTGATGGCGCCTGGTATATTTTGGCCGCTGTGTGACAGAGTGTTGGACTAGATGGGCCATTGGCCTGATTCAACATTGGCTTCTCTTATGTTCTTATGTTCTTATGTAACCTGGGACTCCTCCACATGCAGCTGCTGGTGTAACCTTGGGTCATTCACAAGTTCTCTCAGAGCTGTTGTCTCAAGGGCAGTCCTCGAAAGAGCTCTCTCAGCCCCACCTACCTCACAGGGCGTCTGTTGTGGGGAAGGGGGAGGGAAAGGAGATTTTAAGCCACTCTGAATGACACCCTCGGTCTATCAAAGTCATTATTGTTTACTCAGACTGGCAGTGGCTCTCCAGGGTCTCAGACAGAATTCTCTCACGTCACCTCCTACATGATTCTTTTAACTGGAGATGCCGGGGACTGAACCTGTATTTAACAAATATAAAGTTGGTGATGTCACAACAACAAAATTAGTGCATACTTGTTGGGTAGCCCTGACATGGGCTTGGAATGCAAGGGGAGTACTCCCAGTCTACCAGCCTCTGACCATTACTATTCTAGTGTCTGTATGTTATCATTTTCTTGACCTTGTAGTGTCTCCAGCTGCAGAACTCCTCTGCTGGGAATCAACAGCTTTTAGATTGTTTTGCCCACTTTGCCCACTTGCTTTGCCCGCGCACCCAAACTATACGCATTGGCTTCAGCTCATTGAGGGGGTTGTTTGATTTCATTATAATTTAGGGAGCCCTGCTGTTCCCGGGCATTCCTGACACAAACTGTACACGTGTCTTTAGTTATGATTCACCAATAGAAAGATTCTTCTACTGAAGCCCTGAGTTGTGTGACCTGACTGAAGAGCCTGACAAAGTGTCAGGAACCTTTGATAAGGCATAAGAGCCAGTTTGGTGTAGTGGTTAAGTGCACAGACTCTAATCTGGGAGGACTGGGTTTGATCCCCCACTCCTCTACTTACAGCTGCTGGATGACCTTGGGTCAGCCACAAGTTCTTTCAGAGCTGTTCTCTCAAGGGCAGTCCTCGGGAGAACTCTCTCAGCCCTGCCTACCTTACAGGGCATCTGTTGTCGGGAGGGGAAGGTTAAGGAGTTTGAAAGCCCGCTCTGAGGCTCCGAGTGAAGGGTGAGGTATAAATCCAGTCTCCTCCTCTTCTTCTTCTTCTTCTTCTTCTTCTTCTTCTTCTTCTTCTTCTTCTTCTTCTTCTTCTTCTTCTTCTTCTTCTTCTTCTTCTTCTTCTTCTTCTTCTTCTTCTTCTTCTTCTTCTTCTTCTTCTTCTTCTTCTTCTTCTTCTTCTTCTTCTTCTTCTTCTTCTGCCTTCTGCATGCCCAGCAGATGCTCTGCCCCTGAGCCACGGCCCCTCCACCGTGCTATGATGAATCCGTTAATCTTAAAGGTGCCACAGATATGTGTGTGAGCTTCATCGGCAGATCTAAATGTGGAGTCTAAAGGAGAAACACACAGCCCACAAACATACTCTGGAATCAGAGATCTGGGTCGGAGGCGGGAAGGACAAACATTCTTTGCCTAGCTAATCTGGGGAATTATGATTTCTCCTCACCTACGCTCACCTCCGGGGACTCTACTGGCAGATGGCTAGCAGGTTTCCTCCTCTGCCACCTCCTCTGTATTTATGCATGGAATGCGAGCGTATTCTGGTGAGCGGAGTCTCAGGGAGAGGTGCGGGATGCCAGAATAGCTTGTCTGGAACAGTCGTGGGAGCAGACAACTCGACTGGGATTCCAGAGAGGGCCGAGTTAAGTCTGTGCAAAGGGAACGATTCAATTGCTATCCTTAAACCTTGGCCACAGCCCCCCCCCCCATTGGCCTCTGTCCCGTGAGGGTCAATCCCCCCCATTCATCCTGATGAGTCTATGAGTTCATAAAGACCCATGTACCAGGAAAAATGTACTTGTGCAACATGTAGGTAGCGCATGGGGAAAAACATATTTCGGTGTTCTTGTCAGGAACTTAAGGGCAGTCAAAGTCCATGGCAGCAAAAAAAATATATCGAAAGAGCTCTCTCAGCCCCACCTACCTCACAGGATGTCTGTTGTGGGTAGGAGAAAGGAAAGGAGATTGTAAGCCAATTTGAGACTCCTTCAGTAGTGAAGGGCATGGTATAAATCCAATCTCCTCCTCCCAGGAGATTTCCAGCTGACTCTCATCTACCTGCCCTCCAAGTTTGGTGAGAATTGTATGGTCAGGCAGCCATTTGGACAGGTTCAGGAGGTTCAGGAGTATATAGGATGGATCCTGTGCAAGCCAGAGACATCAAAGTCGCAGGGGACCTCCCCTGGATTCTCCCCTGCACGCTCTCCAAGTTCCGCACCTCTGTTGCTTTGAAGTTCTCTAAGCGTTTAGACTGAGTGGAGACGGTCTTTCTGGAAGTGTATCCGTTCACGAACCGGCACAAACCTCCACGAACAGCTTGAACATTTGGGGAAAGCTTGTGCCAGTTGACCTGCCATGGACTTCACTTCATGAACCACAAACCGGCCAAAATTCATCACAAATCTAAGTTCGTGAGCCGGTTTGTGCCCATCCCTACAAAAGAGCATGAAATCTAAATTTGACCACAGAAGATATAAGGAAGGAATAAGGCAGGCTTACCAACTCAGCCTTGGGAAATTCCTGGAGATTTGGAAGTGTTGCCTCTGGAGGGTGGAGTTTGGGGAAGACAAGGACGAAGAAGAAGAGATTGGATTTATACTGCACCCTTCACTCAAAGTCACAGAGTGGCTTACAGACTCCTTCCCCTTCCCCTCCACACAACAGGCACCCTGTGAGGTAGGCGGGGCTGAGAGAGCTCTGAGAGAAACTGCTCTTTCAAGGACAGCTCTGACAGAACTATGGCTTGCCCAAGGTCATCCAGCAGTTGCAAGTGGAGGAGTGGGGAATTGAACCTGGTTCTCCCAGATTAGAATCCGTGCACTTAACCACTGCACCAAACTGGCTCAGAGAGAATGTGTTGTCACTCTAGGAGCTTGACTTGTCCTAGACTCTGTGGTATATCATCCAGTCAATCCTCTGAGGATGACATTCCATCCAGGGGGAGTGATCTCTGAAGTCTGGGAGATCATAGGGCCCCATCCAGAAGTTGGTAGGCCTAGAAGGAAGGCCAGTATCAAGGAAGGGTGGCAGGAAATGGGGAAAGAAGACAGAAATAAAGGGGAAGTAGAAGAGGAAGGGAGGGAGAATTCCTCGTTATATGCCCATAAAGTGGGATATAAATAAAGTCAGTCAGTCAGTAAATAAATATGGGGCAGGACGCACACATGTACAAATACGTTACGTGTGTGCTTGTGTATATATGACGGAAAACCGGGCTTGTGTGCGTGAGCTTTATCTCTAATTCAAAATGCATTACCCATTGACGCATTAAACGCAAATGGATGAGCTCTGCATGTGCATTAAGTGCTGTCAACTCATTTCTGACTTATGGTGACCCTATGAATTAATGACTTTCAAAATGTCCTGTCGTTAACAGCCTTCCTCCGGTCTTGGAAACCGAGGGCCTCCGTGGCTTCCTTGATGGAGTCGATCCATCTCATGGTCAGTCTTCCTCCCGTCCTCCTGCCTTCAACTTTTCCCAGCATTCCTGTCTTTTCCAGTAACTCCAAAACGTCCTCTCATCAACAGCCCTGCTCAGGTCTTGCACACCGAGGGCCTCTGTGGCTTTCTTGATGGAGTCGATCCATCTCATGGTGGGTCTTTCTCCTGTCCTCCTGCCCGCAACTTCTCCCAGCATTCCTGTCTTTTCCAGTTACTCCAAAACGTCTTCTCATCAACAGCCCTACTCAGGTCTTGCAAACTGAGGGCCTCTGTGGCTTCCTTGATGGAGTCGATCCATCTCATGGTGGGTCTTCCTCCT